>VXAL01010220.1:208395-267409 GCA_013399475.1 Chauna torquata | reverse complement strand
GGGGGGGGGGGGGGGGGGGATATGTACATGTGATTAGCGGGCACTTTCTCTCACATTTCTGCCAATCTCGTTGAATGAATTAGCTGCATCAGTCAGAGGCTTGCTTGAAAGTCTGTCCCTTGAAATGTGTCTGAGGAGTAAGATTGTGGAGGGAGAAATGTGCAAGGCTTGCTTTGACTACTGTTAAGCAGTAGTCAAGGCTGTGTCTAACCTACTGTTAAGGGCTGCTATAGTTCTAATCACCAAAACTGTTTTTTTTTTACTAGCTGGGAGAGAGCTAAACCACCCAAATGCTGTTTGGGTAGACAAAGTATTTAAAAAAAAAAAAAAGTAAAATGTTTGGCTGTGTTTCATATGGCAAATACTGTTGCCAGTTTAAGATAGAGGACTTCTCTAGAGGAAGGAAACTAAACATTTACTGATGCTGATTAGTTTCTGAAAGGATTTAAGAAATCTGTTTATGCTTGAGCTGGTGGTGATATCATTTTTTCTGATGTCTGGGAAGAAAAAAGGTTTCTTACTTTGCTTATTCAGATATCGAGGTCTGAAAGGTAAACAGAGAAGGCACCACACTGCCTCATCCCACCAGTCGGAAGATTCACAAATAAAGCACAAAGCAACGTATTAAAGAAACATCAAGAGCAGCCTGACTTTGAATGAGATCAAAACTTTATTTGTGGCTCTCTGTTTAGGCAGGCGTCTTCGAGCATGCTTGGGTAATGCTTCTGCTGGGCAGAGCAAGGCAGCAGAAAGCCACTCTGTATGGTGCCTGCTGCACTGCTATCTGTCTGTCTGCCTACCTCCTTCTTCCAGTCCACCAGACTGCTGGGGAAAAGGGTTTTAGAATCAGCAGAACTGAAATGGCCAAGGTGCATGTAGCTTGCAGAAATAACACGCCCATTCTTAAAGCAGATATAAAAATCCTAAGGCTCGTATTTATACAGAATATGAGCTAAAGCATGTATTTCACCCAGAAAAGTAAAAGCAGACATAAGAAGGGTTGCAGAAGGTGAGGCTTGCTGCAGCACGAGGTTTAGCAGACATAAGAAGGGTTGCAGGAGGTGAGGCTTGCTGCAGCACGAGGTTTTTGGTGAGTTCAGTGCCAAGTCAGAGCGTGGCATCGCTTGCTGCCCTGAGCTGAGAGCCAGAAGAGCCTCCCAATGCTACAGGCCTGCACAGAAAAAGTGAGGAGAGGACAAACAGAGCATGGGTTAGGCAAAACCCAGAAGATCCAGAGAGGAATGAGAATTTATGGATACGTTAGACTTCAAAAGAGCCCGATGGTGACATTATAAAACAGACTTGTCTGTTGTAATTTTGTATTTACATACACCAGGGGTAATTAGCTCTGGTTTTCTCTGAAGATGGAGTTAAAGTGTCCAACCAATGTGAAATCCTAGCCACTACTGATGCAATGAATCACTAATCAATACAAACTGGAAAAGTCCAGGAAAGTGCTTAGGAGCAACAGGTACTAGCCCCCTTGAGAGCAAATGGCTGTTGTCCCACACGGCCTGCAGAAGGCTTGGCCATTGGTTGTATTTAAACTGAAGATGCTCCTCCTACAAACCTAGTCCTGAAGAATGTGATTGCTGCTGCGATGTATAAGGGGAAACATCTTTCCCATATGACTAGGGTCAGAAACTGGTTGTTATTCTGCAAAGCAGAATCTGCTTTTTTGTTTTGTTTTGTTTTTCTGTGTCTTACTTCAGGTTCTCTTAACATCTATTTGTATTGTGCTGGTTATCTTTCCAAACTGTGGCACTAAAGCCTGGATGGAAATGCAAGTCACTCTGTTAAGAGTCCTCAGGGTGATCTAAAACATACTCTATCTATGCCTATCTGTAATATCTGCTTTATTACATGGTTGTGTAACTTGGTCTTTCGTGTAGCACCCTGTTCAGTATCTCTGCTTTATGAGTTTCAGGTAAGCAGTAATGTGATGAGAACATAATAAACCACCAGATAAGGAAAATGCAATGTTAATATTTGATAAATAATAGACACAAGGATTGGACTGGAGCGGGAGGTGTGTGTGTGGGGGGTGATTGAAGGAAGCCAGAATACTTTTTAAAGTACTAGCTCAATGTTTATTGCACTCTTAATTAGATCCTTATTCCTTCTAGCTTTACACTTATGTTTAAGTGTCATTGAAGCCAATGGGCTTTAAGACGACTGTTCAGCATGTGATTGCTAGTATTGCTCAAATTGCTGCAAGAGTTTCTCAAGTTAAACATGTTAGCAAGGATCTGAAGAATTACATATTTCAATAGTTTTGCTGTTTTATAGGGTTCTTTAGTGGCATGATGAAATGTGTATCCTGCAGGGGGGAAAAACTACTGAAGCTGTCTTATTCAAATTGACACCTTCCATCTCTGATAGTGTGTAGATACGAGAGGGAGTAAATGAATAATGAGAACGTTTCTCTATTTTTGTTGTTACAGAAACAGGAACATACTGAGCACCTAAAGGAAGAGTCCAAGGCTAGCTTGTAGAGAGTAAACAAGAAATAAAAGAGAGTTAGAGATAGCACAGTTATCATTGATATTTTAAAAGTCTGCATTAATAATCATGAAATTGATAAAACTTTGAAACTAATAGATGATCTATGCATAGTAATGATGCTTTAGGTCTATAATTACTGTAAAGTTTGATTTAGCCTTTATTTTGCTTCCTTCCCTCATTTACTCATTACTCATTTGCATCCATTGTTTAGGCTGTTTGCTGGAAATGATTTGTGTGTTTTAAATCTGATACATGTGGGTTTTAATGTGTCGGGAAGATAAATTACTTACTATCTTTTGTCAATCATGTTAGAGGCTGTGGCCAAATCACATACAACTTTGCAGAGCAAAAATGAGCTTCGTTATTCTGGGGATACGAAATCCTTTTGTTGTTATTATTTTATGCCTTGATACTTTCGGTTTGAGTTACTGTAGGGACATCTACCTTTTTCTTCCATCCACCCTCTTCCTGGTGGAAGCATAGCTGTTGCTATTTCTCATCTTTCTGAAGCCTTAGATAGTCTTGAGAGAACGCAGAGAAAGAAAGACTTGAGGATCAAACAGACAAAGTTCATTATATGAAGGAAGAAACCTTATGCTCTTCTTAAGCAGAGAGAGCACTCTGAAGGCAATAACATTTTTTTCTGAATTATATCTTGTATCTTACTAAGCACACCTGTATGCTACTTGCTCCTGCTCAAACGCTGTTGGAGATATTTAAGATGTACATGCAACAAATGCAAGACAAAATCATGACTAATTTAAAGGAAATATGCTGGACTGACTCAAAATGCAAAAACATCTTTTACTGGTTCCCATGCAAGCAAGAATGCCATGTTTTTTGACTTTGAATCTGCATGTGCTTTTGTTTTGTATATGCTTATTTGGTTCAAATGCTCCTATGCATCAATGTGAAAAGCGCTAAAGGCCCAGGATCGGCTGTATACAGGGAAAATACCCTGCTCTGGGATTTGGGCCTTATCAGTACTCATTGGCAAGTTAGGTGAGCTTACACTATTATCTTATCTAGCCTCCTTCAATACCAACTGCTTTTTCACTCTTGGATGGTATTTCTTCAAGCCATGGCTGCTGTTGCTGTCAGTTTGAGCTGGTTAGCATTGCTAAAGACTCGGTAATATAAATAACATTCATGCCTGTGCAGAAGCCTTATGGACTTCACTGGATACATGTACAAATGCAAAGTTCATCTGCATTGCTTTAATAACAAGCTAGTGGCTCCTTACCTCATGAAAGTATGTATTCACTGTGATCTTTAAATTTAAAATGTTTTACCAGACAAGTCTTTCAAGACTGATTTTTCTCTTTCTTTTTTCTTAAATGGTGTATTGGGAAAACAATGTTTTATAACCTTGGTGCATAATTTCCTAAACAGTATATTCATAGGACAAATGCCAATAAGCTAGAATGTTACATAAACAAGAATGCTATAAATTGTGTGGACTATTTACATAAAAACTTCAGTTTCAGAATGCATACAATAACTCATTTTTAAGTATTTTACAGGATATTCAGTAGGAAAGAGGAAGGTAACAGTGAAACCCTTTCTTTTATAACTCAGAAGTTTAGAAAGCAAGATTTATTGGATAGTCAAATTTTGTGTAGTCTTGAACAATAAACCCTAAAGTTACTACAGCTGCAGTTATTTGATAGAGAAGACCATTCAGCTACCATAAACCAGTAACACTAATTGACTAGTCATCCTTGTCACTGTAAACAGATGTTTATGGGTTAAACTCCAATGAATAGGGGAAGAAATTTTGTAGGGTATCAGATGTTTCTTGCTTAGTATTAGTGGAGTGATATGTGTACATTAGAAGGGAAGAAATTGTATTCCCCTTTCTGATAATTTTAGACTAAACTTGAATCTCTGCTACTAATGTTTCTAAAGCTTGGCAAAGTTGGGCAGCAATGAACTCAGATCTGAAGATTGTCTCCCTTGCACTCGTGAGGGATACAGCTAGATAGAAGTGATTTATGAACCTTTTCATCTACAAAAATACTTCCCTTTCCTAGTTACCAATGCCTTTCTTTCAGTTTGCCTATTCCTGAGAGTTTAGCTAAAGAAGCCTCGTGTAAAGATTTCAGCTGTGTGACTTAACAGTGCTGCTCCTCAAGGCTGCTCATTGGACGAGTTAGTTATGTACCTGTCTGCCCATGTAACTAGAAAGTGTAAGCAATGCATTGGAAAGCTGGCAGAGCTGTGTAGCATCTTGTTTTATCTCTATCTGGCTTGTTATTTTCAAAGTCAGACCTTCATCAGTCATTTAACGTCTCTGACAAAGCCTGCTTCATCACAATAGGCATTTTGAGAGGATACTCAGTTTTAACAATTCTTTACTTTGCATCAGCTAAACTGAAAATTTTAACACAATTTATAATGGCTTTATGACTCTTAGACAAAAAGCTGAAGGGGTAAAACTATGGACGGAAGGCTGTGGGCTGAAATTTAGCATCCGAGGTTTTCTGATGAATGAAGAATGTTTCTTGATTTCAGTTTCATTAGTGCTTAATATGTTCTACTGAAAGTATATAAACGTACATTACAGCTGAAATATAAAAACACCTTTGTGTACAAAATAGGATGCTATTATCCTGTTTTCTCTCACCTGATATAACAGGTTTAAGCACATTATAGTAAAATAAGTACAGCTGTGATCCAGTTAAATCTACTATGTTAGGAGAGAAAAAAGAACAAAAGTTTTTGCTGTTTTTTTTTATTATTATTATAGTACTTTCATTCATGATGAAAACTTCAAAACTTATGACAATCTAAAGAGTTACAACAATCGTTATTCTTCAGCAGTATGGCCACAGCAACCCAACAAAATATGAGTCTAAATGCTACAGTCAGCCACACTGCTTGAATGTTCTTGAAGAGAGGGAAATGCCGTCTTCTATGCCTGTTCTATATTATAGTCTTTATTCTCGCTATCTTTGCTTAACCTGAATAAATATAAAAATTTCAGAAACAGTATTCTACAGCTTCTAAGCACTTCTGATGTTAAGTGAAGTGGTCTGAAGTTCCTACTGCTTACATCTTAATACCCATGAAAACAATATTTAACGCCTGCCCCTCCCCCCACCCCACCAAGGAGCGGTATATCCTTTGACATCATTCCTATTCAACACAATTTTCAAGATTTTACAAGAAATGTAGAAACGCACTTTTAAGGGAATACTTCAAATTGAGGCTAAATCTAGCCAATATTTTAACAAAAACCTTCTGGGAATCTATCTTCTTAAATGAAAGAGTGGTTGCTGAACTCCCTAGCTGTTTTGTTTCTAGCCTGAATTTAGATTTCCAATGTCTTCATAGTGACTAGATTACATATTCAATAATTTCAAGATTTGTAGCTTGAAAAAAATGTACTCCAGAGGACAACATCCCTGTTCAATTTGTTTCTATGGAGATAACTCTGCAATGCTTGTGAACAGCATTTCAAACAAATTAGGGTTAAATGAGTTCTAATATTCAGTAACATTTTCATGTTCTCCTCTTCAGAAGGAGAATTCTGTTCTTTTTCTTCTCCTGTCACCTTTATCAGAAAAAGTGCACAAATATACTAGCACATGTATAAAGCTAAAATACAGGTGAATCTGTACCTTTTTTGTGTGCAACAGGAGGGATTTGTGTGTGTGTGTATATATATATCATAGAATCATAAAACAGTTTGGGTTGGAATGGACCTTAAAGATCGTCTAGTTCCAACCCCCCTGCCATAGGCAGGGATACCTCCTACTAGGCTGGGTTGCTCAAAGCCCGTCCAACCTCGCCTTGAACACCTCCAGGGTCATCCACAGCTTCTCTGGGCAGCCTGTTCCAGTGCCTCACCACCCTCATAGTGAAAAATTTCTTCCTTACATCTAACCTGAATCTGCCCTCTTTCAGTTTAAAACCATTACCCCTTGTCCTATCACTACATGCCCTTGTAATAAGTCCCTCTCCAGCTTCCTTGTAGGCCCCCTTTAGGTACTGGAAGGCCACTGTAAGGTCTCCCCAGAGCTTTCTCTTCTCCAGACCGAACAACCCCAGCTCTCTCAGTCTGTCTTCATAGGAGAGGTGCTCCAGCCCTCCGATCATCCTCATCGCCCTCTTCTGGACTTGCTCCAACAGGTCCATGTCCTTCTTATGCTGGGGGCCCCAGAGAAGAACACAGTACTCCAGGTGGGGTCTCATTAGGGCAGAGTAGAGGGGGACAATCACCTCCCTCGACCTGCTGGCCACGCTTTTTTTGATGCATCCCGGGATACGGTTGGCTCTCTGGGCCATGAGCACACATTGCTTGCTCATGTTGAGCTTGTCATCCACGAACAACCCCAAGGCCTTCTCAGGGCTGCTCTCAATCCATTCTTCTCCCAGCCTGTATTTGTGCTTGGGATTGCCCCGACCCAGGTGCAGGACCTTGCACTTGGCCTTGTTGAACTTCATGAGGTTTGGCATGGGCCTACCTTTCAGGCCTGTCAAGGTCCCTTTGGATGGTATCCCTTCCCTCCAGCATGTCAACTGCACCACACAGCTTGGTGTCANAGCATAGTTTCCAGGAGGATCTGCTCCATGATCTTGCTGGGCACCGAGGTGAGACTGACTGGCCTGCAGTTCACCGGGTCTTCTTTTTTTCCCTTTTTAAAAATGAGGGTTATGTTTTGCCTTTTCCAGTCAGAGGGAACTTCACCAGACTGCCGTGACTTCTTAAATATGTTGGGTAGTGGCTTAGCAACTTCATCTGCCAGTTCCCTCAGGACCCTTGGATGCATTTCATCAGGTACCATGGACTTGTGCACCTTCAGGTTCCTTAGATGTTCTTGAACCTGATCTTCCTCTACAGTGGGAGGTTCTTCTTTCTCCCAGTCCCTGCTGTTGCCTTCTGCAACTTGGGCAGTGTGGCTAGAACACTTGCTGGTGAAGACTGAGGCAAAAAAGTCATTGAGTACCTCAGCCTTCTCCATATCCTGGGTAACCACGTCTCCCATTTCCTTCCGGAGAAGGCCCACGTTTTCCCTGGTCTTCCTTTTACCACTGACATACCTGTAGAAGCCCTTCTTGTTATCCTTGATGTTCCTGGCCATACTTAATTTTGTCAGGGCTTTAACCTTCCTGACCTGATCCCTGGCTGCTCAGACGATTTCTTTGTATTCCTCCCAGGCTACCTGTCCTTGCTTCTACAGTCTGTAGGCTTCCTTTTTGCATTTGAGTTTGTCCAGCAGCTCCTTGTTCATCCAGGCAGGCCTCCTGGCATTTCTGCCTCACTTCCTCTTTGTTGGTATGCATCGTTCCTGAGCTTGGAGGCAGTGATCCTTGAATATCAATCAACTTTCTTGGGCCCATCTTCCCTCCAGGGCTTTATCCCATGGCACTCTACCAAGCAGACCCCTGAAGAGGCCAAAGTCTGCTCTCCTGAAGTCCAGGGTAGTGAGCTTGTATGTATGTAATGAGAGTGAAATTAATAAATTGTTTTGAACATGTGAGACTGACTAAAAGTTGTTGTTTGTATGTTTACACAGACCCATTTTGATTCTGGGAGTTTTTAGGTTTATGTCAAGCTGACTGGAAAACTCACAATAGCTGGGAGCTGACTCCTGCTGAAGGTATGTATAGGAAGAAAAAGGCAACTGAACTCCAGAGAGACACTTTTTCTCATGTTAGACAGAGCTGATGGTCTAGTGATCCTTCCTCATATCTTTCTTCCAAAATGAATCCTAGTTTTGGCCACTCTTTTGTGGTATGCCATCTTGATTTAATGTACAATGTGCTTGAGCTCTTGGGTATAACCATAAAGCTTTTTACCTTAGGTTAAGGTTTTACATTTTATCTCAGTAATAAGCACCTACATTTCATTACAAGTGAGTAGGACTGCCTGACTATAAATCATTGCAATCGTTTTTGCTTCCTCAGTAGATGAGTAGACTTCAGCTCGCTCCACATTGCTCAAGTACAGGGATAGAACCAGAGAGTAAACTGTTGACTTGAGTCTCAGATATAAATACAAAGCCATGCTTTTAAGGGTAAACTTTAGTCAAGGTTAATCCAAATTTAAATTTAAGTCTGGCTTTGGCCAGCACTTCAATGCGGTTTTAAGTACAGCAATCATAAATAAAATTCCAGAAGAACAAATCACCTTGAATGACATCTCTCCTGGTTTATTCCCTGAAGTTCATTGTCCCAGCTCTGATGAAATATAACCTCTTCTACCAGACTAATAAGTTGCTTTTAAAGTGGTAAGCATACATAGGCACAGCTGTATTTAATTAGATTCCCATTGGCACACCTTGCTGCGCAATGTCTGAACCCTGGCTGGAGTGAAACCTTCCAGTACTGGCAGCCTCTATGGAGGATGTCCTCATAGAGAAGGACATCTATGTTTGATTTACCATATTTCTACATTTGTTTTTCTTCTTGGCTATGTGTTCTTTGTCCAAGATTTTTCAGTGTTTTACAGCTGTGTCAGTCAGTCTAATAAAAAGATATTGCATCTCCGTACTAATGATTCCTCTCCTATGCCCTTCAACTGTTACAGCTGCAACAATACCACTACTGTTAAAATGTTTGCATGAATCTCTCTTGTGGTCATTACCAGTTTTGCTATGAAAGGAATTGGAGCTTACTCTAAATATTTTTTTCTTCTGGAAAATAGTAATGCTGAATTTCCTACTGATTTATATAAGCAAAAGTAACTTTTCTTTTTTAAATATTTGTGTGTTTTTTCCTTGATGAGCACTAGCTGCTTTTGAAAAGGCCTTCACCATAAAATCTTACCAAAAAATTATCATGTTTTTATAATGCTTATAGAGTGCTTGTGCTAAGCAGGCAAAGACACATAAATCTCTCTGCTCTACTACTTAGTAGTTAAATTAAGAAGGCCAACTGAAGGTGCCGGGTTTTTGGGAGTGGCACCGAGCCTAAAGATTATCATCTTCAGAGCGAAGATCTTGTTAAACCCCAGAATGCCTGACACTAGCACTTTATTCTCATTACTTCCATGTCACTAATAATATTTTAGCTCCTTGTTTTCACATAGGTTTCATTTCTAGAGCTCTCTCTCCTTTTAAGGTAACAGCCTTTTTTTTTTTTTTTTTTTTTTTTTTTTTTTTTTGGTCTGTTCTTGTTTTGTTTGCATTTTTTAATTTAAGGACTCAATAAATCATATGTACTTTATGCTGGAATGTCTAAAGGGAACAATAAAAGTACTTGCATATATTATTCTTCTTTCTCCTCCTCCATGAGATATCTATATAATCTTATTTAGGAAACTAAATTTCTTAATATTGCTGTTAGTTCAAGTGAACTTGATCGGAATACTCAAGCAATTAAACTTACACTGTGCTTATGTGTTTGGAGGCTTCAGATTCCAAAATAAAACCTCACTTTAAGTAAATAACTTAAAAGCCAAAGATCTTCCATGGGTATTGATCAAAGATGGTGCTTCTCACTGTATTTTGTAATGGATGTTGTATTTGTTTGACTTGACCACATTTTCTCTCTCTCTTTTTTTTTTTTTTTTCCCCATAAGTGCACATAAATGAGGGAAGGGTGCATAATGTTAAGGAAGAAAACTAAAATCCTGTCTAGTTGTAATTCAATATCATCCCAAGATTCTCAATATTTGTTGGGTGACCTGTAGTTATGGAGCACTTCATCAATTAGACAACTACAAATATAATGTATTGAGTTAAGCAACAAAATTAACAAATTAACACGGTAACATTTACATGTGCTGTCATTGCTATGCTTAGGAATTCCATCATGAAGCTTAATGAGTTGGCTTATCCTTTCAGCTTCCTCCTCTTGTTTTGTCTTTTAAACCTTACTAAAGTCATCCATCTCTTTCAAAAAGAAATTGTGTGTTTTCTCCCTTCCTATCAGTTATAGTAGTCATGTATAATCTTTATATATAATAATATATAAAAGTTATGAAATCAAAGCAATGGGTTTTATACCAAATTAAAATCACAGGTCCAGGCAAAAGAAGTGAGATGGTTAGAAAGTCTTTAAAACAATCAAGAAGTTTTAAGCTTTACAAAGTTGAAGCTTACAAGAGAGTTTAGTATAGTATTTTAAAAATGCAGTAGATATTCCCTCTGTTTCCGATATCCTGAAGCTCATCCTAAAAGAATCTGAAGTAACAACTTTGGCATTGAAAGGCAGAGCTCAAATTTTCAAAATATGCCCTGGAGAGCACAGGGGTTACTAGCAGATCTTCCAGATGTTGGTGCATTTTGGGTCATGTGGAGCAACTTAAAGTTAATCTCTGCTGAAGTCAGCAGTCCTGCTCCCTCCCTCTCTCCTCTGGATGGCTGAAGTCTGAGTTTTGTCCACCTTGGTCTCATGGTGAGACTAGCTCGGCATGCTGAAACGACTTTCTGCTGCCACATTGACATGAAAAACTTGAGGAGGGATCCAAGCACAAGAGCCAATACCTAATATATTGACTGTATGTCACCACTATGGCAAACAAACATTCGGCAACACAAATTTTCAAAGTATTTTCAAATATCTCAGAGATTTGCTTGAATTCTCTTACATAACAGCAAAGTTACCATAAACACACTTTCTCTGTTTGGCTATAATTTCAGATTTTTACTTTCATGTATTCACTGTTAAAGAGTATAACTCTCCTACTGAAAAGACTTCTATCACACTTTAGGATTATCAGCAAAGAGCAGGTTAGGTGGTAGTTTTTACTTGCACAAAAAGAGAAACAGCAATAAATTGCAGGACTGTCCTTTCTTATCACAATTTGCAGTGAGGAAAGAATAGATCACTGTGTTAGGTTATTATTTAGTTGTGGTGTGACCGATGATTGAGTGCTGTTGCTTCTTGAAAGGCTGTGAAGTCTTCCAAGTCTGCACAAATAAACCACAGCACAAAACCAAGTCAGTTGGCTGGAGGAAGAAGTATTACAAACAACTTTGGATGATTAACTTGCTAAATAATAAGTAAATAAACAATTATTATTTTTCCTTTTTGCTTTCACAACCATGCTAACAGAGCCTATCAGCCTCTAATGTCATACAAACTGTAGTCTCAAAGTAGCCATACACAGAAGTGTATTCAACCAAGCTAGGCTATAATTCAACAGAAAAAGAGAAAGCTTCAAACTTTTTGTATTCCATACAAACCTCCTATAATACATATTTTTCAGTGGCTTGCTCTCATTTTACTTCAAGGTTTCTCCTTTTAATTTGCTCCCTCCCACTTCCTGGTCTCCTTATCAACACTGGTTTTATAGATACTATATTCTTACCTGCATTATTGGGACCTGCGGAAAAATATAACTAAATATAGCATAGATATCACATTTAAAAATACACTGTGTTTTAACATAACATTTTATTTTCTCCTCATCCTTGATCATGCTTTGGTTTTAAAGTAGACACCTGACATTTATGTGTTAATGAAGTTACCTCATTTTGGTGAGAAATACCCTGTGTCTGCTGCAATCTTGTCCACTCCTCAGTCCAACTGCTGTTTGTGATCCTTTCCAACATGTTCCTCTTCCTTTTCCCTGAGAGGGAGACTGTGCCTTCCTACCCACCCAACATGAACAGTGACAGATGTACAGTGCTTTGAGCACGTGAGAGTCACAGTAACGGGAATCAGGACACTTCATTGCTGTTTCAGTTCACAGCTGGTGGTTACAGACACACTCACTGTAATCTCCTGTTGTGATAAGCAGTGTTATCTTCACTGATGGCATTCAACAAGATGTTGCTTTTCTTCCTATTGCTCCTGCCAGCTCTAAGAAGGGAGGAGGCATCCAGGAGAAGAAGCACTGAAGTATGCCTGGGGAGACAGACAGGAAAGTGTGATACAAGAACCAGATGTTTCCACTCCTACTTGCTGCTTCCTAGGTAGCCTCCAACACCACATCTTGTGAGGTGGGTGCTCCTTCGTGTGAACTGAGGCTGTGTCCACACTAACTGGTAAGACTGTGCCTGTTTCCTCAGACATCCAAGTAGGGGACATATCTGGATACAGCTCTAATTTCATGTAGGATTGGTTCACAGCAAAGGGTTGTGTCAAATCAATTTGGACATATTTTTGTGTTCCTTGGCATTTCACACAGCCTTGGAGACAGTTTCATCCCAGCAGATTCCAAAATGCTCTGGCTTTTGTCCTTGCCCTTCAGTAAGATGAAGTGCTGATTTAAATGCCCGTGTTGCTCATGCAGCATGTTGCTCTCTCCTCTACCACTGTTTCTCGTGTGGGTTGCTTTACTCTTTTGGTGTGGCTGCTGAAAGTAATGGCCCCTGTTGGTGAAGGACTAGGATCTCTATAACTTAGACTATTAATCCTAGGATGGCTAAGTGACCAGCACTTGGCTGATAGTATAATTTAACTGGTCTGCCAGCCATCTAAAACTGTCCCCTGGTGCAATTAATTTGTTAAAAAGAAGAGATGTCTCTTTATGACTTTAAAGTGTCTCAGTTACCCCATGCATCTTGAGCAAGCTTCTGAAAATGACATCACAGAAGAGGTATATGACTTCCAAAACTAACAGTGTTCAGCTGCAACCTTTATGAATCTCTGTAGTCAGCATCACTGGAAAAAGATGCAACAAATTCACTATGGAGGGGTGCATCTGTATATACATTATCACAAGTATTTTCTTTTTAGCAGAGAAAACGCTAAGTTCAGACTGTTACGAACAACCTAATTCAGCAGGGCATGTGATATTCATGAGGAACAGATAAAATAAAAGATTTAATAGTTTCAATCCTTGGCAGTATATTTTGTTCCAGTAACCACACAGAATTTAAGCTGTTTGTGTTGAACTTGAACAAAGCTAAGCAGAAGAAAAGAGAGATCATGCTGACTTTCACAGCCAGGCAGAGGAATCTTCTTTGGAAACTTACAAAAGGATTAAATATGCCCTTCCCCAGAATACTTTCTTTAGGATGAGTAAGCTCCCATTTGTGGTGTTTCTCTGAGGTTGTTCAGAACAAGAAGGCATCTTTCCTCTTGATCAGTTGAGTGGTTGCCAGGTACTGAAAGCCAGATACTCTAAAACAAACAGATGTATTAATATTATTAACAGAATTATTTAGAAGAAATAGTGTAATCTCAGACATAATTCCAACTGTAAACATGCAAGCAGGTTTTCTGGTTCCTCCTGCAACCAGAGTTTCCTACAAGTTGCTTTATAGGCATTTTTCTATGATCTTTATTAGATGAATTCCCAAAGCCTTTTTTTTTTTTTGGTGTATCAACATTGTTACATCTTTTGTCAGGCTTTTAAATCAGACTGAGTCTAAGTTATCTGCTAGTGAAGCAGGGAGAATAATAATTTGTGAAGGTATTTACACCACTAGACCATAACCTGGAGGGTGCGTTAGGGTTTATAGATGTACCAAAGTGTTGAGGATGAAAATGTGAGAGCAGTATTCTGAACAATCAGAAGAGAAATAATAGCTGAGCAATAAGTTTTTGATGTCTTGAAACACCTTTACTTTGATAGCTGGATGTGGCCAACCACACAGGAAGGAATAGTCTGAGCAGCTCTTTTCCTTGCTTGCTTTGTCTGACTTCCTTGGCTCTGCTGTATGCGTAACAAAATTAATGTTTTGTGCAGAAAGGAATAGAGGTTTCACAGTAACCCTATGATTGACCTACCATGAAAACAGGGGATAAAGAACAGGTTCGCTCTCGGTCTTTCCTGTGCTTCCTATTGGCAACCTACCTATCCTTGCTTGTCAGAGCAGAAAGTCATGAGCCATGGCAAAGATTCAGGTGAAGGATTTCCAGCAAAGAAAAATGAATTAGTGGACAAATACAATATTCAGTCAAGTGTTAGCAAAGAAATATTTTGAGAGCTTGCTAAACTTCTTCTCAGCTCCCATGCACTATTACAGTCACTTGAAATTAATAACTTTTTAGTATCGGCTGGCAGCTGAGGAACTTCTATAAAGATGAAGTAACTAAGAAATGAGGGAAAAGCTCGCATCAGAACATAATGGCATTATAATTTGCACAAGAACACTAGTCAGAGAGGAAATTATTACTAAATGCTACAAAAGAGTCCTATAACAAAGGAATCTTATGGGAGGAAATGTTCAGAGTTTTTTATGGTCTGTTCCCTATTTCAGTGCCTGATGTAACAACTAGCTCTAATATGCACAGTCAAGGTCATTCAGTGGAACTTGAGCCAGCAGCCATTTGTTCCAATAGTCCTCTATTTCTTCTCAGATCTTACTGTATTCCTAAAAGATTTTCTTCCCATTGTTTAACAGAGGCTGTGTGAGGTCTAGAAGTTGTCCTATTCTTTTTTTTTTTTTTTGCCTTCCTTATAATTTCTTATTCTCTGTTTTCATTACCCCAACACACTTCAATTTCTCCCACAGATGCTATGTGCGAATTCTCTGTGTCTCAAAAGGACAAAAGCTGTAGACATACATGCAACTTTTTTTCTTTATAGTCACTGTTTTATGCATCTTCAAAATTTAATTGCCTCTGTTGGAATTTCTCTCGTGCACTCCAAAATCAGAGTAACTTTCTCTAACTGTGAAACTTTCTCAAGCCAAGAAAGCTGGCTAGAAGATGTGATGTATTTTGCCACCTACTTGTGTGTCTCTACACCCATGAGGTCTTACAGTATTTTTGTGAGATGTAATATTTGGAGCATAGTTTCAGACACTTCAGCTCTATCACCTTAGTAAGACATGCTGAACCTTAAGAGTGCATTGCCGATTTTCACCAAGTAAAACAAGTCCTTATTTTATAAAATAAGGAATTTTATAAAAAATTCCTCTCACTTAGTCTTGTCACTGCCAGTTATTGTAGGCATCTGAACACAC
This sequence comes from Chauna torquata, assembly GCA_013399475.1. NCBI lineage: Eukaryota > Metazoa > Chordata > Aves > Anseriformes > Anhimidae > Chauna > Chauna torquata. The sequence continues at coordinate 252,092 of VXAL01010220.1, read as the reverse complement.
CAGTATGTCATCTTGGAAACCTACCAAAGATCCTAAACCTAGACCAGCAGTTGTAAATTTAGGCTGAAGTGGGGCTCTTCCTTTGGCTGGACAAAGGAGCTTGAGCACCAAAGCCAGCCCTGTCCTTGGGAAGCTGGGAACGTGACTCCTTGGCCACACACCTGTAGAGGTGAGACAGCAGTGAGGACTTCCTAGTCAAGGCTGCCAGGAACCGCAGAGGAAAGGGTGACGGCAGGCAGTCTCAATCCAAATTCTTTCAAAGAATGGATTGCACTGGAGTAACTCTGTTCATTCTGCAAATATGTATTTTCATTGCTAGTTGCTACGATGATATGTTGCCTGTGATTTCCTGATTATTTCCTGATTATAATATAGCTCTGTTGGAACTAAATTAAAAAGTGGTATTTTCCATGTGGAGTTTGGAGTCCTGGCTAGAAAAATGATTAAAACTTTTCAGATTAATCAGATCAGCCTTAACCTTAATCCGGAATTTAAAAACAGATAACCCTCTGTTTCATTTTCACTTTCCCCTGGAAATGACCATGTAACTAAAGTATCTTCCAAGCTGCTGACATCCTAAGCACCTACACATGGAAAATAGGTAGTTTATAAAAGTCTTTTTCCTATCTCTAAAATTAACTACACCTGTTCTTATTCAGGGAAGTAAGTGCCATTAAATCATGAAATTGCTTATGATAAAACCAAAGAAAGTGTGAGTGAAAACATAAACACAATGAAGACTTGGTGGTGCCAAAATTAAACTTATATTACACCAGCTGATAGCTAGCTGGAAGTCAGAAATACGATACATTAAAATAAATAGTTTGAGATTAATCTTTAGCTATCTGGCAGAGCATGAATTAAAGCAAATTTCAAACAATGTCAACATCAGTTTAATTCTCCTTCCCTTACACTCTCTTTAATTCCCCAGCTTTACACACATGATTTTGGTTGAATCGCAAACCAGGGGATTGACTTTCAGCTGGTAGCCAGTGGACCACATTCACGTGGTCTGGGCTGTCCAGACATCGGGAAGCACAGTATTTTAACAGGAAATTCCCTAAGCCATCTGGAAAATGAGTGGGGTTTTCTGTCATTTGCCAGTCGTACTGCTTTCTGAATAGATCACTGTGAGACTTCGGAGTTGTTCAGGTTTGCTATTTATCTCAATTTGTAGGAAAAAAGCCATTTGATGTTTGAAACTCAGGTTTGTCTCAAAGCTCTCACTCCTGTTTAACACGTACAAGAAAGCTTTTTGCTTTTGTTGCAGAGAGCTGCATGCCAAACAAAATTGAGTAGTATTTGGATTTAATGTTAGAGCAAGAGCAGATAATACAGAAAATAAAAAGCACTCCCCTGTTGTGCAAGATATACTTATATGGCTCTGTTCACTTGAAAATCTGTTCTCGTTGATCTTAGTCTGACTCTCGGCAGGGTTTCCTTGGTCAAGGAGGCTAAAATTGATTCAAGACCCAAAGCTCTTTGGTTCAGTGTTGACAAAACCTAGAATCCAATGTTCTTGTGTCAACATGCTCTGACTTTCTTGGATCTTCAAACCACATTTTGCTGTATGACCAAAAATGGAAGGTGGATCGCAATGAGAAACACATGGCTGAGAATGGAATTTAAAACTGGGGGAGAAGAAAGGAGGAGGAGGAGGAGGACAGAGACTGAGAGGAAAAGAGCAGAGAAAAGTAGAAAATGAAAAGAGAAATTAAATTTAGGCTCTTGTATTAGGAAGAAGAAAAACAATGTACTAAACTCTTCTGGTGACCTTTCATGGGAACCTGATAGAACTTTGTATTTATGACTTCCTGCATTTATTTCCTTTTGCTGTTATTTCTATAATGTGTTAGACATTAGATTTAGGGATAAACTGAAAAGCTACAAATTTAGATTTACCTGCTTTCCAAGGATTCCAAAGGTGTGTGTGATATGTTTGAAAAGAGGAGCAGTATAAAGTCAGGAGCAGCTTTTTAAATGAAGAAGTTTAGCTATGATTCTGTAGTTCGAGGCTATTCACAGAAATGTCTGAAACAAAAAACCTCATCCAATTAGTTCATAATTATAGCTAACTGAAGGACTGCAACAGTTCTGCTATGTGGCAACTTGTGAGGTCCAGAAATTTGGTTTTGCTCAAATATGGCCTTATCTACTGGGAATTTAAAGATTTCCACTCTTCATTCTGACATGGAAAAAGTTTGGGGATTTTTTTTTGTTTGTTTTTGCAAAATACCAATGTATTTTTACAGGGAAGGGGAACAAACTTTCAGTGAGCTGTGCTTTGTAAGGCTCAGTTGCAAGAAAGAAAGTTGCAGTGCATGGGCAGGATCCCACCCAGCGGCTGCCTGTATGTGCAAGGTGCCTCCAGCTGTCCCTGAAGATGTTGTTGGGCCTTGCTGGTGGCAGCTGCGGTGTTTGTCAGATGGGTCCCAACAAACCCACTGGCTCTTCGTGAAACTCGTGGCAAGGCTGAGGAGTCCTGCTGAGCAGCTGTGACAAACTGGATACAACCAAGCATTAAGTCAGGTCAGGGAAGGTGAAAATGCGTGGGCTGCAAGCCACCAGCCCCATAAGGACCTTAGGGTCTACTGATCACCCCCAGAAGCTGGGAAACCAGCCAGGCAACAAAGTGACTGTGGCTGGAGACAGTGGGGTACTGCAGGAAACGCAGTGATGCCATTTCTAGGCACACTGGCAAGTTCTGCTGTCTATTAAGAGCTGAGAAAGGTCTCACTGAATCTTGTATAGCTGCTGTTATTGTGTGTTAGGTAATCTTCTTATTTTCATAAGGGCCACAGAAACCAGGACATTCTTGGCTGTATTGAGGCATTATGCCTCTTGCTGTAGCTTCCCAAACTGCATCATACAAAGGAAAAGGGCAAACAATATCAAATAAACAATGCACAGGATTCACACCAAATTCCCTGTTCTTAAAATGATGATACAGTGAAGATGCTACAAGTATGCTGCTTCACATCTAATAACACTTGAGAGCCCTAATCGTGTTCGTTATTTTGGTGACATTCCCTGTGGACATCGTGGGAAAAATGTCTCAGAGGTAAGATTTCTAATGCAGTGGGTCCTGTTGGACTCTGCTTCTAAATTCACCATACACCAACCCAGCTGTTGTATAAATCGATAACAAAGTTCCCATTGATTTCACTAAGTGGTAATAATTGAGCTGATTATAAGTGATCCTTGGTACCTCAGCTAGATTTTAGGGTTAGAAGAGCAAATCAGGTTACTACTGATAGATGCTTCTTTACATGATCTTGACAATCTAAAGAGACTATTATACACGTGGTTAAATACTAGTGTAAGTGCTGATCTGTGCAAAAATTTCTGATAGGGAACTGGAATAAATCTTTAATGAGTAGTTATACTAGATTCAATAAACTTCAGATTTTGATTTATAAAATTAACTTGATACAGCACTGGCCAAGGCTATATGAATCTTAACTGTTTTATACAAGTTAATGTCTTGGAGCATTCTACATTTGTTTGCCTTTCAGAAAACAACAACAACAACAACAACAAAACTCATCTGTTTTGGACAATCTATTAAATACTATACAGTAGAGACTGCTTTAAAAATAGTATAAACTAGACATTGATGGTTTTTAATAAACCAGATTTAAACACTGAGTAAGTTTAATAAAGCAGATACTTAAGACAAACATAATGAAAGGTGAAGGTCTGTTTTCTTTTTATTCCATTTCTTAACCTCTACTCTTCAATCCTATGTTTGGTTTGGGGTTTAAAATAAATTATTCTCTTAAATGAAGTAATAGGAGAACTAGAGTGAGGAGCCGACCTGTGCAAAGAAATTTATTGCAAAGAAACCAACAGGCAGAGAGAAAAAAGTTCTTATATTAGCTACAAAACAGTAAGTGCTAAGACTTTAATAACTTTATTGCAATGAAAATGTTTTTCATAGAGTCAAAACAGATTAGCTGCAAAAAAAAAAAAAAAAAAAAAAAAAAAAAAAAAAAAAAAAAAAAAAATTAGTTCTTCTATTTGGAGCCAAACGGTGAAAATTGCAGTTAATCTAAATAGATTTATGGCTCTCATCATGGTCTGCTCCCTCTGATGATTTGGCACCTTTCTGCTGTAACCAAACACCTTGAGACGGCACTCAGACTAGAGAGAAAAGTGATCACATGTGCCCTGCTGCCCTCTCGTAGTCTCGTATCTCTCATCTCCCTCTAGCTTCTGACCAGCACAGGTCGATGCAACCATGATGCTCTGGCACGTCTCTCAGTGTTGATATGGAGGAGACACGGGTAAATTGCTGTCTCTGCTGCTGGGTCCCCCATCGTGGGACTGAGCTTACACACCGCCCAGTGCCAGCCCCTCGGGAAAGCAGGGCTGGGTGAGATGTGTCAGTAATCAGCAATGCTGGTGGAGGTCCTCTGCAGTGCCATCAAGGACCATGTCTGCTTAGCAGGACACAACACCTCTTTTAAAAAAGAGCTCCTTAACTGCCTTCTTCCCAGCTTCTACGATTTGGGCAGATATTTGACTTCAGATTTTATGAAGCATTGCCCTCTTCTGCACTAGAAATTTTTGCAGCTGATCCTGAATTTTTGCCAGCACTACCAGGCCTCAGTAAATGCAGAGAATTTTCCCCAAAGCTTCTGCCCGTATTGAAAACAGCCTTGCACTCTGAATATTTCAAGCAGAATTGTTTCTGGCAAAAATGCAGTTTCAACATGAAGTGAAGTAGCAAGGAATAATTTTCAGCTATCATTTTACTGATTCCTGAAAGAAATATTAAGAGACATACACATATGAAATCTAGTTTGAACTTACTTGTATGGGAACAATAACAAAAAGGGTTTATTCATCGTATAAAAATATTACAGTATTGTGTAAAGAAGGTCTTTGGATAAAAGGTATTGTAAAGTCATGAAGGCTGTAAACAACTTTATCTTGACAAGCGTCACGTGAAGAAAAAGGAGAGATTTTTTTTTGTGTGTCCTTGTATACGGATAAGGTCATGCTTACATTTATTCATGGTCCCTACAAATTTTTGTCAGGAGGGACCTCTCTATATCACATAGTTTTGCAAGTTATAATTTGCAACTGTTAGATGATAGCACAGTAGTAATATATCACTTTAACAGCATACTTGTAACTGTTTTATTTATTTTTCCAATTTACTTTATATCTAAGGATAGAACTGAAAGTTTTCCTAATGATGACATTTAAATTAGAGCCACTGGCATTAATGGAAAGAGTTGATTACAGTCCTCTCACATGACCCTGCTGGTGTCTGGAAAAGATGCTTGACAGATGGTTTCTTTGTTGTTGTTTTTTGGGGTTTTTTTTTGCTTTATGGAAAGAAAATTTTACAATTTGAGTTTCTTTTCCAATTTTAAAAACGTTGTGTTGTTAAAACAGCGGAGGTAAGAAATAGAGTAACTCTGCTGACAAAGAGGTCAATGAAGTTAACTAAACAAGTTACCCAACACAACTTTCTAATCGATATATTATTTTTGGATTCTCTTGAGCTTTCTCATACTTAGCCTTTTGCTCAGATAAAATATTCCTGATGAAAACAAATCAACAAATTCCATAACTTCTATGTGACATTCCCTAAATAACATCTCTTTTACATGAGTTTAAAAGTTACAGATATATGTAAAAAAAAAGGGATTCGTACAACTTTGTCAGTAACGCAGTCCATATGGCGTGAGTTTTTCAGTTGTTTTTGTGTTCCTGCAAGTAGGTATATAACTCCCCTCTTAGATGTCCTATGCTAGTTTAGGATTCAGTGCCTAATGATCTGAGAATAAAGCTTAATCTAGCTTTTGAAAAATATAAGCAACAATTTTAAAAGCATTCTCTTTTAGTTATGGTGGTATCAGCACCGTATTTGACTGAAGGTTGCATTCTTTCTTCTGTGTATGGAAAACCGTTTTCCTATGCTCCTACTGTTAACAATGTGCTCCAAATATCTCTATAGTTTAAGTAGGAACATGTGTTGTCCGAGAGACAGCATTATAGTTCCTGAGACGTTTCACCTGTTCCCTGTGTATTCTGAATTCAAGAAAATAATTTACAATTGCTGTTTTCATGAAGCAGAGAGAGAACCTCACTTTAAGAAAGATAAACATGCCTGTCAAGCTTACACAAGTAGGACAAGGAATGGCTTTCTTCTCGACATGCAAGGCGAAGCACAGATGGACCGCTCCCAGAAAATACAGCCCCGTTCGGAGCTGTGAACAAGAAATCGGTGTTCCTTCTCTTTAGCACTGTGCTCAGAAGAAAAAGAAAAACTTTTATGTTTTTCCAGCCACAGTTTTGATAGGTAACTCTGGGAAATTCTGGTTACAAGGCAGCAGCGGTTTGGGGAGTTTTGTTTTGCTTTTTATTAGTTCACTGTGACAAAAATCTTAATGCCTTAGGGAGGGGATCTTTCTGGAGGGGGAAACTTTTTGGAACTGTGAAAATGCAAAAGTCCTGTATAATATCACTGCATTGATTCAGACACCACTTCTGACCAGTCTAACTGTGATAACGTGCAGAGATGAATTTCAAGGGACTATTTATACAAGATAATCTTATCATAGGACATCAGAAGGACATGACTCCCTCCCCAGCCACGTACGTGTTCCTGGCCTCCTCCAAGTGGTAGCTCACGTATCACTTTATGTATGCCTTGCTCTCTGCTAGGTGAAGCAGTTATTTCTGCCATTTCAGCTGCCACCCCTGAATTTGGCATGGGGCTCATTAAATAATGCCGCTCCTCATCCCAAAGTGGTTAACTGCTGAGAACACTCAGGGCAGAACTGTAGATACTCTGAGAAACAAAATGTATTCTATTTATTTGGGTTCCCAACTTCTTTTTACATGTGGGAAAGCTGAGATGCTTTTAATTACATACTCACAGCAGTTTTAACTCCAAGTGCTTGCTTTCCCTTTGCTACTCCCCCACCTCCTCCTTCTCATGGACCATGTGGGATGCCAGGTCCAGAGCAGCAACACACAATATCCCTGCACAAACGCGTTGATGACTTTTCCTGACCTGTGTACTGTGTTCAACACTCATAAACAAAGACCGCTTCCACCTTGGTTACCTTCTTTTAGATGCCTCCTCTGCAGTTTCACCGTCTGTGTGTCCACGCTTGCCCCTACAAGGACCACGGCTGCACCAAGCGGGCATCTCCAGGAGGAGCCACCTCGGGGCAGCTGAGAGCTGAGCATGGCACGAGCGTGCAGACCCCTGTGCCTGGGTTAGGGGCTGCCTGCACTGAGGCTCTTCGTGGTACTCCCTGACAGTCAAGGCGTTGTGGTCTTGGGTGGTGGTGGGGATTCAGCATGCACAGCAGGGAGTGTTTGTCCTTCCTGAGGATGTTTGAATATTCCAGGCTGGTATAGGCAGGATACAAATGTCTGCTGTGTCTTTACATTATGGGAATGAGGGAATGCAATGGCAGCCTTGGGCAGATGAATTATAACTGAGCTCATACATCTTCTTCAGAAAATGTATTTAGCCTTAATGCTAGTCAGATAAGTTAATCATTTATTTTCTGGATTGTTTTTATTTAAATGACTTTTATTTAAGTTTACCTGGAAGTAGCACAGAAACATTGTCATATTGATTCCCCCTATGGTGACGTATATAACAACTTTTGCATATCAGAAATTGTGCATTAGTTGAGTGAGGGATCCTGTCCGTTCAGTTTTTGAAGAGGAGGCAATTGGGCTAATATGGTTTAGGTATTATGAATCTTTTCCTTGAGGTGTTTTACACAATACGGTGAAGACTAAGAAGTAATTTTCCTCCTAGCTGTATGAGAAACCTACCCTTTGCAATAAAACTTTTGATTTCTGTTTTTCCCTTTTACAAAAAGCTTGTCTTACTATTTAATGCCTTTGTAAAGAACTTGGTCATCCTGCAAAACATCAAAGAGATGTCGCAAATTCAGACTGCTCATATCACTTAGCAAATGCCTTACACCTCTTGAAGGACTGCTCTGAGCTGCTTGAAGAGCTCCTGGGAAAGAAACAAAGCGCCTGTTCGCTCCAGCCGCACTTTTCCTTGGTGGTGACACAGGGCTGTTTTACTCACACAGCTGGACCGTGGCTGGGGAGGTGGTTGAGCACGCAGCTGTGCTGACTCAACACTGAACTGTGTGGGTCACCCTTTGCAGTTTCCTCCCTGCTGCCAGGGGGGACTCGTCACCTGGCATACCTCCTGGAGACACCAGAGGCAATCCCAAAGCTGGCTGGCTGTGCACGGATGCTAACCTGGGGACTGAGTAGGTGCCATGCTGGGCTCAGGTCGAGCAGTCTGCAAGCACAGACATACCTCTTCCAGATAACAGTTTGGTTTGCAGGGATGTGCTGCGTGCAGTGCACATACTTTTTGGTAGCCCCATACATTTCGCTCGCCAGCATCAGTACACGTGGCTGCCTGGCTCCTTTAGTTTTGCTCTCTGTTCACCTCCTCCTTCAGCTCCATGTTTTCTTTCCTCTCTCTCTTTTTTTCTTTCTTAGAAAGCTAGGTTTGTGGTGGGCATAATGGAACGAGTTAAAAGGTGCCAAATTAAATTAGTTCACAAATCTAGCAGAAAGCCCGTCAGGAAATAGCAACTGCTTTTATAAGAGAGCATGAGAGAGAGGGAGATGGGGAGGATCTGTCTGCCTGTGTGCATGTGCAAATGGAAACCCTGTGCCCCAAAATAAGATTAAATAATTATAAATACTTTTGATCGAAGCAACACATTTGTGAGTGATTTCTAATACTTCTTCCTGGAAAAATTACTAGTTTGTTCATAGGAACAGCCAGATGTACAGCACTAATTGGGAAGAGGAATAATTTCTGCACTGGTATTTCGCATGTTTAAAAGTTGTGTTGCTATGCTGATCCGTGAACAAGCTACCATCTATACCTATTAATTTGATGTAAAAGCGTATGGTAGAAATAAGGGCAGCTCAGTAACTACATAGTAATGATCTACATTGCTTTAGCTCTCCTCTGAGCTTAGTAATGCAGCAGCCATGAAGAAATCTTTCCAGCTACAGCTTGCCTTTACTTTACAAGTTGATCTCATTGCATTTGCTCATGTGACTTCCAGCAAAGTTAAATCTGCGGAGGCTTCCTCTCACTTCATTTTGTCCTGAACTTAAAATAGTCAAAAACCTTTCATACGGCTTGCAACAGAAAACAGCCGTGGTGGCTTTCAACCAATTACATCATGATTATGCAGTAATCTGTGTTTTCTCTCTGTTCAGAAATGTATTTTTTGCCACAAATGCTTGTTATGGTAGATTTATGGTAGAAAAAGGGCACAATTTCTGCTTTGTAAACTGAATATTTTATTATATTAGGGGCTTGCCAAAGTTCTCCTAATATATTTTGTGTCAGACTGTTGTGGGAAACAGTACAAAATGGAATACATTTCTTACTTTCGCATGATTACTAATCTCTGAAGAAAAGTCTGGAGTAGCCTCCACCAGCTTACTCTCGGTGCAACACTAAAAGTCTATATGACATTATGACTCTGATAAATTTACTGCTTTCCTTTATTTTTCCGTTATCAATGGCACACAATGTATTGGAATACATTGCTTGAAATATTAAAATTGTGGTTATTAGGTGTGCTTTGAATCATTTGTGTATATGTGTTTCTCCTGGAGGTCTTCAGAGTTCTTTACAAAGACTGCCATACTTTTATTTACTCTACATTTATAAAATATGTATTACATAAAGTATGTTACATAATATTTATTAGATGTATTGTACATCTTATATTAGTATACAGTAAAAAAACAAAGCTAGAAACCAGAAGAAACTAAATAAATGACTTGACAAAGCCAGAGAATAACTGTGTGGCCATGTTAACAACAAAAGTCAGGAACCGTGATTCTTCGACCATTACAGAAAGCATTAAGCAGTAGCTTTAAATTCTACATTGGCATTTTATAAAGGCTTGGTTTTTTTGGAGAAGGAATGCATAAAGAATCTTCATTAAGGAAGTCATCTTCAGCTTCCCAAACCCGAAGTACTTTTAATTGAAAGAGCCATATGATCATGGCTGCTTTAGAGACTCAAAAATGATAAAGTGAATGGACGGGATAAGCCAGGATGTCTTTCATGAAGGGATAGATAGTAGCCAGAACAGAAGTTACCTTGCTGCTCTCCCCTTCCCATGGTCTTCTCCAGCTTTCAGCCTCCTAATGACACTGGTCACTGACAATAAGAAGAAGAGGTCACTTTCTTCATATGAAACTGGAAAAATTTGCTAAGCCTGAGATGAGAGGGAAAGGAAAATGAGCTATTCAGACTTTGCTCATCAGGTAATGGATTGTGACAAATTTTAGGTGTATTTGCAGATAATCTCATACCTGAAAGTAGGGATGGATGAAGGTCACTCACCTTAGCCCAGATAAGAATCTGAAGTCTCAGAAACTGAATTCTAGACTGACGGAGCAGTAAAGTGCAGATTGTTGAAAAGACAGTTTGCTCTGGAAATAAGGATGGCCCTAAACAAAATATTAGCAATTCACTGGGTGGAGGAGCAGTTGCTCCACTAAAAGGAGGAGTCAGTGCATGTTTCAAAAGAGAAATCATCACAGTGATCAGTATAGGACCTGAGACTGTTGGGTTCACCTTAAATTTTGGCTTTCTACTCATGCTTCTCCTTACCTTCCTTCTCAGTCACTTTTATTTTTCCTATGAAGATCACTAATAGAACTAAATGCTTAATAATTTTTTAAGCCTAGCTTGCTAGGCCTAGTACTCACTCACAACGGTTGTGACTAAAATCCTTTCATGAATGATTCCAGAGCTCACAGCTTCTTGTACTTAAACAGGAAAGAGTTATAAAACAGACTGTGTAGCAATATCAAATGAAACAACTTTCAAGTGCTTAAGAAACAAGACACTTTTAATCTACTTGGTTTTGAAACATCATTTACCTGTTTCACACAGTGATAAATGTAAGTCATGTCTTACATGGTGTACAAAACAGCAAGGCCACAGCAAGATAATATTTTTGAACAATATTTTGTATTTCAAGTTTCCTCTTCTCCACAATACTGTTGCATCTATTTAGATGCACTCATCCATAGGGGCTAGCTGTTTTACAGTCTATACCAGTGACCTCTGAGACATTTCTAAAACTAACCAAGTCGTGTATCAGAGCATCTTGCTTCAGGTGGATGCCAGGTGAGCTTGATCCCTTGAAGATGTCCAACTGGTGAATAAAAATCATGTAAATGTATGATATATTATGCATAGTGCATTTCTGAGGGGAAAAGAGGCCCCTGAGTTTCTGAGACTGGGAGACAGATTGCATTTCGTTTAAATGAATGTTTTGCTTTCTTACTTATATAGACAATCTTGGGGAAAACTCATATTCTGAGCTTTGTTTCAAGTTCAAGTTAATTATTCCTGTGATTATTTTTCTTTCCTACGTACCCTTTCTCAATTCCATTGTCAGACAATAAGTAATATATTTAACATGCCTGTACTTTTGGACCAAGGAAAACACACTCAACAGTGAACTTATTTTGTGTATGGCAGTCAAATTTCAATAAATATAAAGAATTAATCTGTTATGTATTTATACAAACACAGAGATGCATTTAAGAAAATTCAGCTTCCTTTATGTTTCACACTCCTTAAACTCCAACTTGGCTTTAATGACTTTTTTTTCCAACTTAAAACCTTGTTTGCCAAGACTGAAACTGTGCAAAATTTTATTGCACAGTTATAAACCATTGGGGGGGGGGAGTTGAGTTGGGAATTATACAATGGAAAAAAGCTGAAATAGCCTTACCTCTAAAAGTGCAAATAGCATACAACACCCATTAGACAGAAAAAATGGTCATCACTAACATATTCATTGACACAACTTATAATGCTTCAAAATGTACCCAGGGTGCATTTCACAGGTGGAATCAGTGAACATAATTAAGAAGTAAAGACCAATGGGGAAGGCATTTCCTTACAGCTAACGACTAGCTGGGGTAAAACTTATGGTGAAACCACCAAGCCTGTGCTTCATAGGTTGTTAACTGCCCCAAAATGCCAGACCTGAAGATCATCATTACAAATGTAAGCTGCAAAAGTTCAAAGATGTAAATAAAACTAGTTAATATTTTCATATATTGGAAATGTAGCTGTGGAACTGTTCTTTGCCTCTGACACATACTTCTGTTTACAGGGCAGGCCTTCTCTGTGTTGGTTGCAGATGGCTCAGCCATGGGAGCCAAGTGAAAAGGAAGTGTGATGTTGGCTGCTCACATCCCATGGACTTCACGGCACGGGGAAAGCCTGATAGGTGAGACAGACTTTGCTCCTGGTCATCATGAGAGAAGAAGTATCAGGTAAAGACATTAGGTATAGGAAAATACGTGTTGTGTTTATTAGGCTCAATGTTAATTATGAGCAGAAAGATCATGTTAAAACATCTAGTCTAAAGGTTAGCTTCTAGTCTTGAATTCAAGCTCAAGTCTTATTTGTCAGTACCCTGTTTATGCTTTTCTGCAAGTTAAAATATTCTGCTTATCACCCCTCTGATCCTCCTTTCGAGCAAGCTCACCAGGAGCAGGTGGCGGGTGCAGGCAGAATGAGGACATTTTAAATAAGAGAAAGGGGGAACACTGGGTTCCTGATGACATTCAGCACTTTGACTCTGGTAGCCAGATGAACATCCTGATGATCCTAGCTGTACAAGAGGAGAAGGTGGCAAAAATCCTGAGGGAGAGGTCAGCTTTAAAATGACCAGCCAGGAAATGCTGGAAGATTTTTGATCTCTGTTAGCAATGGTTTGAATAAGCTTCCAAATTTTTCTTTTTCAATCTGAAAGAAGCCAAGACCTTCACTGGTTGCTATTTTGCATACAGGGATGGAAGTATCAGTGGTTATAGGGCACAGCCTCCAGTATTTTTCAGTATGAACTCTAGAATTGAATCTTCCACTATTCCTCTAATTTAATCTGGAATACCATCTGGCAGTGATATAAAGTCCAGTGTAGTCACTGAGTCTGGTGAGAGATGAAGCTAAATTGTAGGAAAGAACTGACTAGAAAGATAGGGAAGAAAAAAAAAAAGTTCTGTATTAGTAATACTACAAGGGTCTTGCTACTGTCAAGATATTCTTAGGCTGTCAGAGTTAGTCTAAAAAAGCCTACAGTAAGTTTTCATGGTTCTCTTTTATGGTTAAGTTTTATGAGGTTACTGTTCATGAAAGAAAACATATAGCTTTGAGAAAAATAACCAGGTTACTGCTATCGTAGGAAACTATTTTCCTTTGGTGGAAGATGACTATTGCCATTTACAAATGCATAGTAATGAAGGGGAACAAATAACATTCATTATAATTCTCTTGAACCAACAATCGGAGTCTGTTTAAAAGTCAAGTGTCTAGCAGTACATGAATTAACTTGACAGAATTAGGAAAGTACTATGGAAACTGGAAAATGTACTACATAAAGCTAACTCTGTTTTCCCAATTCATACACCAATGCATTTGTATAATTTTTATACATAAATGAAGCATTGTGTAATCTGTGTAAATCATTTATAAGTACTGGGAGCTGTAGTATCTAGAGCATGAAGTGGATGGAGCCAGAGATAAAACTCTGAAGAAACACTAATGGTAATGTGACAACCGAGAAGTAATCACATCACTGTCCATAAAATAGAAAAACGTTAACTGTTACAAAAGAGACATACTAGTTACAGTTCTTCCCTTTTTCAGAGCTTTTGAAAGTAGTGTTCATTTCTTCATGATTTTGTGTAATTTTGTGCGCCAATGTGTGCACCAATTCAAGAGCAAACAAAACTTTTGATGCTTTTATTTTAATGTCTATTTTTCTATTGTTATTCTTCTATTATAACTCCATGAATAGGTTAGCAAAGTGCTCTCCTCTCAGGCAGTTTCACATGACTTTTGTTAGCATTTGATCTCTAATTACGTAAAAATACATTTGTAATACTCCCTTGCTGTGAATATTTTTTAAATGAACCTCTTCAGGTTTCACATAGGTTGTGTTTTAAATACGCGTTTCCTAATGCTTGCTGTGTTCTGAAAGACAGTGACCAGGATGATAGGAACCTTAGGTTTTGTTCTTTAAAAGAAGAAATCCTTAAGAGGCATCAGCTGTTGTGTATGTTCAGAAAGCAAGTATCCAAAGGCCTCAACACCTGGAGGAAAAAAAAAAAAATGTAGCAAACTCTCTCAAAAAAAACCTTTTGCCTTATTCAACAAAAATCTCCTAATTTGAAATAATGGAGTCTTCACCTGCCTGCCATTCCAGTAAACCTGAATAACTATTATTGGTAACAAAATTGAGTTTTAACAGGGCTTTCAAACACTATTACAGGGTTTTTTTTTTTCAAAAACAAAACAAAAAACCAGCAACATCAACAAAAACCTGCATGTAGAAACAATAATCTCACATAAGAAAACGACGGATCTTCAGTAAGTTTTGGCATGAGAATACACAGAAGCTTAAAAATATGTTGATATTCAGTAAATCAAACAAGTTTCGCAGGTTGCAGAAAGAGTGATACTTTAAGAGTTTGAAAAAGAAGAGGAGAAATGGCTTAAAAAACAGAGGGAGCAGTCACAACAAATGAAGGAAGAAGAGACAAGGCAGAAATTGATAACATTTGTATTAAAGGCCATGCAGAATGGAGCAGGAATAATCACTTCATAAAGTTCACTAATCAGTTATCCTGTTTGAGGGCTTTCAGATGGTCCCCCTTGATATCCCATTTCCTCCTTTTCCTTGGATAACTGCAGTCTGCTCTTCATAGACTGCAATTCCTTTCCTTTGACATCCATAATACGAGCAGTAGTCCAGATCTCTAGTACAAAACAATGGAGTAACAGTTTGTATGGATAAGTAAACAGGGACACCTGAGCCGAACTGCCTTTAAGTGAGCTAACTTGCGAATTTTGCTTTGGAAATTTTGTGGTGATTTAGTCTCTAGTATGGCTCTTCAAAGACTTACCTGTTGGGTTTCAAGAATATGCTCATTCAAAAAACTTGTCTTCTTGGATATATTCATAGTTTATGCAAAGACCAACCACTTTCTCCAGCTTTTGGCAAAGTATGAAGTACCACTATTCATTTGCAAGCAAGGGATATGTGAAACTTAGTTGTTAACAGCCTAATAAAATTTTTCTCTTGAAAAATTTGGAATATTGTTTCAAATTGTAATTCATATTTGTCCATTAATCATGACTCCAAGATCATCATTTCAGCGCAATTCATGCCTTTAAAAAGCTGCCTCACTGTAAAGAAAACACGTGCTAGATTCTTATAGGGTATAGATATGAATACAGATTTCTCACTTGTTCCTTTTTAAGAGTATAAGGAACAAGGAAATTAATTCTGCTGACTGATTTAGAGCTACGTTTTCCACAGTAGACAGCTGTTGAAAACGCAACAACCCACCCATTCACTGATCAGAAATCAGCTTAATCAAGGAGTTATATTTTTTGATATAAGGCTACTCAGTCTCCAACTGCAAATGACAGGTGAGTCAAAAATCCTTTTTCTAGTTAAGATTTTGGGTTGGAAAGGGGATTGCCATAGGACAGGGCAGTCCTACAGCAAGTAGGAGAAAACTTCAAAGGCAAAATTCTCATTAGTCTTGGCACATAAAGCATGAGCAGCCTGTGCCAAGCATCCTATGTCCAAGGGTGCCTAGCATCCTACGCAGAATGAAACCTAGTGAAACTTTGGATACCTTAACAAGCTAAAGAGGCCATAAAAAAGTAGTGTTTATAACATTTGCTTTGTGCCAGAGACGAAAATGAATCCACTTGTTCTCCCCCAGTGCGAAGGATAAAGAGAGAATTCATGGCAGCAAAATAAAAGAAATTACCTCAGCCTTACAAGTTTTTTTTATTATTATTTATTTAAAAGTTTTTTATATGCCTTATCAATTAATTACCATAAAGTAATGTTTATCTATGTTACATTTCAGTGGCAGCTCTGGCTTCTTAAGATTTCACTCCAAAGTAAATGTTTAGGCCTTTTTGACCAGAACGACAGAATATACCATTTCCATTAAAAAAACAAAGCCATAAAAGTCATGTAAACAGCTTTTACAGACTCCGCAGCCACCTATATATGATTCTGCAAGCGTACCAAAGGACACAGAGCTCTGCCAGAACACAAAGCTAGCCAGCGGTTTGGCTGGTGACTTGCACCGCCGTCCCAGTGTGCGTCTGTGCCACCACCGTCAGCCAGATGCCGGTGTCAGGACGGTGAGGGTCCCAGCCCACCCCTCAGTTCCCGGCTGTCCTCACCTGGCGCTGCAGCCTGTGCAGCAACTGGGGACAGCTGTCTCCCTCTGCCAAAGTGAGTGGGAAAGTCTACTGGGAGCGCTGAGGTGGCCTGTTCTCCAGGGAATTCCCTTTTTCTTTTCTCTTTAACAGTATTTTAAGATTTTTCTTTTTTTATATATTTTGTTATTTATTTTATATTTTATGTCTTTATGTATTTTTATAGTTATTTTATATTTTATATATTTTTTTATATTTACTTTTATCTATTTCCATCATGTAATATTGGTTACAGAATGCAAAAAAAACCTTGGAAACACAAATGTTGCTCTCTGACAGCAATATATTCATAGCAATATAGCTTGTATATGTGATTTAATATGTATACATGTACACTTTATTCCATCCAACTTCACTATTTAGCTGTTGTTCACAGTGTCAGTAACATGTTGGCTATATTTTGAATGTCAGCCTCCTGAGCAGTTTCATAATCTATGCACAAAGAGCTCTCCGTACTAAAAAAAAACCCTTGTCTAAAGCAAATCACTAAAAGCAGCATGTTTACAGAGAGGAAGAGGTTGCTAATACTGTCATGGAATTATTGTTATGAGAGAGCATAAATTTTAAAACTTAGAATGTCTTGTTGATTTACTGGGTAAGACTAAGATGTTCACAGTGGTTTTAAAGTTTTTTTGTGGGAGGGTTTGGTGTCTATGTATAAAAGACTAACTCAAGCAAATCACCTTTATTGTTGTTAACTCGCATAGGTCCAGAAGGTAGTATGAAGCTGGGCTGATCACTGCTCTAGGTCTGCTCAGGACAATGGTCCTGTGCACTAAGATCTCTCTGTAATGAAAAAAAAACCTTGTCCAAAACAGCCCTGTCTGTCATTACGACAAGAGAGGTTGGTAAATTCCTTGGGTGAGCTCTGGTGAACTATGCTGGCACGATCCTGGAAGGTCCTGTTGCTGGTGGCTTGCCCCGGCCCTGCTGAACATGTACTGGCTCCCTAAGACTGTATTACTTTAAAGGCTGGAGTATTAGTTTTAAACTAAAACCAGCTAGTGCTTTAAATCAGTATGCGAGGCTGTGGGTTGTGCTGAGAAAATAGGACCAGTACACTTCCACTCGATCTTAACAACTAGATGCTCTTTTTGCAACAAGGATCTCTGGCAGAAGGGTGCAGGGGACCTTTGTGCCTAAGAAATCACCTCAAAGTCAGTCTAGAATTAGCTGGCAAAATCTCACAGGTAGATTTCTTCTGCTTGGCATTGATTTGCTTTGATGGAAGTGTGTCATGAAACACGTTGTATAAGCCATGCTCTAGTGAGAAATACAAACATACACTTTCTTACAATGCATTTATGGTATTTTGAGGTAAAGTTGTAAGGACATGTTAAACGGACTCGCCAAAAATGTCCAGTCTCTCCATCCCTTTCTCTTCCTGTTTATGCAAGCTGAAGGCCTGAAACCCTGAGCTTGCCACCTCCTTCAGGGGGATTAACTATCCCACTGCAAGGGAAGTAAAAAAAAAAAAAAAAAAAAAAAAGAAAAAGAAAAAAATCAAAACCAAACGAAACAATATAAGCATAATCTTTTGTTGCTGTTTTTTGCACTTTGCATTACTTAAATCGCAGCATTGTTTTTATGCTGCTGGTATGAAAGTTCTTTCCCCATTGAAATAATTTCTATTCTGTCTTTACCAGTTTAGTTTTGTTGATAGCTACAGGCTTCTCTCTAATTTCTCTCTTCCATTCATCCCTTGTGTCCAAGCAATAGCTTTAGGAAAAAAGCTCCATTACTTTTGTTGTCCTTTTAGTTAAAAACTCCTGCTAGATAAGTGGTGCGGCTAAGAAACACACTGTGGACATTTCTCTGTATAGCTGCTCACAAATGCTTCCTGTGTCAGGAAGCTATCAGGGCAACCACTGAGCAGCATTGCCCTTTTGAGTCCCAGAACGTGTGTGCTGACATGAAATGCATCATTGCTGCATGGAGTGCCACTCCTGTGCTAAAGAGCCCTGCCTCCAGGCGCTGTGCACCGGATTTGCTCTGAGAAGCCACCAGTGCCATGCAGACGACCATTTGCCCAGGGCGTGTGGATTGCAAGCGGACAAAACTCTGGTGGTCTGAGTCTGTTTAAAGCCTTAGGTCAGAGTTTCCATCTATAAACATTCTCTTGTATGTTTATGTTTTTCTACAGTTTGATTTATTGGAGGTGAAAAACACTGTATACTAACTTTTTAAAGCCAACTGATTAATTGTTGTTGATAGAATATGCTCATCAGCTATAACTCAGATGATCAGCGCGTAACACCATATTATTAAGTTCATCTGCATGATGTACTCTTTAGTTAGATGCCAGAAAAGTGGCAGTGGATTTTGTCATTTTTTGAAAAAAAAAAATCAATTTCATAATTATAACCCTGCTGTTTTAAAATGTCTCCAGATCAGATGAAATATCTCTGTTACATTTCTAACTGAATGGAATCATGGACCTCTATTATACTCGATGGGTGTTAGTTCGCAGATTTTCATTATGAAGAGAGCTTTATTTTGGGAGCTGGTAGTCATTCCTCGGCCTTCACTCTAGACACAGAGACATACCATGTGTCTAGGGTAAAATGTTTAAACTTTGGGCTGCTTTTATACCTCCAGTAAAATAATGCTTAACTTCTGCTTGTAAAGCACAATGAAAGCTCCAAGTTTGTTTTAAAGTTAAATATATCAATACATAGCAAGCTAGTTGCAGTGCATGTATACCTACCCTTCCATGTACAAGGCAGTTCTTAGGCTACAGAAAGAACTATGGAAGGAACTGTATGACTTAGTCACAGCTGAATGCTTTATTCCCAAAACAGAGGTGGTTTGCATGGTTGCTGGTCAGACACAGAAGGTATCTAGGGGTCTGCCTTGGGCCCATGCTTATCTGCCCCAGGGCCGGACAGCCAGTGTGGTGCTGACATCCAGTGTGACCTTGTTTTTCACTTTCCTCAAATGCAGAACTTGCTAACTTAGTAGCTAACGTGAATGTGAAGCACACAGCATCGTTGTTGCTGTTCAGCCTTACACAGTTCGAGCTAAGCTCCAAGTACATAAATGTAATGAAGTGATAATGCAGGGATGAATAAGATTTCTTTGGGTGTATTTAGCAACTGTTTGCTAGTAAAAATAAAATCACCGCAAAATATTGTTTTGAAATATAAAATCAGTAATTGTTTTTTAATGGTTAATCTCCTACTTTGGAAAAAAATACTCTAAACATGTTGGTTTTATTTTTTTTTTAATCCATTTGTAGACAGAAGTGTTAGTTATTTTATGATGTGTGACCTGATCACAGGTACAAACAGTTTATGGCACTGCAGTCATACATAGGAACCATCCAACATCAAAAAGCAAACAACCTCTCTGACTTTTACTGTTACACTATTCAGAAGAAATTTAGTTCCTGGACCTGAAGTAGCAAGCAGGCATGAAATGTGATATTGCTAAATGGTGAATTTCAAACCTTTCACAGGGGGAATCCAAGAGAAAAATGACCTCTGAGCAGCCAGAAATCACTGGCTGCCAACTGCTGACATCTGTACTTCTGGTGATGCTCTGAAATTCTTTGCATATGAGGTTGAGCAAGCAGAGTAAATTAATAAACCAAACATAATAACTCTGCATTTCAACCCAGTTTCTTCATATTAAAAATAGCGAGCAGAATGCTTTAGCATGGCAACTGTTTCTGAAGAGAACATGTTTTTCTTTGATCTTACACTGATCCAGGTTCAGCCCTGTATTTGAATTGGTTAATGTCTCCAGAGTCAAGCTTTTATGCCATGGCAAGGAAGCTTTCCCTAGCTGACCTGATCTTGCATTCCTTTAGTGTGAGATTTTTTCAGTCTTGAAATATTTTTTACTAGCGACCCAGAGGTTCGGGGCCCAAATCAAAACTTTCAGTGCAATCAGCCCAGCTCCAATTGTTAAAGCTCAATTTCTTTCTGTTCATGACTTTCATACTGAAGCTCAATTAGCTACAGGGAAATCCAGTATATAACCATCATTTTCCACTTTCTGCTACAAAGTTTTTATCTTTCTCTGTTTGTTTTTATGGTAGGATAGTTTCTGGTTTGAATTTTATCTAGCATAAAAATTGCCTAAAGCAGCAGACTTAGATACTATTCTATTATTCCTTTCAGATTTTGGCTGAAACTGAAACATGGAGGAAAACCAATTGTCCTCCTTTTTCCTGTTCTAAAAGATAAGTGTGACATGAAGCACATGCCTCTCTTAAACACTCTCGCATGTGCCTAGCATTTTAGGTCAATAAACCCAAGACTGGAACAAGGTTGAGGCAAGCATTATGGATTAAGGATTTGACAAGAGGGCCAAATTACAGGCAGAGGTTTCTTTGTTCCTCCAGAAGGGTTTATTCATACACATTACTCCTCTTTTTATGTGTCTGCTTTTCCATGTTTAGCTGCTAGACTCTAACGGCATGCAGCCATGCTTCTCCTGCCCCTGTGCCTTCCCAATGCACTTCATCCCTTGCAACACAAACATGAAAAGGATGTATATAGGGATATTCATATCAAGTTTCCTTTGGTACACTGAAGGACACCATCACTTCTGTGTTTCCAGGGCTCCTGGTGCCCCAGAATTTACAGCTTCTTTCTAGTCTTTTGCATATATGTTGATCTCAGCGGGAATCTGAGCTTTCAAACACCTGAGAGCACCTAGAAGCATTTCCTGCCAGCAGAGGTGCCAAACTTGCTCTTGGTGGCACTGGTTTCGGCCGGTCCTCAGCTTGGGCCCAATGCCCACAGTTGGTGTGACACCACGTACTATCTCGTTATGGGCTGAGTGACAAAGCAGCCTGGGTGCTACCCAACTCGCCAAACATAAGGAGGCAGCAGCAAAGGGGTGGCATTGAGTGCAGCCAGATGAGAAGCAATTAAATTTAAAAAAAAAAAAAAAGATTTCCACACTGCTGTTCTAGTTAGCTGCTGCTTCACACCTTGAGAGAAAGCTGCACATATACAAAGAAAGCTCTTTTGTACTCCAGGTAGTCCCTCACATTATAAATTTCTCTTGTTTTGCTCTGCTTCAGTGAAAATCTGTCTTCAAGGAGAGGCTGAATAAAAGTGTTGTGGCCTCTTGGAAAGCAGCCATCTTCTATTTGTAGTGAATTGTGTTATCCAAACAGAATTGGTCCAGTTAACATTTGCTAGTTTTCCTTTGTTACCTGCCTAGGGGTACCAGGAACATGCATACCAGACATTCACACACCTGCCTTCATCAACTAACAGTTGATCCAAGTTTTTCAAGAGAAGACACACAGAAACTAGCCCATGATTTCAGCCAGATAAAGCAAATTGTCGTACTATCAGGCAGCTGAAATTTCTTAGGTGGCTTTTAATTCACATCCACTTTCTGCTGCTCCATTTCCAAGCACTCCATTCTCTTTTTTCCTCTGCTAGTTTGAATTCTGTCCCCAGGAAGAGAGACAGCACAGGCTGCACAAGCCCTGCTCAAGGAGCAGAGAGCTTGGGGGCAAGGGAGCGAGTAATGCTCGGCTGAAGAAAGGCTCAGATTTGCCTTCCAGTGCCTCCACTCCTGGGGATTTTCTGTTACTAAATAATGATCTTAATGAGATTTAAGCTTCTCGTAAAAAATAATTAAATTAACTCTGTCGAAAGCCTGTTTTCATTTCTGACAGTAAGATGGAAGATTAATGATCAATTGATTGCCTGTCCCCTTCTCTCACCCCTTTAAAAAAATGTTATAAATATAGATTTAAAAGGATCTGAGAGAGGTGAGAAATGAAAATTATGGAAAGACTGGGGACTTATTATAGGTCTGAAGCACAGCCTGTGGCTCACCATAGGAAAAGCTGAGTGGCCAGCACTGACAGTTAGAGCTGCTTGCCTCATGCACTTCCCCGTGGTTTGGTTTAGCTCTTCTTCCCCCATATTTTTGCCTTTCCTCAGCCTTGACATCTATATCATTTTACTTGTCCATTAGTGACATCTCAGTCAAACAATTTCTCCTCATTTCAGTCTCATGAGGTGATTGAGGATTAGTGTGCTGGAGGCAGGGACTCGCACAGCCTTGTCCATGTGGAGAGTTTGGAGAGTAAATAACTCTGTAAGAACCAGTCCTAGATGGATCAAAACCAAGAACCAGCCTAAGAAACCAAGAAATCTCCTCACACAAAGGCAAGGAAAATGAAATAAATAGACTACTCTGAAAGAAATCGTCTGCCTTAAGGCTAGGGTGACAGCTTAACACCCAGGCAATGCTACGGAGCATTGCCGTATTCTAGCTAAGCCCTAGCTACAGAGATGTGTGCCCCCACATAATGCTGTGACCAGTGTGCTGACCTCGTTCTCCAAGGAGAAACAGCCTGGTAGGAGAAAGAACAAAGTAGTCCTGTACATACGTATGCCATTAATGTTGGGTGCTGACAACAGTTTCTTTTTATATCAACAGGATTGAACAGTGGAGTTTAAGTTGCAGTAAGGACACCCTGGAAAGCAAACTAAGCCTGCATATTTTGCGCAGGTCCTAAAAACTATCAGGGGGCAAGGTATTTTAAAAAATTCCTGTTATGGGCAGCTGACCTGGAGATGAGACTCAGTATCTATCCGTTGCTCCATCTTGACTCATTCAGGGTTCTGAGCAGCTCTTTCCTCCACTGCACTGTTCTGCTGTGAGCAAAGTAGGACTAAATACCATGATAAGCAGAAAAAGGCCTAAGCGGTGTGCTCTTCTACATGCACTTACTATTTTGTGAGTGATTAAAATATTTGGTTTAGGGGTAGTGTAGGATAATGGTAATATGAAAGCAATAAATACAGCAAGCAAGCATCTCCCCCACTTGTCATATTCCAACAATGAGCCCAGTGTCACTAGAATTAAAGGAGGGGAGGGAGGGGGAAGAAATACTGGCTGAGGAATTGCTAGTGTTTTATAATTCCCTTGGAAAACAGCAGGGCATGTGACAGAAGTTTTGCTTCCCAAGTAATGAGGAGTGTTAGGAGAGAGAGGAAGCAACCCAGAGCAGAAACTTTATCTCCTGGCCTCAGACTCTAGAAAACTGAAGACCTAGCTCCGTGAAAGACAGGGCATCTCCAGCAGGTCTTTAACACGACTTAGTGGTCAAACCTGAAATTTCATCCTTCAAAATTCAGGCTTGACAGCTTTAGTGCTAGAAACCTCTGCAATCTAGATATGCTTTAGTTTTGGAGGAGTTGGACTCAATAACCCTTGAGGGTCCCTTCCATGATTCTATGTCTGGAAGCTCAAGTTCTGGTTTTGCCTTTCAACCATTTGATAACTGTGTTCCTTAAATTATCCTGCCTGAATGAGTGTACAAACATATACCTACATATACAGGTGCAGCTACCATATTAGACTTCAAGCAAAATACAGCGACACTCATTACTTGCTTTTAAAATATCTCCCAAGAAGAGGCAGAAATAATACCCTACTATTGCTTTTTACCCTATGGTGAAAGGTTCAGTGTAGCAAGTTACACTTTAAAGAGGCTCCTGCAAGTAACAAGCAGCTGGGAGGAGGTTCAGGTTAGAGCATGCTCAGCAGGTGGCATTCAGATACCAAAGGAAGCATTTCTTCTCTCTAGTTGCTGAATGCTACTTGGGACCAGAAGTAAGTGACCCAAGAAAAATAACCTGAGAATAACCTGTGGAACACTGAGGCAATAGAAAGCCCTACCAGAGCAGAAGGAGAATGAGATAAAAGGATTCAGCTGTGCTTCACTTTTTAATAGCAACTACAGCTACCAACAGAATGAAAACAAATTCCTAATGATAGTGTTGTTTGTAACACCTGGATTAGATCAATGCATTTCCTGTTCCACATATAGTGCATAAAAGGAGCAAACGGAGCTTAGAAGAAGGATTGAAGTTCAAGATGGATTTTCTCTGAGTTGGGTAATGTATCGTTGTCTAGGCAAAATTCTTATTCTGTCTTATTTACTGACCTCTTTAATAGAAGAGAGGTTATGCCTTGACTGCAAGGTATAAGAATGTCTCTCCATATGCCTGCTGGAATAAGTAGAAGGAAATATGGTGCCCGTGCTTTGCTACAGCTTCCAGTGGGGATATCTGATCTGTAAATTTTCAAATAGGCAGTCTGGAGTATGGGTGTGATCCACATGCCTGCATTAGAGATCTCAAAAAAGGAAAAGCACCAGAGCTAACAGAGACTGCTGCCTTAAAATGTAAAGCAAAAACTGCTCTTGTGTTCTTTGTTCTGTTGTCATGCTTAGCAGAGCAGGTTTATGTTATCTGTAGCACTATCATAGCTGAAGGTATCATTTCTTACTTTTGTGTTTTAAGATGCACATGTCCTCTGAGATATAGAATTTAAATCTCCTTCATATTCTCAATATTTCATGTTTAGAAACTGGGCACTTGCCTGTGCTGCTGTCCTAGCATGTTATATTGAGGTAGCACCTTTCAGATCATCTGAAGATCACCATCTGAGGCAAGTACTTACAGAGTATACATAAGCATCCAGGCTTCCTACATATTGTAAGCATAAGTGAAAGCTGTGAATATTGATGTGGTGGTCAGACAGCCGCAAGTTTAGTACTGCGACAGTTGTGACAGCCAAAATTACTCTGTGCACCTAGGTCCTGATTCTGCAACATCTGCCCTCTCTGCTTAGCTAGAGACCTTTCCCTCCATGTGCAGAACATGATGAATTGTATGATTTTGCCTGGTAAGAAACATCAAAGAATAGAGGTCCTATTTTACCTTAAAATATATATATACACGCATTAAAAAAAAAAAACCCTCAGCCCTGAGATTTCTTATGTGTTTACTTTGGCCATAATGTAAAGAAAGCAAATGAAATTCATTTTTGAGATGAAATAATAATGCTTCTGCTGAGAAGAAAGGGAGATGCGTACACTCAAAGAAGCTTTCTCAAAGCTAACTATCAGCAATAATAACTACAGTCTTAATGGACAGGTCTTGCTTCTGGTCACTTAGGACAAACCTTTAATAACACTGTTCTTTGAAAAATCTTCTGTATAATTTTATTATCACATTTAGGATTGCCTGATGATTATTTAGCTGTTCTTTGAAGAGTTCCTCTCTCTCCAATGACATATCCTAGGTCTGGGGAATTGCTTCCTGAAATGAGCATGTGAGTTTTGACTCAGCTTAATAAATGGTTACAGACACTACAGGTATTTTTGCCAGCTGTTCTCTAAAGACGTCTTCTGCAAAAATATTTCTGGGCTGATTCTGATTTTGCTTGCACCAATCATCTAGTTGCATAAGTCCATCAAAACCAGGCAATTCATTTCACTGATGGAGTCCAGAATGAATATAATAGTTTATATCTTTTAATATTTCTGATAAGAATAGTATGTTCCTGGAGAGAGGGGGGAAAAAAACATAAAATGACCAATTATTGGAGTTACTGACTGAAATGCCTGCGTATGCTCATTCTAATAAGTAACGTGCAAATTCATTGTTCAAAAACTGAAGGTAAATATCATTTAGCCTAATTAATACCTTTTAGAATTTCTGTGTAAGCAAAGGCAGTAACAAGACAGCAAACATGGTATATTTAATAGTCTGTCTGCTATTGCTGGCGTTTTTAAATAGTTATTTCCAAGAAAGTTCATGTTGCCTTCCTGGTAATGTCTGGTTTGCCCCCAAGGTATTGGCTCTCTGTTATTAACATATGAGGTCCGATTTTTAATCATGGGCATGCCAGAGCGCAATATTTGCCTGGGCGCACAGTTAGTTCTGTCTATAACCACTCCTTCACATGTATCTGTTACCTGCTGAAATGGCACTAATGGCAAAGGCACAGAAATAACTTCATGTGCACACTTCTGAAAACACCATACCAGCAGTCTGAAGAATGAACATTTGTGTTTATTCCAGGTTTTCTTGTAGCCTTGCCTAGCACAGGCTGAGGGAGCAGAAGGACTGAGTTGCACTGCATGTCCCATGTAAGTAAGTCTTGGGTATAAGACCTGGGGATAAGCCATGTCATTTTACTCTCGAGCAGTCTATTGAGCTTTAAATAAACACAGATAAATAAATCATGCGTAAATCATTTGGGAATATCTAAATATTAAAATTTCAACTCCTTCAAATCTTGCATTGTTTTTTATTCTCCATGTTCTGAAATACATATTTAAACCACATACATTTCTAATTAATCTATGCCAGTAAAGGCAAACTTCTGCTTGGTACACCAGCACTATCACAACTCCCTACTCACTGACTGCCCTTCCTCTTCCTCCCTGCATCCTGGACCTGCAGCTGGGAAGGATGATCTGTCTTGGGATCTCTGGGAAAGGGGAGCTTTGTGATATGATACATGCTACCATGAAATTACTGGTAGGAACTTCTGGTCGTATGGGTGGAAGCCAATTAGAGGAAGCTCTCTTAGTTGGAAACCTTGCAGAGGTGAGCAGGACCTGGCCTGACTGCCCTGTGTCCTGCTGTGCTGGCATGACTTAAATGCTGGCCTTGCAACAGTGGAACGGGACAGGATAGTAGAGAGGTCAAACAAGCACCTCCTCCTCCCTTCATCCAGGGCAAGTCATGGATGAGGGCTTTTGTTTGGCTGTGAAGGCACATCAGCAACAAAATAGGGAATGTAATAACTACATAAACTGAGGAAAATGATCATACTCAAGATCTGGGAAGCCTATACCACTTTCATGGTAGCAAGATCATATACTTTAGTTTAGAAGAACTTCCCAGAACAGTCTCCTTCCTAAGTGGGTATTTCTATAGATGATGTAGATGTGTCATAATGTTTTTTGTTTTTCTATAGCTAAAAAGAAGTTGTATTAAATTACTCAGTAGCAGCTAGGATAGACACTTCCATTTTGTCTTTATTAAATTACATACCAAGGAAAGCTTAAACCATTTGAGCAAAACAGTGAATCAAAGTTCAGAGCCGTTGCAAACTCCACTGATTTCAGCTGAGTTATATCACTTTCACCAGGATTGAATTATTTGTGAAAGCAAACCCTTCAAGGCTATTATTGTGGTAAAAGGAATGGAATCCCACATTATTTAATATATGATATTGTATCTGTTTCCTCTACTTCAAGTCCTGTTCTTTACAAAAGTCTTTAGTTTAATTGGCTTCAAAAAAGAATTTGCCCACATTTAAGTTATCAAAACTTTAAGCAGAGCAGATAGGAGTAAAGCCAATTATTTATACTTTATTTTTAGTGGACCAAAATGATGAGAATATAAAAGGCAAAAAGATTAACCCAAACTCTCTAACATTTTAAGGTCTCAAAAAAACAAGATTAAGACATTGAAAAGCATCCAAGTAATAAATCTGCAGAACCAAAATACACAATTTTAATATTACAAAGAAATACAAGAGCTGATGGGCACAGATGTTAAGCTAAGTTGAAAAAACTTTAGCAGCCTTTTGTGTCTGTGGACTTTTAAAAAATAAGGTGGTGAGATGTAATATGCTGATGATGCAGTTTTTCTCTGATGTCAAAGCCCAGTGAGGTGCTGGGGGAAGGGTAAAAGAGGGGTGGGAAGAAAAATGCTCCCAGCCTCCCGCCAAGTTGCTGCAAGCAATATGCAAAGCCTGTGCTTTTTCCCCTCATTGGATAAAGTACACACTGAGACGGTGAGATGTAAATCTGTTAGACTGAAGTGTCCTGATGGAAGTCGCACAGGAACCAGGCTCAGTGGGCAGCTGGTGAGACAGTGACCATCATCCCTGCCCTACGAGAGGGACTAGCCTGCAGGTCCACCCAGAGCAGGTCAGGTCCAGGGCAGAGCCCCAAGTGTCCATGGGGCAGAGGATGCAGAGCAATACCCTGCCGTTGAGGTGCTGTACCCTCACCTGCCAGGCTTATGCTGCAGGTGGAGAATGTGCCTCTCAGTGAGATTTAACTACTGCTTCTCCTTTCAGATAGAAATCTAGTCATAAAGATTGGTCAGACACCTGAACTTTGTCAATATCTTTTTTTCAGCAGATCTGCTCCTGGGTTTTGGTTAAAATCAAAGCTGATGGCTGTGTGTGTGTGTGTGTGTGTGTGTGTTGGGGGGTGGGAGGAAGGGAGGGTGTAATTTTTATTCCTCCATCGCCCTCCAGATTTCATTGAAAAATGGAGATGATTCGAATTCTGAAAACCAATAGAGGTCATCACAAATGTTGAATATGGTATTCTTTTGCAAATCCAGTGGAGGCAACTTAGTCTGATGCACTCACCAGGGAAAATAAATTCAGCTTTACTCTGAAATTCCTGGTCGTATCTTGGGACTGACAGAAAGTAATGCTCCAGAAATCAGCATTTTTTGACGTGGTAATGAATGGCAGATAGGCGTAGTTTCAAGCTTAGTGCTTATTCCCCAGGCACCATATTTACAGTCGCTTTTCAGAGTAGAATGATGTTTTGCATATTTTCTTTATTATCAGACTGGGAGGTGGTGGATCTTTTGTTTGCTCTCCTGCTTTCCCTCAAGCAATGGGTTCCACATTCTTTTCATGTAATGAAACAAAAGGAATCAGACTGCCTTTTCTCTTCCTTGCAGCCTTTCTTTGTACTTCCTGCTGCTACCAAGAACCTGGCCATGAGACTCAGGTTGACAAAGGAGCCGTGTCCTTCATTCTATGACTGTAACCAACAAATGACAAAATTTATCATTCTTCCTAACTACCCCTCCCATTCCTTCCTTTGTCACGTTCACATTTATTCTGGGAAGTAACTAGATTGAAGAGCTTAGAAATGAGGGACCTATTCAGACCCAAGTGATGCATCACAGAACATGGCATCAGGTTTTCCTATAAACTTATATTTAGCCTCTGTACTTGAATATCCCACTTAAGTTATATGGGTAGCACAAACTGACAAAGGTGTTAACTGATTGATTGGCGCAGCGGAGTAACTTCTATTTCATCCACGTCCTCCACCAGCTCTACATTTTTCCATGCAGCTGGGCTGCCAATTCTCACACCTAACGGGTGAGCCCTTTATTTTGTCTTGCTTGAGCAAAATTCCATCGGTATTTCCAAACTGATGCTTGCACCCAGGCATTTCCTAGCTCTCTGGGCAAGGGACTGGAAGGTGAAGGAGGTCCCACGTGGCATAGTCTCACTTACCAGTTATTCTTGGAGGTGCTTCTTGCAGCCTATCCAAGCAGTCCCAGTGCTCCTTGACTGTCATAGCCTTCTGACTGCTCTATTTCATCTCCATTTTAGCCCCTACGGTTCTTATTAATTACAGCAAAAGTGATGGCAAAGAAGCATGGATTCGCTTCTCCAACATGTCTCCAGCCTTATAGGGATCTCCTTCATGGGTTATTTCCAGGCACTGCTGCCAGTAGAGTTTTCTGAGTAATGTTTTCCTCGTCAAAAGTATTCAATGCAAATCCTGGAGGCATCTGGCATTACCTGCACATGAGGTTGCTTAGCTAACAGATGAAAATCTAAATCCAATACTACGCTGGAGCTAATGGCTCCAAAGAAAGGTGAGGATATTCTGTCTGCTCTGGCTTGTTTTTGCAGTGCTAAGTGCTACAGCCCGGAATAGGCATGGTGCTTCAATGGTAGTGCATGGGTATAGCATATGGTCGCAGATTATTAAGTTAAAATCTCTGGGATCTGTGTTTGTGAAATGAATATTCCATCCCAGCAGCCCAGCCATTTCGGGGGTGCACCTGTGTATCCCATCACACCTTTATACTGCAAAAACAGTAGGGAGAGCACATTCAGGATCACTGCAACACTATCCACTCAGTTCTTCCTCATTGACTTGGGGAGAAGAAACAGGGCTGGTCAGTCAGAGGAAGGGTGCAATGGGCCAGGGGATTGTAATTTTGTCTGCCTTAGTCTGCCAGAGAAATCTGAGGTAGAGAACTGTAGGGTGCAAAAATATAAGAGTTTGGCAAAGCCTGAAAAAGACAGGGGTTAATACATGACTGGCCTGGGCTGTAGTCTTAAGTAATTTTCAAGTATCAATGGAATTAGAGGGTAAAAATGTACTTCCAGTTGTTTAATAGTATCTGAGAGGCACAGGACAAGAATTCTGTGTCATTTATCCCTAATTTTGGTCATTTTTCATGTGTGCAGAGAGGCAAATTCTACCTAGAATTGCCAGCCCTGTACATGTTTTTTTCCAAGCATGAACTTCTACAGAGACTATAACATAGTCTGATTTATGCATGCAAAAATCATTTCTAAAATGGATTTTCCAGATGCAAATTCAATCATCTGTTTAGCCAGGTGTGAGAATCTATCAGCTGTATATACAGGTGTCAATGCTTGAAAAATGATCAAGTTTACTCCTCCGTAAAGAGTCCTGCATCACCTAAGTCTGTCTTAAGCTGAGTTTTGAGGATTTAAGTGGAATTTGAATGGGGCTTTCTGTGCTGAAGGCCCTTAGCATAGGGCAAATGCTTCACAAAGTGTATGCACAGATGGGCAAATTTGGCGGCCCATAAGTGAGGCTGGGCTGGTGGCCCAAATCGATAATCTTGCCCCAGATGTGTCTCCTCCTAAAATGTGTCTAGCTCTTGTCAGGCTCATTAGAGAGGGGTGGTTTTGGCTAGTTTGCCTTTTTTTTTTGAGTGAAAACATTGCATTTCTCAGTGTATTATCAACATTCCTAAACTCAAATATTTAATAACCTATGCTATCTAATACCTGACTTGGCTTTGCATTAGAAACAATTGCTTGCAAACTGTTTATCTATTGAGTGAGAATGATTTTAAAAAAATACAAAGTTCTTCATATACTATTTTTGGGCAACAAAATGACCTTGCTGCTATTTTAAATATTTCAGTGTAATTTATATTAGCTATAATACCATCAATAAGGCTGCTTGAAAATTAAGTGTCATTCTTGGCTTGAGACATGGAGTGTGTTGTGGGACTGAATGCCATGTGCCAGAAAAAAAATTAAAACCAAAACCATGGTCAAGTAGCTAAATTTATGGAGAGTGCAAGTAACATGGGCCTGAACAACACAGCTACTTTGGACAAACAACCATGGCTACATCTGGGGAAACCTTAAAGTTCCCCTCAACCCCAATAGCTGCTAAGCAATGGTGGGGAGAACAGTAGCTAGATGACAAAGACTTAGCTGGTGGTGAAGGTGTCATCCTCCTGCTAGGCAAAGCAGGGATAGGCAGAAAGCTCTGGGGGTGAATCAGAACTTGCTGGCATTTATGTCCCCATGAACCAAAACGCAGTGATTGCTTTCCCTCTCAGAAGAGGCAATTGAAGAAGAATCTAAATTGCCCACCTCATTCTTTTGCTGATTTTCTCACTGAAAGTCTCTACCCAGGTAGTTCTTGCCTCTACTTTTTCTGGTGCAAGTCAGCTTTTGTGGAATGTGGAGGACATCATGTATACCATGCCAGACAAGGCCCCTCTAAGGCATTAATGCTTCCTTATCTCTGCTAGAAATCCCTCCCCTGTTATATCCCTAGAGAGCATTTTGCCTTTTTCACAGCTGCCTCACAATGATGGTTTCACGATCCTCCTGCGCTCCACTAAGATGATGTGAATATTGTGGGATTTGGCAGTGCTTCCCAGCTTCTGGGTCCAAGTGCAGGTCCTGGAAACATCCCAGCTCTGTGCTGGGATAGGATCTGGATGTGTACTTGAGACCTTTTCCTCCTACCTGTCCATACTGT
This sequence comes from Chauna torquata, assembly GCA_013399475.1. Lineage (NCBI taxonomy): Eukaryota > Metazoa > Chordata > Aves > Anseriformes > Anhimidae > Chauna > Chauna torquata. The sequence goes on along the minus strand of VXAL01010220.1, from coordinate 220,173 downwards.
ACTTTCCATGGAAATAAATGCAAAAATGCTGGCCAAAAGATAGCCTCAGCACTGTACATTTTGGCCTGTCTAGATAATCAGTGAACAGGATCTTGGAAAACACTGCAGCTTATGTCAGTTGTTTAGACACAGCCATATATACTGTATCTTTTTCATTATCATTTTACCTCAGGTGTTTATAACAGATTCCATTCTTTTCAGCTGATCCTATTTGACATCTCCTTTTCTCTCTCACTACACCTGCATGACATAACAAGATTCTGTCACTGCTTTTTTTCTGCAAAACAGCAAAATCATATCTTTTCCGTCCATTTAATCTATTTATCTCCTGGGTATCTTCTACTTTGATTGTGACTTTCTTTTCTTTGGGGCTTCCTGAAGAACCATCTGCTAAAATTATTTTTCATATTTCCATGTAACCTGGTTGCTCTACATTTTGTATAAATCTACCAGTAATTTCTTCACACACTATCAAATTTCAGCTACCTCTGTTGCTTTAATATGCAATCTAGACTGACATTGTATAGCTGACTGCCTTCCTTGTACAGTAACCTCTTCATAATCATCTGCAGGCGACAGTGCTTGAAAGGATTTCTGAATCCAGTCCATTTATTGATTTCTCTCTCCTTTTAGAGCTTTTACAGAAAATCTTACTTCTTTTGCAGTATCTTCAAAAATTGAGGCAATGAGGACACTAGGAAGTATGGTGTACTGCTAAAATGCTCATGTTCTTAATAAGCAAATTGACCTGTTCTTAGAGCTGATCCCTTTACCCATTTCTAGCGCCAAGTCTAAAATTAGGACATAAATCCTTTGAGGGAGAGATGTATTGCATCATATTTGGAAGTGAGATACATTTGGTTTCCAATGCATCATCCTAACAAGCATAGCTAATCACTTATAAATGTCTATTGCTAATGACAGTTGTTTTCTTACAGACTTATCCCAGGCATAATTCTGCTTTTTTCAAACAATCTCAGAAACAATGTTTTTGTAGCTCTGCAGTTGTCACTATTTTTGCAAAATTGGTGAACCTCTAACTTTTTAGTATACACAAAAGGCTCGTGACACTGAGATTTATGGTGCAAGCCAAAAAAATAAATAAATAAACCTCTGGTATTATGCAAAATATTCAGAGGGGTTAGGAAAATAATAGCCTCTCTCTATATGTGGCAAACTGGTTTTAATAAGTTAAAGTTCCCTCAAAGAAAGCTTTAATTAAAATGTAGTATTGCACCTTACCTTCAGAAACAGTCTGGGAAATATTTTTCTCTTGTGTTCACATCTTTGCTATTGTAAAGGCCTGTGAAATATTGCAAGAGAATTTTCAGGATGCTTCAAACGTGTGGAAGTAAGACAGCACGTGAAGTCTTGCACAAAAGCTCTGGATTCACAATATCACCAATGCGTTCAGACACTCGAGTAATATAAGATCTGAGCTGTGCTGCCATGACATCACAGACTTTTATTTTTTTTTTTTTACTTCAGCCCCTCAAGACATTTTGCTTTTCTGAAATTTTCTCTAGTGTGAGTGAACGTACATATTTCCAGTACCCTGCACAAAGGTCTTGTATCAAAACTCCCATTAAAGTCAATGGGAGTCCTGTGGCTAACCTGTTCATATAATGCACTTGAAGTCTGGGGCTAAATGTCTGACTGCTAAATATTATACATGTAGGGTTTTTAAGAGATTTTTTTAAAACAAAACTAAAATATTTTGCCAGGAACATAAGAACTTCAGCACACTAGTCTTTTTCTTTCTCTCTTTCAATGATCCCGCCTGGATCAAGCAGGCAACACTAGAGGAGTCTCAAGCTCACACTGCTGGAAGGACTTAATTGCCCTAGGGGACAGAAAACAGAATCCAGCTACAAAGTTTTGGTCTCCATCCCAGATACTTAGTCTATTAAATGAGTCAGGAGGTTACGACTGAAAAGAAATAAGCCCCTCAGCAGAAGTGCATTTTGCAATCTGCTCTGTTTGGAAAGGTGCTGACACAGAGTCAGGCTGCCAGCACTGGGAGATGTACCGACCATTGTTGCACCAGATGGGCATGGGCAGGGGGGAAAGGAGAGGGAAAAACGGGCATTTGCAGGCTCACTGAAGAGGGCAAAAGTCGTGTTAACATACGGTTTCAGCAGGACGTGACTGGAGCCAACAGCACTTTCCTGATGACACAGGCTATTGAGTTTCTTTGTGACGTGGCTAAGGAGAGCAGGAGGTCTAGGAGCCACTCAGTCACTTTGTCACTTAGGGCAAGTTACTTGACCTTTCTGCACGTACTTGAGCCGTGTCAGATAAAGTGGCTCGAACCAGAATTTCAGGGAATACCAGAAACCTAATCTGAAATAAGCTTGCCTTAGTTCACTGAACAGGTCATCTATAAAATCTTGAAATTTCATCCATGTCAGCTGAACTAAAAACCTGTAAAAATCATCAGTCCACCTTCCAAAGTTGGGACTATCTCTTAATTTTAGTAGGCTGAAAATTGAATGTTTAAAAGACACAAGCAGCATTTGTGGGCATAGAGCAGGTAACTGAATTGTAACATAGCATGTGTAATTGCATGTTCTTGGTAATTAAAATCTGATGACCTAAAATTAGGTGTTTCTGAAAACAAGGGCCTGTATAGATTTTTCAGTCTAAATAGTTTGTGAAACTGGAAAAAGCATATAATTAGGTTGCCTTCTCCTTCCAGTTCATTTTGTTATTACTAGACTGTTAGACTATTAAACTATCTGTGTCAGCAGATAGTTTAGCTATTCTGAAAGAAAACATTGGAGCATGTGAATAATTCACAGACATAAAAATATTGCAATTCTTGTTTTTCTTTGCTTGCTTAGGTAGTTAAGAAAATCATAAATCCTCAAATATCATTCTTGCTTGAAGTGCTTTCCCTCTGGTCTTACTGAAAGGGTGAATATGAACACTCTGGAGCTTTTAGCTGAAACTGCTCACAGGAATTGCACAGAAATTGATTTGAGACCGCAGTATAGGTAGAAATAACTCTTGTAAGTCCATGGACTTTTTTGTGAAAAAGGAAGGGATACTAGGTTGTGGGTTTTTTTTGTTTGTTTTTTCCACCTTGAAACATTAAATGTTAATTTGGTGGGGTGCAGGGTGGGGAGCCGAATACAAAGGATTAAAGAATTTCCAAAGAGAAAAGGGAAATTTGTGCAATCTTTGGACTCAAGAAATAAGTCCATTTCCTGGGGTCTTTATTAGGCACACAGCCCATTTTAAAAGTAATTTTCTCTCATTATTCACACAGAATGTATACCTGGAGTTCACTGTGAGGATCGCAATCAAATGGTTGCATCGATTAATGTATTTGCTGCACCCAAATCCCTTAAAATCAAAACCTGTTATACTCAAGTATAAATAGCATACTATTTCAGTGGTTCAAACTGGTTCCGTATGAATATGTTTATGTACGAGGCTTACACAGTTAAGGTCAGTTTTAAATCTGCAGTGCTTCTCCATTGGGGCTGCAACTGGAGTAGAGGAGATAATGCAAAAATATCTGTGCTGCTACAGCGCAAATAAAAGCACTACTTGTATATCTTTAAAATAATAAATAAATAAATAAAGGTGTATAGGTTAGAGGAAAAGTTTTGTCTTCATTTTTAATTTATGCAAAAAAAATCTTGGAGGTGTTCCCTCTCCCTCTTCCCCCCCCTCCCCAGGTATTTACTTAGGGTCTTATTTGCTTAGATCAATATAGCCTCCTCTTTATATTTCATTCTAATAAATGCACCAAGAAGAAAATACTGAATAGTAGTCATGTAATGTAATTGTAAAATGTAGACCTGGTTTGACCTGTTTGATCACACAGGCTGTTCTACTGATTCCTACAAAAGCTTTTGTAGCTCTGCTGATCCTGTTGTCTTCTGCCCCTAGTTTGGTGGCTGCACGTAGTAAAAACCAAAAGTTAATAACAGGGCCATCTTGTCAGCAGTGTGAATTAAAGAGCATGAGATGCTCATGCGTCTTTGCTCTGAACATATGGCATTTTCCATGAGTTCAAATAGTCAGCAATTACTGTGTAACAGAAGAACAGAGGTACTGTATACCTTGCAGTTACATAAAGCACTGCCTGTTTTATTTTTTAGTAATGATCCCCATGCTTCTTTCATGGGCTCAAACTCTTTGTCAAGATTGGAAAATTGTGTAGGTGATGTTTTCAAACTACCTGAAGGCTCATAAAAAATAAGTACCTGGGGTATTTCTGCTCACAGCACATAGGTCAGTAGAGGAGGTGTGGTGTTGGGAAGTCAATGGTTTTCATACCTAAATATTTGTTCCTTAGGCCAAGAAAAGATCAGAAGATCAGCTAGTATGGACCTGTAAAACACACCATTATGCATCTGTCAAATACTCTGTGTCAAGACCAAAGACTTCAGTTAGTCTGTATATTAATACTCAAAAGCATAAAACATGACTCTGCAAGCAAAGACCCAGCTGGAGGATGACTGGTGGAGTGGGGCCTGGCAGGGCTGGATGGATCCCCTCCCCTGGATGGGTTTTCCTCCCATCCTCATGCTGTAGAGGAAATTTAAAGCCAGAAATATGTCTACTCCGCTGGATGGTAGGGGAAATTTCTTCTGCTCCCAGATAGGTAGAGCACTGAGAATGACGTAGTAAATATTTAGCAAACTGATGGGATTTCTCTGTCTTACCACAGAGCCCTGTCCCCCAGGCTCAACAGCTTTTCTCCTGCTGTAGCCAGTCTCTGATGCTGGTTGGAAGAAGAACAAAATAGATTTATTCCTCAGGCAAGAATATTACTGCTTGACCTCAGTAGAGAGCCTGCAGGAACAGGATTCGGTTACGATTGTTGTGCAAATGTGTAGCTGTTAGATTTGAAAGTGCATTGCAAGCAATGATGTTTTTCAGAGGGAAAACGAATGAAGGTGATACATGGAAGGATCTTGTCCCAGTCTTAGCACATACATAGGCTGAAAAAATCTCCTATAAAATGATCAAAGCACATTTTAGCAAGTTATCTGATCTTATGTCAAAGCTCACCCCATCTCCTCAGTGAATCTAATATTTAACCTTCGCAGCTTCGAAGGTGTCTATTTCAAGGCTGCACTAGTCTAACTTTAACTCCCAGCCACTGTATGGCTTTAATAAAGAAGTCTTAACAGCCTTCACCACTAAACCTCTTGTCCATGCATATAACATTGTCAAGGCATTTCTTGCCCTCCTTTCATCGCTCAGAGTAACCTGGGCTCCTTTGGCCTCATCTCAAAAAAAAAAAAAAAAAAATCCAAAAATCTTTGGATTCTCACTACATCTTCTTCTTGTGTAAACACCAAACCTGAACATGATATTTTTGCAAGATGCTCTATCACTGACATTCTCATTAATATTCCTTTTTTTTTTTTTTAAATCTATTTAAGGAAAAGAAGCTGCAATTGCTGCAGCTTTGCACCAGAAGCTCATGCAGAGGTGATTATCCACAATGTCCAGTAAATCCTTTTCTGAGTCATAGCTTCCCAAGACAGTCCACCATTCTGTGTAACTACAGTCTGTCTCTCTGTTTCCCAAGTGTATTATGTTGCTGATTCAGTGGGATGTGTTTTTAATACACAGTCGTATAACCCAGTGGGCTTAACTGTTCCAAGTGGTAATCTGTACTCACTTGCTACCCCACTAATCTTTGTATCAGTGTCAAGTTTCACAGGCAATCACTTCAGAACACTATTCATCTCCTTTTATAAAATTCCTGAATAACAGAGATCAAGGATTAGACTCTGATAGGTCCCTGAAAGAAATTTCTTTTTGTTGAATCTGTTGTGGTATCTTCTTATGGGTATGTCTCGCTACCATTGACATTCAAGGTAAGTAAGGGCTCAAGCTGCTGCAGAAAGACTATGGGTGAAACACCTGGTTGAAACAGGTGTGAATCTTCCAATTAGGAACCTATGATTAACAGGAGAGAGAGAGAGAAGAACATATTTGTATGTGTATATTCATAATCATGCATCTTGTTTGGATGAAATTCCTTTTGCATATTGATGTCTCAAAACTGAGTCAAAGGTAGGAAAAATGGATGTGCTAAGAGCATCAGTCATTTTCTCTTTTCTACAGAGAGGAATCGTCCTTTAGGCTTCTAGTTTACCATCACCTTAAGCAGCCCTTTTTTTTTTTTCTTTTTGTAACTGCCAAGCAGTGCAGCAGCTGACAGTATAGATATGCTTCACCACTTCTTAAAGCAGATGACTATCAGGATAATTTAATTTTCTGCCTTGCATACTCAGTCAAGGGTATGAGTGTACAAAACTGTCTCAAATGTAACAAATACAGTTATTCAGCTCCATGAGCCATGTCTGGAGTTCTGCTGTACAGGTATTTTTCAGTTATCCCAAAAATCTGTGATGAGTTTACTTTCTGTAGCATTCTGCAATAGAAAGAATGAGAGGAATTTTAGTTTATTTTAATCCTTTACTTACTAAGCTAATGGAATGTAAAGTATGGGAAAAAAAATCTGTTTCCCAGAATACAGAATAAGATTTCTAGGAATGGATTAAACAGAAGTGTTAAACATTTTGTAGCCTTTCAATTGTGCAGTTGCAATCAGGTCACTGTAATAATATGCACCAAGACATGACTATCCACAGAGTTCCGTGCATTGCCGAAACATCACACACCTCCTCTGTGCTTCGGTGCTAATATCCTTTCCTCACTGTGGCCTAGGGAAAATTAGAATGACTTTTATACCAATTGTTTCAGCCTTTATTGCCGTGATTCCCCCAGGGGTGCTTGCCTGTCTTCCTTTTGCTGCCTGGCACCATGCGTGGTAGGAGGCAGTCTCAGCAGTGTCCCAGCTGGGCCCCTGGGCAGTGCATTGACTGGTGGAGCTCCAACCACCATCTGCTCTGATATCCTGGCCCCAACACTTCCTCAGCTCCAATGGGAATCCCAGCCCAGGAGTAGCAGCACAGCTGGAGTCTGGGGGGCTAGGGGGCATCAGGACAGGAAGAGAAAGCAGAAATAGCATTTTTACTTACAGTATTAAATTCAGCACTTGGAAGATTCAGTGCTGTTAGCTGACAGAAAATAGTAGATGCTGGAAAATACTTCTGCAGCTAGACAAAGTGTCTAAGTGTATGTTGATCTCCAAGCTAGTGATGAATGTAGCCTAGCTGAGGGAAACTTTGGGGACTGGGATCTTTTTTAGCTTACTGTAAAAGAATCCAGCTTACGAGGCTTTCTAATAATTTAATACATTTTAACTATTAAGATTGTAACTTACGTGAAGAGTATAAGGTGATTTTTGGTCTAGTTTGCTTACTTTCTGTTCCACGAACATTTTAAATAACTTGAGAAACGGCTTTCCTCAACACTCTTTAGAAATGGAGCTAGAACTTATCAGCAATTCCAAGTCACCAGGAAAAATATGGTTAATTGTGTTTCATGTCTTTTTTGGAAAGTATGCAAACCTCACACATTCGTTGAAGTTAACTCCTTACAAACTCAGTGTATGCAGTGAAATTTGTTGGATGCAATACCTTAATAGTGAGGAGGTGTGCAGGAAAAAGACACTGAAATCAGTTTGGTATCTAAGCAGAGTGGATAGCTAACAGTTGTCAGCTGACCTTTTGGTGAAGAACTTGTTTTCTGCTTTAGTTACCTCACTCCAAAACTTCCTTCCCAGGTTCAAACACTTCACAGAAGGTCAGGGAAGGAGGCACAGAAAGGCACATGATGGTTGGGGGGGGAGCAAAAAGGGCAAAAATATTGCCATCAGATATTGTATCTGTGGTCCTTATATGAGTTGTGTCAAGCCAGATACTGCACAAAGCCCAGTGCCTCCATCAGCCAGGTAAGACAACCTGCCTGATTGCACACCACTCCTAGAAAGAGGTTTACTTGTTTGCTTTCATTTCTCTTGGTGCGTAGTTACTGAGGCTGCAATAATGAAAGGATTACATGGATATGTGATTGGATATTGCAAAGGGTCTTTGCAACCAAGCAGAAGGAGGTACTTAATTTGTTTAAAAACAAAAGCTCATATACTGAGGGAATCTGCAGCACAATCTGTGTGAAGCTCTAATTCCCCGGTCCCATCTGTGCTTCCACCAGTATAGAGAATTACTGACCCTAGCAAAGTCTCAGATGGTAGATAAGGATGGAGAAATGAGTTGCTTATTTTATTAACTAGCTACCTGGGAGGGGGGATAAAGCCCACCATTTTAGATTGAGGAGAGAGGGAATATATTATGACAAATCCAATTAAAATATCTTTCACAAGAAAGCTTGCTATTTGAAAATAATGACAAGAAGGATGCTTCCAGTATCTTCTTCTCTTTTGATATGGCTGGCTTGGAAAGAAGCATGTGTGTAAAGCTGAAGGAATGAGTCCTGCATCACAAATGGCAGAAGATGAATTAACAAATGTTGCAACTGGGAGGGGGGAAAAGGCTATTTCTTTTCTGATATTTGTCTGGGAGCTAAGGGTTTCCGTGAGGTTTAATTCTCAGAGCCCAATTTAAATGCTTAGTCTTTCCATATAATTATAGGAGAGACAAAGTCTTCTGCATACCGACTATGAGTCTTCCAAGGAGGACTTTCTGATTGAATAGGGAATGTCAGTTCACAGTAAGTGTTCACATGAGATACGAACAGGTAGAGTGTGAATATCCTGCAAGGTCTTTCAGGGTCTTCAGTTTCATTTTTAGAACAAAAAAGGCTAGAAGTCATCTACTATCTGAGATGAAAGGTTTTGTTTACTACAACAAACACAAAGGTTGTTTCACCTACAAAATTATATGGAATAGCATATCTGGAACTGTGTGTAATGAAACACTATCTGTTACATCTAGAAAGTAATCTTTCCACATATAATCCTGCTTTGCTAGGCTTTTAACTATCTTATTTTCCAGTAACCAGAAAACTGTATGAATCACTGACGTGCATTTCACAGTTTTGCCATTGACAAGACAGATACAAAGCTGTTTCATCAGGCTAAAAATGATTTGCTATTTACTGACAATGTGTTTGGAAAATAATGCAAAGCAAATGCTTTCTTCTAGCTTTTTCAAATTGTTTCAGTGGTGAAAGGGAAAACAATTTGTATGATGTGGGTCAGCATCTGCAAGTTTCATTAAAGAAAGTGAGTTTTGAGCAAAAAGGCAATGTGGACACACCGTGTCTTACAAAGTCAATAAACATAAAGAATAGGAAAAAAAAAAAAGTGAGAGGGGAAGAGTGTAAGATAAAATCTGCTGTAAAGCTGTACTTGCCATTTGATAGCCTCTGAAATGAACCCATGGTATTTTCATAATATAGTTTAAAATCACCCAGTCTGTTTAGTTTACAGCCTACATCAACACATAAAAAGGCACTTACAAAAACTACTAGGATTGGATAGGGGAGTACTTGTTTACCCATCAGACAAAAATAAAACATGATAGAAATGTTAGCAATAAAGGCATTTAAAATATTTTTCTTTTTATGAGGGGAACTATCTGTGATGGGACAAAGAATTGCAGTGAGACTGGATCTCATTGCTGTTGTTTTTGTAAAATAGACTATGTAATCTTCATCTTACTGTGATTTTTTGCCTACTATCACACTTACTCTAGAACCGTATACTTTAGGGATGAGTGACATCTGGTAGAAAGCAGCACTCTGAATTAAGATTGATTTTGACCAGCCAAAACAAGGCAGATTGGACCGTGTAAATCTCTTTAATGATTACAAGTTCAGCTGATGCAGGATGGATGCCAAATGTTAGTATTGTGTTCAATGAATACTTTAGTGTAGTATTTGCCTGATGGATCCCACAGAAAAGACATATGAAGCAAACAAAACTGATGAACTTTGGCCTCCCTTTACTTTCATGCAAAATGGTTACTTTTGCTAGAAAGGTTTTATCTTAGTTTACTCTCTTAGCAGAAAATGGATTTTTTTTTTTTTTTAGCTCAAGTTTTCCTTATTGAAAACAACTGTACAGAATTAAGCAGAAAGTCAGAGTTTAACTCCCTCATGTTGTTCCATGCCTCTTTGTCTGCAGTCACAGCCATGTGATCAACAGCATTTTAGTTGGGCATGACAGCCCCCAGAAGAGCAGACACGATGGAAATCACAGAAGATCTTTCAAGATCCCTGCTGAGAGGGAGCTGTTTGGAAAGTGAGAGACCTGCACAAGTGTTTTTTGTGTGCATTGTTTTCATATATGGAGCATGGAGGAGAAGGAGGCTGTAAGGTCTCCACGGGTGAGGAGAAAACATACGTGCAGGCGTCACAGCAGAACATTTTCTAGGATCCCTTGAGACTGGGAAATTCTTCCAGAGCACTGTGCATGCACTGTGTGCACCACAGAAATATCTGTAGGCTGGCAGGGATGCAGAGGTTCAGGGAAAAAATATTTCAAATGAAACAAAAAGTAAATTGAAAACAGATAGAAGGTGTTTGAAAGTTGCTTGCATTACGGTTGATGCAGTGTGCTCTCTTCCATTGGTGACAATAGGAAATATTTTAAGGCTAATGCCATGAATACTATATGCCAGCAGAAGGTGGCACTCCAAAGGAAGTATTACTGGGAAAAGTAGGGTGGAACTGAGCAACAGGAAATGTAGGCTAAACAGCAGGAAAAAAAAATCTACTTTGTTAAGTGAACTGTGAATAATCTGCTGAGAAATATAGCATAAATCCTATCCCTTGAGTCATTAAAGCTATATAAAGATCTCAAATGTGTTTATGGGGAAGCATCACCATGCTGGTATGAAAGTGACTTGGTAATTTTCTGGTTGTAGTCTTTCTTCAGTTCAGAAAGACCGGTCCAAATAGACTAAGCTCTAAAATTGCAAACAGTTTCATCCTGTTTTTCGTATTTATTTAACTTTGTTTTGATTTTAGGCACTGAAGTATCTGCTGGTATCGAGTGAGCTTTTGGGGGGAGGAGTTTGTGCCTAGGACAATGTACTGGGGTACAGGTTTGGCTGGTTATTTGAGATCTGTCACTTTGCTTACTGAAATGAGGGGACTTTTTCAAATGGGCCCTTTTCTGTGTCAGCTGTGAGAGAGTCCCTCTGTGTGCTCCCAAAATGAACCACACCACGGGCTGGCCCAGATAATGTGCTTCACATTGTCTTTGGGATTATCAGACATTAGGTTTGAAAAGTGACTCCTCTTTTTTTGCTGTGCAATGGGGAGAAAGGGGCCAGGTCCTTCTAGTGCAAGAAGCAGATCCCTGTTTAAAGAACTTGCAGAAAAGTAAGCAATTCATTCTGAGGTGAAATGCTTTCCAAATACAAATTGAAGGTAGAATTAATTATGAGAATGTGATTTGTAAATAAGCTTTGAAGGAGAAGAATACATAGGCAAATTATTTACCCAAATCATCGTACCTGATGGTTCGATATTTTGTCTCCTGATCACTACTGAAAAATAAGCTGTCAGCTCTCTCTTAAGTATTGTTCCCTGGTGTTGATGGTCAGATCAGAGCCAAACATTTTATACATCAGTTTAGGGATGTATTTTCCCACATGAATTATTTTGTTTGTCCAAAATGATTCATTTCACTAAAAAATAAGTAGCACAGTTGCTTCCAAAATCCACACGAGACTGCAGAACCAGGCATAAAATAGGCTATCAAGGGTTGCTCTAGCCAAATATCCTTCCCAGGTATGGGCATAAGAAACCTTGCAATAGGCCTTTATGAAATCATAAACAAGGATGACAAATGCATTAGTTAGCATTTAGTGGTTTTATTTCTCCCCAAATAGGCAGGCATATAGCTCTTTATAGTCTTTATTATTATTATTA
>VXAL01010220.1:133334-206315 GCA_013399475.1 Chauna torquata | reverse complement strand
GGAAAAACAAACAAACAAACAAACTAAAAAACTTTTATGAAACTTTTCTCTCTGGTCCAGACACTGCAGCAAATCTCATACCACACACAGACATTTGCTTTAAATGAAAGCTGCAACTTTACTAGCTCCTCCCTGTGCAAACCAACAACTGGGATAAACCCTGTGAGATTTCCCCAAATAAGCAGATGCTGAGACCACAGCACCCCTTAAAAGGAGGCAATGCCTCATCTTTCCACCCAGATCCACAAGCAGCAAGTGGAAAGTCCCCTTTGGAGCAGAATGAGACTTCTTGTGGCATTGTACATNAGCAGTAGGGAATCAAGCAAATGCCACCCACCAAGTGTTTGGACTCAGCAGCAGCTCTGTTCCTCGTGTTACCTCAGTTAACCTAGACCTGCTCCCTACCCAAACTGTTTGTTTAACCTAAAGAATAATAACTATCCAGTGCCGCCAATTTGTCATGTGGGAAAAGTTATTCAGTCCCTTTTAAAGAGCTCATGGGCCAAAGCCTAGGAGAAAGCATGAAAGCTAGTAGTGAGAAGCAGGAAAGCCCCAGCAAAGGAAAAATTGTGGCAGAAAACCGCTATAAAAGTCTATGAACATCTTGAAAGAAACCCAAGTTGCCGTTTTAAGGTGTGCAGGTCTCGTTAGTCTTCTCTGCCTTGCTAGGTGAGGTCATTTCATAGAAGGAGTCGTGTACCAGGACAAGGGGTGGGATGGTGATTTGATATTGCCTGCCATGGGGTGGAGGCATCTTAGGGCTGCTATTGGAGAGAGCATTGCTTGTCAGGGCTCCCTTATACTGAAGCTTGTACTGTTGTTGTTGCAGTGCACTGTTTTCTCTTGCTTGTTACCCTGATCCCACGTGCCTATTTACTTGGCTATGTAGAGTTCGAGCTAATCTGTTAGGGGCTGGAGAAAATGTATGAGCAGAGGTAAGAAGTGGAAAGAGGGATGGGGAGCAGAAAAGCCATGGGTAATGAAAAAGGACTTAAAATGAGTTTGAGGGTGGTTACTCTCCTTACAGAATCAAGCTGAAGCAGTGATGCTGGAGGCTTCTGAGGCTGCTGTTGTGAATCTAGTGTGTACAGCCTACTAGAAACGCAAAGAAAAATCCTTTACTTTTATTATCCCCAAAACATATTCAAAAACAGTCAAAGCAGAAAGATCTGGGCTCTGTGGCAAGCCAGTTAATGTATTAGCAGATATTCTTGCCCATTAATGGGGAACTTAGAAAAGATGAGCTTCTACAGCATCCGTAGCATAGGAATTCACAGTTATTGCATGCAGTTATTTATTTTCCTTTGTTCAGACTGAGTGATTAGTGAGAATTTGATGGACTTTTGTGAGACAGAGTACTAGCAACATCCTAAAATTCTCAGTCATATGGCTCAAGAGGGGAACCCAGCCTCTGCTGATGCCAGTTCTGCACCCTGCCCAAGTACTGATGTCTTTGCTTTTAGACAGAAAGTATAATGGAGATTAAATGGTCATGTTTTCCCTATAATATTTTTGTTTTCAAGCCAGCTCCCTTTTCGCAAGGACCCATCCTTTACAAGCTGTCATCAGGCTCATGCAAGGTAGTAGTGAGAGCCCACCTACCTCAGCAACTAATCTTTGTCTTTAGACAGGACTGAGTGTGCAGTCTCCAGGTCAGACAAAGTGTATCCTCAAAGGAGAATGATTCGACTTGTGGATTTCCTGTACTTTCTTATTGTCTAACAGTGTCTGGGAGCTAATGTCAGTACTATGCCTAGTTATCATCAATCCACAAATTACATTGCTAGAAGGCCAAAAAGTCCTCTCACACAGGGCTGTTTGGTTTAAATTTCTGAAGCAAACTTTCTCGTTGGTCTGTGGTACTCTGGGCAGCAATGACTTTTTTCTTTGTAGTTCATATTTTAAAATTCAACCTATAATCAAATGAAACAAGAATAATGTCCTCCAGTGTTTCTCTGTGTTAGTGGGTTTTATGCAGTCACCAGCAACTCTGTGGCAACTGGTCATTTCTAATCATCATTGTCCAATTGCTCTGCAAAAGAAAAGTACATTCAGCAAACAGGCAAAGTGACAAAGAGCTGAAAGAGTAGCACCCATTTTTCTTTCAGACTTTACCCTTTTGATAGGGTAATGGGGTACACTGGCATTACCAATGCCTCCTAGATATTTTAAGGAGAAAATAAACTCTGTTATCTCAGAAGCTTGAGACAAAGAGACAAAAGGAGAATCTTATTTCCAGTTATGTTTTGGACACAGATGCTTAAGTACAAATTGGAAGAAACGTGCATGGCCACAGACAATCTAAGCTGTAAAATAACAATTTGTTGATTTCAAAACTGGATATATACAGAAACATTGCCAGTGCCTGCTGTGTGCTTGATGTATGTGATCCTGGACAACGAAACAGAAAAAACAGAGTCCTCTGTATGTATCTATAAGTTTATAAACATGCATATACTGAATGATAGAATATCACGAGTTGGAAGGGACCCACAAGGATCATCAAGTCCAACTCTTCCAGTGTTCAGTACAAAACACTGACAAAAATTCTCTGCGTGTATATGTTGTATACAATATGTTAGCCTTAATAACAGATGTACTGTGATAATGATGTCTGCATGACAAATTGCAGAGTCATTTGATAAACTGAGCCCTTCTGGGCTAAAGGGCACTCACTTTTGACCTCTTCACCTACAAAATATTTTTGTGCTAGGACACTTCCTGGGGGACTCAAGCCAGTGAGCCTCTGCCTAACAACAGCTGCCTTTGAAAATTAACCAAAACATATCCATTGCCCCTCTCACACAAGGTCTTCATTTAAGATAAATATATCGCTTCAAATTAGAGTCTGCTGCAATAGTTGGCCCTTGGTTTATTACAGGTTTCAGATCCAACAGACCATTGCTTTTAGTGCTAGGAATTTGTTGTATCCTGGTCTGGTTCCCATCCATTTACTTTGAGTCTCTCCATGATCTTTCTTGCCATCACGATAGTAGTTCTAAAGCACAGCAGAGCTCCTAATGACCAACATGCAACCTGGAGAGGAGGGGATGTTTGTGTCAGCTGTACGTGTTTTTCTATTTCTGAAGCCTGTTCATATAGTTTTGTGGCACAGGACTTCTCAAAAGAGGCACAGAGAACAAAAGCCTGTAAAACATATTTTAAATTCTCTAAAGAATGTCCAAAATACAACCTCTTCAAAATAAGTGACACGCATAGAAGGCAGAGCCATCTCATTCAGTATCCAGTTCTGCTGGAGGTTCTTTAGGTTGAATTGCACGGCTTCCTTGTGGATGTCTAGTCTTCAGAGTAATTTCAGTTTCTGCCAATAAGTCTTTCTAGGCTGCTCTCACAGTCTATGCTGTAAAGTACCCGCTTAGAGCAGTATGGTTTTGAGGTTATAATCTCTGTAATAGAGTGAAAGAGAAGCTCTCACTGGAAAGCTTTTAGAAGACATAAATCAAGCTATTGAAAAGTATGGGATTCAGGTGGTGGGCACAGTAAAAATTCTAATTTATATGCAAGCTCCACAGTCTCACAAACTGCACTGCAAGGAATAGAAAATCTTGAACTCTTTTATGTTTTCATCGATTAGACGCTTATACTCTTCTCTGTTACTTCCTATAGTAATGTACCTCCTACACTGTCATAATTAGTGATTGTAATGGCAAGGATGAATGGATGGAAGCAAATGTATTTATTCTCATGAAAACTCCAGCGATCATTATCTTAAATATTTTTAATTTGATTTTAGGAGTTGTAGAAGACGGGTTTGAATTTTCAGCTCTGAAAGGAGTGTTAAAGTCTTACAAAAACAAGCACTTTTTGTGGTTTTTTTTTTTTAAATACCATTTTGGTCTGATTATTCTTTCCTTACACTTATTCCAACTTTGGGCTGTGTATTGCATGCTTCTAAATAGTGAATTAGTGGAAGCTGATCTTCTGTGGATTTAAGCATAATACATTTACATTCAGCTTTTAAATCTTGGTATGAGACAACTTTTACTTGCAATATGCTTTAGTGTAAGAGGAGTCAGATTGGAATGGATAACTAATTTTCTATACACCTTTCCACATTTTTAGTGCTAGGAAGTGAGCTTCTTTTATGTCTCCTCACGGAGCTTGGTGTCAGCTATTTAAAAGCCTGTCACAAAGAGAGGTTTGATTTTGTAACTCAGAGAAGTATCTTATTTAATGAAATTGCCCAACATGCCCTGCAAGGAATTGGCAGTTACAGACACTAATAAGGAAATGTCAGTGAAATTCATAATTGTGACCAAAATCCAAGGCGAGTCATACTGACTCTGAAAATAAATACTATGTGACACTTTGTAATGTCCTTTATAATTTAGGCATTCTTCCTAACCCTGCTTTAGGATTTCATTATATTCTCAGTTGCCACATCCATTCATTTAAAATAAAATCAGGGAAATGCCCCTGCTTATTCTATTCTGCTATTGCAAAACAGCTTAAGGACAAGGGCTCACCCACTGTGCAGAGCTTAGAAATATTCCAGTACTGTGCCCTGGCTTGCAGTATAGGGAAGGATATTGCTCTGTAAACCCCAGACCAGAAGTGTCTCTGGATGTCAGAAACAGACTTTGGAAGGAATGCATCCTTTAGTGTCACATGCTGTACAGAAGGTTAAATGCTGAGTGGCTTGGATGGGTCAGGAGAACATTTCTTTGTGATGGAGAGGCTCCATGCTTTCTTCTGCCATTATGCAGCTCCTGCGGATTGGTACCTGAACTTTGTATGAGGGAGGATGGTGGGATTACAAGATATGAAGTTACAGAGAAAGCTGATTTACCTAAATTGAAGAATACTAAGCTTTTTCCATAGTTTTATTTATTTACTTATTTTGTTATACAGGGAGGTATTTTCTCTTACTGGTATGCACATCTACACTATGATAGGGGCTGTTCTGTAGCCCCTACAAAGCTGCAAGGGTTTCATGGGGTGGAGTGACAAATCTTTGAAGATCTTTTTCTTTTATAGTACATTGACTCTGCCTAACTGAGGTTGCTTGTAGTGCCAGGAAAATAACTAAGGACTGATTTTCAAAAAGAGATATGTAAGGGCAGTTGTGAAATGTCATCTTTCATCCTGGTAGAAATACAAAGACAGTGACTGGAATTTTTCTTCAACATCCATTATGTGCTTGGTTAACCTCATTTTCACAGACATGGAGAATATTAAGCAGCTGTCTACTCATTTATGCATCCCCTAATTGCACATGCAGCTGAAGTGATTGTAGCCCGAATTTCAAAAACTGGGTTCCTAGAGCATTTATAGAAGCATTTCTGTTGAGTTGTTCTGATGCTGATCACATATCTAGCATGAAGACAGGAGTGTGACCATGACACTTGTGCAAACACATTTGGCTCGGCTGCTTTTTAAAAAGTGACTGCAAGTGCAGCTTGCCAAATCCTGGGGCCTGTCTGTGAAGAGGCAGTTTTATTAAGGTCAGCATCCAGTCGTGTGCACTGCTAAACGCTCACTGCTTCTCAATTACATACTGAAAGCTTGCAAGCCTGCAAGTTTTCTCCATCCACATCTACTTGAACAAAATTGTCTTGTCAGGCAGCTGCAGAAAATGAAAGCAGTGTGAGGAAGGCACTGTGACAGAATTTCTCGTCTATGCTGTCCCTCCATGAAAATGGTGCCTTTTAACTTGGCAGGACTTACAGCCAGTCTTCTGCAATGTTATGTCAGCTAAAATCCTTTTGACATTCCAGCAAGCAGAAATGATTTAGTGTTGTTTCCTTATACTTTATTAGAAATTAGGATATCAACCATGCACTGGATAGGGCTTGCTTTCTGATGTAGATAAACCACAGAAAACAATTGGAAGTGCACATAGAAAATAAACCTATAGGGTAAGCTTTGTGATTCTACATGCACGTGTGCTATTTTTGGCTTCTACACTTATTTTCTGGTAGAAATTTTAAGGAAAACATGCTCTACTTCCCCGAATGGCTTATATTAAAGCACAGTCTTTAGAAAAGAGTTTGAAGAAGAAAAGGTGTTTGCTCTTCAACTTCTATTCTCTAAGAATGTCATAGTCAGTTGAAGAATAACCAATGAAATGAAAAGACATTGAATCAGACATTTTCTGAAACCTTACTTTTTACAGTTCTTTTGACACGTCTTCCTGAGAGACTTTGAGGGACTTTGGAGTTGTCACTGTGATTTGTGGATGCCAAAACATTCGGCAAACCTTAGGGATAAAATCTTAGAACAAATGTTTTTGTTTCTGCACTTTCGTATGGTCAACACAGAGTAATTAATGTTTGTGAGACTCTTGAAAAACAAAGTGTGCCTTATGGTCCATACTCATGGAGTAGCTTTCTTTTTCTCTGTTTCACAGTGTCTGTGAATAACTCATCCAGCTGAAACGATAAAGTGAACTAGACTGCTGGGAAATGCAGTGTAGGTAGGCTGTGGATACAAACAATTAGTGAATAAAACTATGTAAAATAAATTTTTGCTCTGAACTGAACTAAATCGTACAAGAACTTGTGTCTGGAAACATCTGAATATGTCTTCATTTATTGCTTGTCTTGCAGGCCTGGAGGCATGAATACCAAACACAATGGGAAAAGTTCTGAAGTTTCTGTAACTAAAAGCTTCCAAAAAGTGTGTGGAAACCAAACTTCATAATACTTTCAGTGGGTTTCTAAATGCAATAGCTTCAGAGAAAGAAGAGTTGGCAGCATCTAAGAGACCAAATGTGTCTCAGAAGATATTTTGCAAGCAGCTAGAATAGTTGGTCAGAAGAAGAATTTCAGGGGAATAGAAATGCATCCTCAAAGAGAACTTGAAACAGTATGGAAAATTTAAGGACTGGCCTGTTAGGTAGAAACAGTTGAGGGCTAAGTTGCTAGAGGAGATGACTGATGTTTAGTTTGCAAAACTAAAGAGAATGGAGGAAGACATAAGCAATTGGGAAGGGAAAGAAAGGAAGAACTATTAACTCATTGCTCACAAACCACTGGGACCAGAACTCCCAGCCTGGCAGCTTCTAGCTCTAACTTTCAGCTTGCTGGTCTTTTCATTTTGTAATGTTTCTATTATTGTGATTTATAAACAGAAACCAGCCAGATCCAGAGTGTTCTGAACAAAGGTTTCATAATCTTGACATTTTGTCTTTGTATGTAACTTTTACACAGTGAGGGAATAGTAAAAGAGGCTCTTTTAAAAAGTGTGGTATATTTTGAATTGTTTTCTATCCCCTCTTCCTTCACTGTGTGGTCAAGGAAGGGTTCTTTCTTAATCAATTAATGTCACAAAATAAATAAATCCATAAAATCTCCATTCCTATGGAGACAGTAAAGCTGATGCATTTCAGAGTTAAACGTGCTACAGCCAGGCTACACGGTGTTTTATTCCGTCAGCACACACTACAAAATATATGATGGCTCCACTTGTCTTAGAAAAATCTGCAAATCCAACATGAACACACCAGACATAGCACTGATCAAGCACATGTATACCAGTGCTGCACTGAAAAAGCTGCTTTCATGGGTCTGTGCACGGGAGGATTTTAACTTGCCACCTCCTTGCAGTATTGCTCCCGCATGACGCGCAAAGCTTCGGTGCCTCTCGGAGAACGAAGCGGAAAGTAGTGCAGGAAGTGACAAATAGAGTGGAAGTGGACGAGTAAAAGCAGTACAAACATGGCATAGTTCTGAAGGCCTGAACATTGAGCAGCCACAATATTTACAGGATCTTGATCTCTTCAATTTACTAGGAATTTAAAACAGAAAAAGCAAAAAACTACTATAGGTAACACTTTGTCAGAAAGACTCCACCTGTTTATGACAAACATTTTTGTATGAGCATAATCTATTAAACTGTCTATATTCTGACCCCTGTGATCTTAGTATACAACATTTTCCCTTTTCACCCCTTCTGAAGACATTTTTAAGCTCCCCATCTCCCTTAACAAACAAATGAGTTCATGAACTTCACCCATAAACAAGATTGCTGCTATCTGAACTTTTGTTTTCCTTTCAAGAGTTTTGCTGAGACACATGTGGTTGAATCTTCATGAGTTTGGACATATACTATTCCAACTCTTTTTTCCTAACCCCCTTATATGGCAAAGCCATTCCTACTCAGTAATACTCATAAACATTTGCATAAAGTGAATAGTGTACTTGAAACGGGACCTCCAACATATCTTGTTTGATATACTAGACCTCATAAAAACAAAGGAAAGACAGGCATAATTTGTGCCCATCTGGAAATGAAGTGCTTCTCTGCTCCACTCACATAAGGCTCCCTGCTTCACTGAGAGCATAATGTCTGGGAACTGCCTGCTTTTGAACCAGTCGTGTCAAAGGAGAAATTCTTTTATAATGCAAGTAAGTAGTAAGTGTGAGAAAAATGTATGTATAAAAGATAAACAGTTTCTAAACAGTCCAAAGCATTTTTGGCTCCCATACTAATCAGAAAGCTGACAGGGCTCTTTTTTTACTTGGTCCTCCTCCCTCAGCAGCTGCTGAACGTTGTAAGGTGTGAAATAAGAGTAATGGCAAATGACTATTCAGTCCTGTATCCTGCCTCCAGCAAAGGCTTATACTGAGAGCATAAGGAAGAGTGTTATAACAGAAAGTGAATGGAGTAGCACATTGTTGACAAATGCACGTGTATTTTCTGAAGATTCTCTGCCTTTACCTTCCAAGCTCCATCAAAGCTAAAAGTGTGAAGGGTGACTTTACTTGGTTGATCAACAAGCAAGTGAGAAATGCCTGTGAAAGGGAAAAGACCTGCAGTTACCTTCCCTCGCCACCCCCCAACAAGCACGGGTGCAGGAGCACTTAGGCTAGGTCTATGTACTTTCCGTTAAACTCTCACCAGTTGAAGTGTAAGCAGTTCTTAGAGCAAGAACTACAATCCATGACTTTGGTCTCCGCTTGAGTGTGCTATGAGGCCATATGAACTCTTAATCCCTTTCTCTTCCATCCCCATGAATCTGTCTTTCTTGCAATGAAAAACTGCACAATAGGAAGGTGAAGAAAACCCCACGTTGGCAGTAGCCAATTTTTTGGTGATAGGGAAAGCATCTGGAGGTCTGATATGAGTTGGAACAGCATCAGGCAGAGGATCTTCTACATGCTGTGCAATTGCTATAACCTTTGCATTAAAATGAACCCATCTCCATTCAAAATTGTCTTATTCATTGCTGAAGTGGTTGGATGGTCAAACAGGCTGTGAACGTTTGACGTAAAAGGCATTTAATACGCTGAGCAACTCCTTGCAGTCTAAAGATACTAGTGTTAGGGGAAGCTGTTATCAGAGACATGTCCTTGCTCATCTGTTCCTTTTTAGCTAGCATAGAAAGGTGGTTCCTGTGCATACCATGTGAAGTACCACCCTTATCCAGCCCTTTCCAGGGAATAGGCACCTAAAAACACAGGAAAGGCAAACCCTACATGACTTAATTTTGAGTGAATCTCACAAAGTCTGTTTTGCGTTAGGGAACTGAACCTAGGTTTCTGGAAATCAGATTATACTACTGGGCCATCCTGCCTTTATACATGTATATGTAAAGGATGAACTTAAACAAGAAAATTATTTGGCTGATATCAAAATTAAAAATAATAATAATCTCAAATCGTATTTCTTTATATGTAACAATAAACTTAATGAGGAAATGCTGAATTCACTTCATTAAGGAATAATTATGTGATATCCCACAAAGATTGTGAGGACAGTAGTGCTTTATGAAGAACTGAATAATTCGGTTCAGGTTTTTTTTGTCTATTTTTTAAACGAGAAAAACAATAGCAAGGTAGCCAGCCAGAAAGCCTAGGGGAATCATTCACATTCAAGGTGTTAGTATTAAAAGGCAAAATAGGAAGCAGATGTGCAGAAGAACAAAATAAAACTGCAGGCAGGAAGGAGTACCTGTGGCTATGGCTGTTCCTACTGTTCCTACTAGTTAATGAGAACTCAGCAAGGAATTATTGATTTAATTACAAGCAACAAGTTAGCTTATCTTTTACAAAGATGCATTAGAATCATATGTGACCAGGAAATACAGGCTTTTGCATGGTACAACATGTAGTGAGGACAAGGATACCTATGATGCTAAAAAAAAATCCAGCCTTCATTTGGCCTGCCAGCCATTGTACAACATAGGAAGTATCCCAATAGTATTATGCCCTAGAATTTACAAAAATTTTGTTTGGTGACCCTATCACCAGACACATAATTTTGTTCTGTATAAGCCCATCCAGCTAAGAAACAGGGTTTGGTAGATCAACATTTGCCCCTAGCATGCACGTTAGGTGCGCACTGCAGAGCGACCCAAAGTCCTTCTTCCTAGCTGTCCAGAGAAGAACAAAACGGTGTGTGTCAACTTATTTCATGATACAGGGCCAGATGCAGGGCATGCAGCTGGGATGGGGAGCACAGGAGTGACTCCAGGTACCACAGCTCCCACCAGGTGAACATGGATCCCAGTACTTGCCCAGAGCACTGTTAATTCTCCTGGAGCTGTGAGCAAGCTTGGCAGAAGTTCAGTGGTCTGCACTCTGCTTTGTAAGGTCAATTGCTAGTGCTGAATTAGGATTAACCTGATTAATTTCTTGTGTGTCTAAGTATTATAGCAAAAAATGTCATAGTCTAAATCAAGATATACTGAAACTGTCAGACCTCACAAAATACTTTGAGTGAGATTTCAGGTCATTCTCAAGCTTACATGAGTCAGCAACTGTTCCTGAAATAGGACCAAATTCTTGACTTTTATGCTGAAAAATGAAAGTCAAACCCAGGTTTAAAAGACAGCTAGTTAGTTTAGAGGTCATGTCCATCCTCAGATGACAGGAAAAAAAAAAAAAAGAAAAAAGTTTTGGTTTGGAAGGTTATTTAGGCTATTCTAGGCTATTTAACCCAGAGATTTTCCATAGTTCTTCTCACTGACCTGATCCAAAAAAGGGGGAAAGTAGAACACTAAATAAATAAGTCTGATGCTACAAAATGGTCTCCTGAATGCAAAAGGTACCTTTAGGAACATTAAAGAAGAATTATGTACAGCTCCTGTGTGTCAGAGCTCAAGTTTTTCCAAAAACTTTATTGTCCAACTGGATGTGACAGAAATTAAACTGGGTGCAATTTAATGCCAAGAAACTGATGGTAAAGAGCATCTAGCACTATATATCACTAGGAAATAATTCTGGAGGGGATAAAGATATGCAACAATAGGAAAAAAAAAGGAATGTTTCACTATAAAATGGGCTTTAGAAGCGCTTTTCTGTTATTTCTTATAAAAAGTGCATCTTAGTAAAAGATTATGAGCTCTCAGTATGAATTACTACAAAGAAGAAGGGCCACATTAGATATCTTATGATATATGCCAAGCAAGATGTTGCATCAGTAGCATACTGTTGGGCCTGAATCTGGGGAGAGACTTCTGACAGGTAAAAGTATTTATTGACAGTTTTTTCATTTTTGCTTTCAGTGAGGGAAGCTGTATATTGATGCACGTATTTGCACTTTCTTTCCTTCATGTGCAGACAGACTTTAGAGCATGGCTAAGAGATTTCTGTGTCAGGATTTTTCTGACATTCGCTCCTCATGAGCTGGAAAAGAGCCAAGTTGGAAAAGCTGGAGGGAAGAAACTTCCTTCCAGGCGTTTGGGGTGTTGCAGAGACTTCTCTCATAGTGTTTCACTCTGTTCCCTTGACATAGGAGGGAGGAGGGGTCAGCTCAGACCCACTTATCCTATTTGTCACTCTA
Source organism: Chauna torquata (assembly GCA_013399475.1). Taxonomy (NCBI): domain Eukaryota; kingdom Metazoa; phylum Chordata; class Aves; order Anseriformes; family Anhimidae; genus Chauna; species Chauna torquata. Next base: position 194,567 of record VXAL01010220.1, on the reverse strand, counting down.
ATTATTAAATTTAATATTTGTTACACAAATGATTTCCTGGGTACGGTGCGACTCAAACAGGCTCACAGGTGTTTGTGTTTGTGTCCTGGGCCGGGCAGGGGAGCTGGCTGCTCTTCTGCCCTCCTACACATTCCACAACCTCTGGACGTGCAAGATATTTGTATAGAATTCTATACGTGCAATCTGGAATCAATTTTGGCACCAACAAACCAGGTTTTAGTTTGTCGTCAGCCATCATACTAATGTGTGTGTGTGTGTGTGTATATTTAGAAACACAAACATATACTGGCAAGCTATGAAGCTGTCTAAGGTCCTCATCGGTTCTGAGTGACGGGTGGAGATGCAGCTTTGCTCTCTTTACGTTCTCTTGTTCTAACTGCAGGCTGTGTGCGTGTAACTGGACCTATCTTTTCTGCCTTTTCTAACATTCCTCTGGCTCTTCAGAGTTTGTTATTATCCCCACAGCACATCCGACTAAGATACTAATGATAGCACATGGGTCAGTGCCATACCGTTTTAGAGAAGGGGTGAATGCAGTGGAGAAAAGCAGTTACTGAAAGTTAACACATAGTTCTGCATTTAATTCATGGCTGACATGTCCCTCTTACTCACCTGCAGAGAGATCAGCTTTCATTTTCCCACCACACCCCAGCTTGCTCTGTCTGAATTTACCAAGATGTCTTCTAGAGATCAGAATGCAAATTTCAAGTGCGCACACTTTCTCTGGAGATATCTGCTAATTGTAATCCTGGTGAGCTCTGAAAAGCCTCAGGCTTTTAGTTTAGTTTTCTGGTAGTGTTTCACTGGTCTCTTATTTGAAAGACGCATCAGAAAAGGTCTAGGAATTGCAGTCAGAGCCAACACCCACAGCTAAATCAAAATGCGTGCTGGGTCACAGAGGAAGAAACCTTCACGAACTGGAGTTCATGTTTTGTTTAACTATCAGAAAAGTGACTTATTCTGCTGTTAATCTACGTCAATGTCATTACCAAAACATCTTGATTCTCACACAGGTTCTTTCAAGCTGAACATGTCCCAAATATGTTCTCAGAAGCACATAATAAATATGTGGCATGTAGAAAGGTGGTGTAGAGCGGTACTGAATGGTGTATTTCGTAGTCCACAGTGTCATAATGAAGATAATTACCATTTTGGCTAGCTACATCAGGACAAAATCTTTTTTTTTTTTTTTCTTTTTTAGATGTTTGTTTAGAAGAGAAAGGCTGTTCAATGCTATTTCCAGTGCCAAAAATTAGACTTTGTAATCCATAAATAAGTACCTACATGGATAGTCTAATTTTATAAAGCTTTGGAAAATCAGACAATAAACTACTTCCTCTGAATAGGTGACTAATTAAGAATGAACTAGGATTGCTATGTTGTTGTTCATAACTTAGTCTTACAGATCGCTTCTGAAAACCAAAGTAAACTACAAAGAACATAGTTCATGAGCTCCAGAAGCCAAGCCAGCTGACGCTCTGTGTTGATGTTGTAATATACAGTTCAGCTGGTGGTAATGAGTGGGGTGATATATATTTCTCCCTTTGCTTAAGCTGACTAAATGAATTAGGGTTTAAGCTTCAAACTGTATATTTGCTCTAGAATTTCATCTAATTCCACTCTCATCACAGCACAACATTTAAACATAAAATTAAATAGTAAACTCAATCTTTCCAAGTCTATAGCTTGTTGACATTGAACCTCACACAGTTCTTACACTGTCTGCTTGGGCCGACATGGCGCTATTAGATCAACAATACCAGCTGTTTTTTTAATTCTCTTGGGAGCCAAAATTTAAATAAAGCTAAATATTAGGTCTGAGCTTAGATCTATTCTATAAATATTGCCATTAATTTAGGAGACATTTGCTTTGTTTTGTTTTTTTTTTTGATTTAATTTTTATTGTTGATCCTTACAATCTTGCATTTGTCATTGTTTTTTAAGGTACTCATAAGTGTTTTGTTTATCATACTTTTGTAGTGCAATTTTTCTATCAAGATTAGATGTTTCTAATAGGCTTCAGGGTTTGTTTGCTTTGCCACTGTAATAACTTTAATTATAGGTCCACATATTTTATGTCACAGCATATGTCAGAAAGAGCATGGGACTGAGACTCAGTAGGATTTTGGATCAGTTGCCCCCCTTCTGGGTGCATTTGTGATGGATTTTGAACAAAAAAAGAAGTCACATACCTCTGTAATTTGAAATGTGATGAGCTCTCAATTTAGTAGCAAAGGTAGCAGAAACTGAATACAGTCTCTGTTGTTTTTCATTTGTTTGTTTGTTTTTCTCCTGTATGATACAGCTCCTTTCTGCTGCTTCATACAACGGTTGGAGACATTGTGGATATTACAGGCTTTGCCTTGCTGAAACCCATCTACTGTAGTGGTCCTCTATTTACCAAATCCATATGAATGTCTCAATAACACCAAGCTACTCATGCTTATGCTGAGAGCTGATACAGGCTGATTATCTGAATCGGGGAGTGCAGGGTGAGCATACAGCTAAAATGATCAGTACTCAGTACCTAGACAATACTAAGTCACATGGCAAAATTGGGTTCCTATATACAGTTTCCACAGCAAAAAAAAAGAGTAACATAACAGTTTTTAAAACAGAATAAATTAAATTTGGTTTTATATCTTGCATGTTTAATCTGTGGGGTATATCAAGGTGGGACATATCATGATGTCTCAACAAGATATCACTGAGGTGAGAGCTCAAAGAATCATACAATGGTTTGGGTTGGAGGGAACCTTAAAGGTCCTCTAGTTCCAACCACTCTGCCATGGGCAGGGATGCCACCCACTAGCTCAGGTTGCCCAGGGCCCCATCCAACCTGGCCTTGAACACTTCCAGGGATGGGGCATCCACAGCTTCTCTGGGCAACCTGTTCCAGTGCCTCACCACCCTCGCAGTAAAGAATTTCCTCCTAACACCTAATCCAAATCTGCCCTCTTTTAGTTTAAAACCATTCCCCCTTGTCCTATCACTATCTACCTATGTAAAAATTCCCTCTCCATCTTTTTTATAAGTCCCCTTTAAGTACTGAAAGGCCACAGTGAGGTGTCCCCAGAGCCTTCTCTTCTCCAGGCTGAACATTCCCAGCTCTCTCAGCCTTTCTTCCTAGGAGGGGTGCTCCAGCCCTCTGATCATCCTCGTGGCCCTCCTCTGGACCTGCTCTAACAGGTCCACATGTTTTTGTGCTGGGGGCCCCAGACCTGGATGCAGCACCCCAGGTGGGGCCTCACGAGAGCAGAGCAGAGGGGGACAATCACCTCCCTCGACCTGCTGCCCACGCCTCTGTTGATGCAGCCCACGATGTAGTTGGCCTTCTGGGCTGTGAGTGCACACTGCTGGCTCATGTCAAGCTTCTCATCCACCAGAACCCCCAAGTCCTTCTCCACAGGGCTACTGTCAATGAATTGTTTGTACTCATGTCTGGGATTGCTCCGACTCAGGTGCAGCACCTTGCACTTGGACTTGTTGAACCTCATTAGGTTCACATGGGCCCACTTCTCAAGCTTGTCCAGGTCCCTTTGGATGGCATCCCTTCTGTTGTATCAACTGCACCACTCAGCTTGGCATTATTGGCAAACTTGCTGAGGGTGTACTCGATCCCACTGTCTATGTCATTGGTAAGATATTAAACAGCATCGGTCCCAAGACGGCCCCCTGAGGGACATCCCTCATTACCGCCCTTACCTGGACATAGAGCTGTTGACTGCAACTCTCTGCATGGGGCCATCCAGCCAATTCCTTATCCACCGAATAGTCCACCCTTCAAATCCAAGCTCAGTAGGGTTTGAAACAGGAACACATGACCCATTGGAGTACCCTTATAGCATAGCTTCATTTTGGTGCCTACTTATGCCTGTGTAACATACACCCATCCACATATGGTTTGCCTTCTCTCTTATCTTCAGTTTCTTTCTCTTGGTTCACTAGTGATGTTCTGGTACAGAGCTGACACCACTCTTCACCAGGGTGAAATTGCTCAGATAACTACAGTATGTCTTCTCTCTGTAGTAGATATAGTGTTTCAGTATGAGGACATATGAGGGAAGAAACAAAGCATGAATACACGAATGGTTATTTGATAAAGGTCACTAGGTTTTATGTATGAAGATAGAACAGGGTTAATTATCATTTACGCCCAGTGGACAAGACATTTTCATAATGCAGCTGACAAAGTATCTAACATTATTTGTCCTTTAACACAAAGCTCGTGTGTTGTATACAGATTTATCATGTACTCTTGCTGTAGTTCTTTCATAGTATTATATCAGGCCATCCAGGTTCCACAGAAACTATAGCAGTGTCTTCCTGCCATTGTACACCAGGAAGTGCCGGCAGATCCCTTATGTCCTGGGGCCTGTAATTTCCCTCTTTCGTTTTAGGAACGTGTTATTTTTAAACAGCTAGAGTAACAGGAAAAGAAAGTTACTCCTCCACAGCACAGGAACAACCGCTGTGTTACTGGGCCAGCTGGTGCCGGTATCCTCACCAGAACACCTTGGAGGTTTTGGGTCATGTTGGGTGGTACCAACATCTGTAGCGTGCAGCTTCAGTTAGTGACAGGAGAGACATGCTCATAATTGCCCAGCCTGTTACTATTTTGTGCTTGGTATTTGCCAGCAGACTGCCTTTCCATGGGAGCATGGTCCACAGAAGAGGAGACATAAGGGACTTGCACACCTCCTCGCCTTACCCCCTGCCGCGCATTCACCCACGGTGTTCACATCTTGCAGTAAATACAAATTAAGGCACATAATTATGTAGGTCTAAAGCTAAATTCTTTTTATGCTTATAGCATTCTCTGAATGCTATTAAATATAACATAACGTGTACCCATTTTACTAAAAGTGCAAAATGAAGCCTGCCTTTATGAGAGCTCTTCTTAGTGAACACTTGAGGCAAGGTGCATTCAGAACCTTCTTTGTGAATCAGTGTAAAAAATAAGAAGCAAAGTTAACATTAGTATTCAGTTCTTGCATCCCTTCACATGGCTCTTTGACCAGCATCACATGTCACAGTGAACTACTATCCCTCAGAGCTCAAATATTGTCTGTCACTGCTCTTTCCTGAAAGATTAAGCTATCATTTTGGGGTGGAAGGTTATAATTTGCAGGACTTCACCAGAGATAACTGGGTTTTGTTTGTTTCTGCATAGAATGGGAACACGGATAAGATTTAACTGCAGAAAACAGCATAATTTCCAAAGAATTAAGGAGGACAAATTAAAGCTTGAGAAGAGACGTACTAGGCCTGACTCTCCCACCATATATACAAGTGCAAGTCCACAGCAATTGTACTCTTATTGATTCTCCACCAAATGCAGAAAGGCCTACGTCCTTAGTGAACCTGTGAAACCATGACAAAAAAAAATGTCAGGATGTGAAAAGAGTGCCAAGAAGGAGATGTAAAAGGTTTTATATAGAAGAAAAAAAGTTAAGAAATAAAAACTGTGTTTGATGATTTGAAATATCAAATACCTGAGTTTATAAGCACTGATAAAAAGGAAAAATACACTCAGCATACCCCTAATATCTGAGGTTTTTCTGGGAATTAGTGGAATGCTTCACCACATAAAGGAAATACATAGCTAACATGGAAAGAACTTGATTTCAAACTTACAGCAAATTAGAAAAATAAAGAGTCTTCTACTAGTGACTTCACTGGTAGCCAAAGAGTTCATGAAAGTATCTGCAATTCACAATACAATTAGAGAAATGAGATTATCAAGTTCATTTTTGCTTATGCTATAAATATAGAAGAATGGAAAATAAATGTTTTTTTTTCTTTTACATTTTAATTGTAAAAAATCATGACTAATATAACTGGAGAAGATTCTCAATATATTTTATTACAGAAAAATGTAGTTGTCTGGTGGTGTTCAGTGTCAGGCAGTATTTCCTCACATTCATATGTTTTGGTCCCACTTTTCATGAGTGTTCAAGGTATAAAAAGAGATGAAATGGTAGCAAAACAGTTTTTAGTCAGATTTCTCCTCAGATGTATGTTAGAAAGACTTTTTCCCAACTCTCACAGTAGTCCTCCATGCAGAGTGTGGTGAAAGCCCCTCAGCCAGGCATGCTGGGTCTCTGGGCAGGAGCAGCACGTTCCTGCCTCAGAGAAGTGCTTACAACATTGTGGATGCTACAGAAAAACAAATGTTAAACAATTATTTTGTTACTCTGTCAGACCACTTGGGATAAAGGCATTTAATGTCCTGAACCTTTTGTTTTGCAAATTCTTTCAGTCGCAGACCATTGTGCATTGCATTGGTGGAAAGAGGCCCCAGAGTACTTTGGCAAAGATTCTTAGAAACACTATTTTCAGATTTTAAAAATCTCATCTAGGAACATCATTGTCTAGCTGAGCTGCCTAGAGCATGTTTTTGAGGCTCCAGTGTTATGCATTCTTGGTTTTGTGATGCTTAGGTTTTGGAAAAAGAAGCAGAAAATATCTGTCTCATGAACAGAATCCAAGATTTAAAGACATCTCAGATTAGACATTGCAATTAAATCCTTAGCCCCCCCCCAAATCCCTGCTAAGCCTCTGAGCAGTATCAGCAACAACAGGAAAAGGCTTTTCCTCTGTTTGTCTCCAGCACTTTAACTTGGAAAAGACCTTTACCGATGAAGCTGAAGCATGATTTAACACTGTGGCCCAGAGCAAGGAGGGTGTCACGAAGGTAGGCTGATAAATCAGATGATTTACCCCAGCTGAGGATTTGGCTCCTAATGCATTGTTAGTTTAATAGAGACATATTAATATAATAAAAGGCAGTGAATCAACAGTCTTCACGGAAAATCAAGTAGTTCTGGCTACAGAAAGTTCAATCCCCATAAGACATTCTCTCTCTTTTTTTTTTTTTTTCCAAACCTGTGGACATCATCTCTGTCTGCTAGGTCTTTTTGAGCTTCCTCTTTCTAATTCTAAGCAAATTACTGCACTGAAGCTACTCCCATATAGCAGAACCAGGGTCGCACAGCAGCTGTGCTCAGGATATAGTAGAGGCAAGCCCTGCTGCAGCATTGCAGCAGCTGGTACAGCCGGGGAAGGAACAGCCTGCCCTCAACAGGACGCGCTTCTCTGCCTGTTTGCACAAAAGCCTTGGGCTCCTGAAAAGTGTGATGGTCCCCTGCCCCCTCAAAAATGTATCGTTTAACCTAGTAAGTGCCTTTTCCTATAGAAATTGCTTTCTTTCCACTGCAGGAGTAATTTGCAAGTCAATGGTGAGAGAACAAGGGGGGTCTGTCGGGCTGTAAACACGGCAGCCTGAGCACGGAGCTTGCCTGGGTCCCTCAGTGCCACCCTGTCGCTATCCGAAGCTAACAAGTGCACGTGGTTGGTTATACCTTTCCCTTACTATGATTTGTCTTGCCTTAAGAAAAAAAAAATAGTCTCCCATGCTTTCTCATGCAAGGTAATACACATATGTAGGTCTCAGGAGTGCAAGTTCTTAATTAAACTGGGAACATTAGCATTTGGAAGTTGTGGAAACTTGCTGTAAATGTATTAGGAAAGTAAGGGTATATGCTCATAATCAGAATTCTCTTAGTAGTGTATTTTATTAGCTCCACAGTGTTATTTTTTCCTCTCTATTTCCACTTTTCTTGGCTTATACATAATGATTGGGTTCTGCTTTTGAAATGGAAATAAATAGCTGTGGGTGAAATGAATCATATTTTTGTGGGAAAAAAAAAAAAGCAAAAGTCCTCAGTGTCCTCTTTAACTCTTATTTTCAGCAGTTAATCAGTTTTAATGAAAACATCTTTGATGGATGGGATAACCTAAGTGGCAGCTAACACTGGAGGAAGTAGACAACAATTACATTTGTTGTGCAGAATCATATGTTCTTAAGACTTGTAGCCAATAACTATGTATTTTAAATTTGTGTTACATCAGATCTGATAAATTGATCAAACAATTCTTCCGAATGTATCGAAGTCAGTTCATGAATGTTGCATGCAGAGATGTTTGTTCATGTTAACTAGAGAGAAGTGTTACATTCACTATTGCTTTAACTCAGATCTGTGTCTCGACCAAGATAAAGTAAACTTAAATATGGCCTGTATTTAAAACAGCAAAACTATGTGTATGTGTGTATTTTTACACTTCTATTACCCAAGCAGTACAGTGGGTTAGAGTGCCACAGTATTAAACACATTTAAGAGAGCCTGTGTGGGAATTGTTTTTATACATGTTTCTGAAGTCAAAAAAAAACAAAACTTTTAATAGTAGTGACAGTGCTTTTTCTCACAAAATCTGATTTGCCATCTCCCTGTGATATTTCTGCTACCAAAGGATATATGAGCCTTATATATAGCATATTCTCCTTGTTTCATCTTTTTTTTTTCCAAAAAGTAATTTATTCTGTTTGAATTGATCTGAAATACGAGTTTTAATTATGAGTAATGAAGAAAGTGGAGGGGGAAAGGAAGAAATTGTTGCTTTTTCATTGTGTCTTCACATAATTAAATTTTCAAAGAAAATCAAAACACTGACTTGTCAGGTACAGGGATATATTTCTGGTTGCACACAAGTTTTTACAGTACTGTAGTCCACATTTATAGTGCAGAAAAGTCAATATCTATGTCTCCTGAAAACAGAAAAATTTGCTATAGATTTCCTTGCAGTATGTTACTTTGCTGAATGAAAGATATCTTAAATATGAAACAACTTCAAAAAAAAAAAAAAAGAAAGAAACAAAGAAAGAAAAGAATAGCAATATCGTTAAGCATCATCCAATATATATTTTTTTGATTTTCAATTATGAAGAGAGGACAGATGATACTCAGAATCAGCTGTGACTGATGAAAGCAGAACCACTGTTCCTTTGTCTCACCTAAACAAAAAGGTTTGTGGAGTATGGTGAGCCATGTTACTGAGTTCTTATGATGCTATTTAATTTAAATTAAAGTATTAATGGCAGAAGAATACCACAGGAAGAGCTGTTTAGAAAAACCTGCCCCATGTAATGCAAGACTTGCTGATATATGTTACACTTCAACTAATGGAAAAGCTACCAAAAGCTGTTGAAGATCACTGTTTTTCCAACCCAACCCTAAACCTGTGCAGGCCAGAAGCAATGGAGAGACCAGCCATTCCCACAGAATCCCTTGACCCACATTATCAAACAGTGCTGCGGTTTCTAAATAAACCTGCATCTGAACATCTGCCAGCTATGCTAGAGACCATCTATATGGGTTTTTTTTTTTTNTTTTTTTTTTTTTTTTTTTTTTTTTTTTTTTATCAGTTCAGCCCTAGGGCTGTATGTGCCAGACTGGAATGAAACAGACAGAAGGGGCTCACAGAGTGGATACTCGGAGAGGTGTGATGGCTGCCGCTGCTCTCCTGAGGACACTAAGTGTGTTCAATATGCTGCTGGGCCAGGGGACTAATCTTGGGATTTATTGTTTTTGCAGTGATGAGTGAATGCGGTAGGAAAATGATGAGCGGAAAAAAACAGAGCAATTAAAGTCGTAAGACTGCAAATATACGAAATATCACCGCAACTGTCCAGCCTCCATCTTTCCCCAAATAAATAAACCAACTTCCAAGTAAGAGGGATGGGAGCCAAGAAGTTGTGGAGATGGTAAAAAAAAAAAAAAAAAAGCCTCCCTTCCATCTGGGCACTGGATTTATATCCATAATCTCTAAGGAAACCAAATAAAAAAAGGATAAGTTTTTCATCTCTCTCCCTCCCTGTGAACTGTAATTGTGGTAGAGGTTCCTACCCAGTTTCACGTGGGAACGGAGAGCAAGTTCCAAAGAGTGAGGAGCCTTGTCTTCAGTATTCTCCAGAGAAGACAAAAGATGGAACCAGAAAAGCCCCACCAGGTCTCCTTATTTCTGTTGGAATGTGGGAACTGGAGCTTTTAGGTATTGTGAAATCTCAGCTCCTTCTACCCAAGGAACTTAGAAAAATTTATTGCAAGAAGAGATGATATTGAGGTTTGGTTTTATTTGTATTCAAAGATCTGGTTTTGAACTTGGCAGAACAAATTTTTGCAGGGTTTGGCTGATCTTGCAGGACCTAATCCAAAGCCCATTGAAGTCAGGACGAATCTCTCCCTAGACTCCAGTGAATTTTGGGTCAGACCCCTACAGTAACATTGATTCTGATGTTTGCAGAGGTTGAGATTTTATTGCTGTAATCTACATAAAATATGCCTGGGATTCATTTTAGATATTTCGCTCTTTCTTTCACATAGTGTTCAAGAAATAATACATTTTTATCTGGGAAGATATTTATTTTTTGCTATATGAAATTATGAAATAAATCATAATTATTGTTATATGAAATTATGGGAAAATCCACAAAAGACTGGACTCAAAATTCTGTCCGTTTCTCTCATTTAATTTCTTTGTCTTTTGATGTTTATTATGTTTTTATGTTGTGAGACATGCAACTTCTAATTCATTTTCCAGATGAAGATTATCTTGCAGAACAGGAAATAACATAAACTGAGACTACAACAGACTTTACCAAGGTTGGAGTCCTAATTCTGCATATAATTCTGGACATAACTTTATTGACATTAACTTCGACGCATTTATTACTCAATGCGTGCCTAGTTATCACTGAGTATAATTTACAGTCTATCGAGCCATTTTGACACCATTTTAGAGTCTACATTGAACCAGAACATACCATGGCAAAGACCACGAGCGGGTGGAAAGCCTAGTGTCAGCACAACACCCACGATCCTCGCTCTTTCCCCAGATCTGTGGTGGTCAGCAAGCAGATGGAGAAGCTTTCTTAAGCATACATTTCCCAACACGGCAGGAGATAAGGGGTGTGGAGAAACCCCTCTCCCTCAGATTGCCGCTTGTTATAAGGGTTAGCAAGAGATAGGCCTAATTGCATCAAGCTGTCATAAAAACATGTAATTATTTTAGCAAAAGTTAGAAGGAAATATAATCACTCTTGTAAAAGCAGCAGGGTGATCAAGACTCTGACAAAGTCATTACTTTGGATGTGAGCCACAGGTATAGCAGAAGTACATATACGACGGCTCTTGTTCTCCAGTCTCAAGGTGCTAGCTGAGGCTGGGGCACCTCCTTAGGAAAAGCAGCTCCCTTCTGCAACACTGAGTGATTTCTTCTGCTCCATAGGAATTGCTGGGTATAGACACATTTGCTTTCAAGAAACTCTCTGATGTGAAGCAAGTGAAGAGTTCAATGGTGGCAAGACAAGCACCAACAATCCTGACTTCTTCCTCTAAGAAGATGATCCATGTAATCAGCCTCTCAAGACTCCTCGCCTATTTTCTGCACCCGAATGCACCATTTTTTAATGCAGCTGAGCAACACTGTGCAGTCCTAAGAAAACTGCAGGTTTTGAGTCTTGAGGGAGGTTATCACGTGCCCCTGATTTGAGGCTCCCTGTGTTTGATGCTGTGTTGGATGTAGTCATTTCTGTTTCCATACTTTCATTTCTATCACCTCTCCTGCCCTTGCCCTCATATTCAAGTATGTTCATCCTTATAAAGAGAGGTCTTAAATGTCTGTCACATTCTTGCTATATAGTACTCAAATATTCTTTTTCTCATTTTTTTCAGTTCTATAAGTTATGAGGTAAACTAAAAGACCAAATAACACTTTAGAGTTTAGTTTAATACTTTAACAGCTTACAGTCCAGCTTGACTTTCAAAAATTCTTATATAACCTGTCTCAAAAAAAAAGGTGTTTTGTTTTTGTCTGATTAGTCTATTTTCCTTATTCTTTTTTTGTCTTTTTTTTTATTATAATTATTATTTATTTCTGTATCTTACAGGTATTATCAAGCTTGAAATCCATGACAAGATTTATTCCTATTTTCTTGGGATACAAGCATTAAATATCTTTTGCATATGGATTTTAAATACGCCTAGGCCACATTCAAATCCTCGTGCTTTCTACCCAGATGACTCCAATAAGCAGTGCCTTAACTTTTCAAGGTCTGCAATTTCAAAACTGAAATCATTAAACGGAGAATTCAGGAGGGGAGTGTGGGGGTGCAAAAGCTGCCTGTGTTCTTTGGTGTTATAGTCTAAAAATCTGTACAACAAAAATATTAGGCATAAATATTCCATATGTGGCAACTGTAGTTTTCAGACAATGCAGCATGACAAATTGAAATAGGTGAAATCACCATGTTTCTAATATTGCTGGTAACAAATGTGGGGTGATTTTATACTCGGTGTTTAATTCCTAAGGCGTCTTTCAGATGGAAGAGAAACAGAGAATTAATGTTGTGGAGCTCAAGGAGTGATGGATGGTGCTGTTATAAATTCAAATCACCCAGTCCTTGATTTATTCAGGAATTTTCAAGAGTATGGCAATATATATTTCTAATTTCCACTGAGGATGAACTTGGTGAAAGGAAAGAGAAATTATATGCTAAAAAATAAGCTGGAATCAGGTACAGGGTGCCAATATTAACACTCTTAAAGAAGAGTTGTTTCCTGAACTAGACTGCAGTGCCAGCTGGACTTTCGGCAGCAAGCTGCCAGAGCTGCTGACAGACACCTCCCTTAGAGGAGGGTGGTGTGCCTGATTAAAAGACGGTGACGAGGGCTTCCACTGCCAGTCCTGCCAGAGCCCCTGCCCTCCCCAGAGCCTCTCCTGGCAGAGGAGGTGGCAACTTCATGGGCAGGCAAAAAGTTTGTGAGCATTCCTCTATACTATCTCTTTCCGCACGGGTTTAGAGAAAAGAAATTATGAATTGCAGCCACATTAATATGAAAAGTGACATCGCTTTGACAGCAGTCAGATTGGGGAGGGGGACAATGTTCAATTAGGTCTACATTTCAAGCAAGGAAAAAGTTTTTTTTTAATTTTACGCAGCATACACAACTGAATATCAACCATTATTTTCAGCTCTGAATATAATAATCTGAGTGTGAATAGCACTTTTCATCCAAGGAGCTGAAGTGGCTTACAGATATTAACAAATTACGTCCCTCACTGATAGAGACAGGAAGCATTATTATTGCATTTGGGATTTGGGGAAGATTAAGATACTGAGAAATTAGTTTGTTCAAGATGGCAAAGGGAATCAGTGGCACAGCTGACTAAAATCTGGGAAGACTATGAATGTATTGTTGAATCCTTGCTGCTTCTCTGGAAAGTGTTTTCAGAGAAAAGGCTCTCTTTCCTATTCTTTCACAGCTCGTTTTTGATTAAATACAAAAAGACTTTCTCATGTGTCAGACTGTAGCAAGGGTCATGTGAGGTATAGGATGACCCTTGCTGGCCAGCAGTTGAGGACTTCTTTTCTATGTATGACCCACACTGTGCATTGTAGTCATTTATAACATTGTAAAATGAGCACAAAACGAGCCTAAGGCACTGTGACCACAGCATTTTCACTTATTACTCAATAAGGCGGAAGACAAGGTCAATCTCTTTTAGAATTGCAGTCTTTTTTTTTTTTTTCAGAATTTTTTTTATTGCTGCTGTGAGGTATACCAATAAAGCCAGTCTAAGCACATAGGAATTTCAACTCTGTATCTACCCTAAAATCTGTAAATTTACTTTAAACTCTCATTCATAAGGAAGGTGGTGAACTTTCTAGGCTGTTGCAGGGTCCTGCATTGCTTCTGTTCAGACCTGTTCAGTTGAGGGCCCTTTGACTGATAAAGTCATAAAGTATAAAATAAAGAAAACAGCCAGTGCCCAGCCTGGGCACAACTTGCTCAGGTTTTGTTCAAGTTTTGGGAGAAAGACTAGAACAAAAGGGCAGGGAAGGAACAGGCTTTTGCATCAGTGTTTAAAATATAGATTATGGCTAGCCTCTTTGCCAAAGCCTCAGGTCCACAGCTTGACTTCTCTTTTAAAAAGACTAAAGAGACAAGGGCAGTGCAGTAGTCCAAATTTCTGGCTCATCTATAGTTTCTTATACCATTAATGAGCAAGTGTTAAATACAATATAGATATATGTGCGTGTGTATGCAGGCACATAAATATATATAGAGAGAGGAGTATACATATGCACACAGACGTGTGTATACGGATTTTCTGCAGCCTTGTCTTTTCAAACTTTGTGTCTGTTGGCTCTGTCTCCACCAAGATTTAACAAACAATAGGTCTGTGCTTTGCAAGAATGCTGCCTCCATAAAAGTTATGCGTTAAATGAAATTTAGCTCATTACAGTGTAGAGAAGGGTGGTGGCAAGAAGTGTTCTCTTGAAGAAAAAAAAAATATATATATATGTTGGGAAAATATTTATTTCCAAACTTTGAGAATCTGTTTACAGACTGTGGGGAATATAAAATAACACACATTTATTGAAAAGGTCTTGGAGTCTGTTTGAAAGCCTATGCCTGAAATAGTCTCTGCACCTAAGAACCAGAGCACTTTGTGATTTGCTTCCTCAGAACAGGGTCTATTGTACCTCCCAACAGCAACCTATTTTTGCAGAGGGAAAGAAATGTTAAATGGTATGACTGCTAGACTGGGAACTTGGTTCAGCCAACATCAGGTTTACGACCTAGAATGGAGGTAAATGGCCAAACCCGATCAACACCCCATTAATCTAAGGATGATCAAGTAACATTGTATTTGGCAAAGCCACAAATAGCCATGTAATAACTTTGTAATTCTATGGTAATTTCTTACACATGGTTATTGATGCCCTGTAAAATAGTGTGTTACCAATAATCCCATATTACCTCTCTGCTCTTAAATATAAGGTCACTGACAGACCATGACTGTTTAATGTACTTTCAGTCTCAAACAGAAATCTTATACAATGGTTATAAAAATGAACCTTAGCGGGTGACCCTCTTTGCTCTTCTTTAATTTTTTCGTCAAAACATATCACATATGCATCAGTGGAACTCTAGATAGTCTGTGGGGTATTAGACTTAAGATAGATTTAGCCCTTCCTTTCCATTTTTCACCTACCTACAATCAGAGTCTTTAAAAAAAGTTTGGATTGCTTAGGCTGTACCTGCTTTCAGGGGTAGAGACCAAGGACCTAGTTAGAGAGGCAAGTACTAGGATTAAATCCACCCCAAAAACAATTAAATACCATGGTAGTGTGCCATGTCACTATATTTTGAGTAACTGGTGAATTGATAAGAAAAATCAGATGCTCTTATTCTAATCTCTTCGAGTGATGACACCTGGAAAGCAGCTGAGTGCCTAAACACCTCTTGGAACAGAAGCTGGCCTAGAAGATAAACTGATGCACTATTAGGTTTATATCTCTCAGCCTTGGACCCTATTAGACTTAAAATAACCATAATTTTCACTGTAGACCATTCTTTTCTACCTGTGTGCAGAGAAACCTGTATTCCTCCGTAAGTTCCTTTTTTTCTATGGAAGAATGTTTAAGGCTTTTTCGGTAGTGGATTTCAGTCATACTCTATAATATTTTCCTTCATTCCTGTTAGAAAGATTAAAAGAAGAGATAAATTCTAACTTCAATCCTTGGTCTTAGATACTCTTAATGTTACAAAACATTTGGAACTGAATTTGTTCTGCATTTCAGGGCTAACCCTCTTGTCTTAGTAAACCAAGCATTGGAAAATATGTATCTGGAGTCAAATTTGATTTTGGCAATTTACATATAGCTCTAATTAGGAATATCACATAAATTAGCAATACTATCACACAAAGCTCAGTCTTGCACTTTTAGAATGGATGTGGATTCCTGACACAGACTGCAAGAAAAGCAAAATCAGTCAGCCCAAAAATGCTGGAGCCACCACTGGAGCAGGTCTGACCATGTGCTGAGCACCCTTGAACAACCACTGCTGCTCAGCATCAGCCAGGGTTGGACCTCTAACAAATCCACAATCTGAGGCAAGGAAATGGTTGGATGCTTTTTTGGGAAAGTTAACATCTCTTTTTTTTCTTACACTTATGTATAGTTTTGAGATTGTTAAAGTTGTTTTTATGTCTGTAATTCATCAGGGCTGCTATGTTTTGTACAGCAAGGCAGCAAAATTTGATTGCAGTTATTATCATTACTACACAGAGGAGATGTGTAACAGGGGTTTTATAATGCTCTCCAAGAAGCTGTTGTGGACAAGACCAGGTCAGCCTTGTTAGAAAAACAAACAGCAAAAAGAGTGCTAGAAGATGGAAGATGAATCCCAATAACAGCAGCTTTCCTCTACACACAAACTAAAGTGCTTAGTCCCATGAGCAGGATCCTCATGTAAATAACATGAGCTGCCCCCGCATCGCAACCCTAAGGAGCGCAGTGCATAAAGATTTGCTTGCAAGGAACTGTTTGCAGGATCGGGCTCCCAGCAACTTCATGTTCTCCTTGGCCTGGGTGGAATTAGCATATGACTAGACTTCCTTTCACCAACTGTGATTGTCAGGTAAACAGACGGAGGGGAGAATAGAACCATCTGTGCCTGGAAACAACAGAGAAATCCCCTGGCCTATAAACCCACTGGAAACCACATATACTGGGCTGCGCTGGGTGCTAATGAACAAGAGCAATGTCTCAGTCTCTGGCTGGAAACGATGTGCTTCAAAATACACTTCTGAATTTAATTAGTTTTTAGAAGTCTGTTTATGTATTCTGTATACAGCTGTGGAGCAGAAGGAATCATGTGGTTTTTGTGACCTCTTGTTGCTCCTTGCAGTGTTTTCTCTTATGCTGCCTTTCAGCCATTCCTTTTGCCACATCATGTTATCACGTGCATTGTTCACATCCGTTAAAGACACATTTTAGGATGAAAACATTATTTGCGTACTTCACAAGATCTGACTGTATCTTCTGTACCAATGAGAAAATCATAAAACTACTTTACAGTGTTGTTGACTGGGACATAGGTGGTGTTCTCCATGGCAAGGAAATCCCTGTTGACCCTCAATGCTACTGGCGGCTTTCGTTCATTATGCAGACACTTATTAAACAGCTTTTTTCTTGGGCAGTACATTGGTAGACCACTGGAGGTTGTAGAGCCTGCTCCTAAAATACTCTGCTATAGCCATGGATAAGGCAATCCCTTCAGCCTTGCACCAGCCTGTCTGCATCTTGTTATTTGGAGCTGTGCACTTAAAGCTTGCTTTGGCTGCTGGTCCCTTGCAGGACAGAAGGGAGGCACGTTTCTCACACTAGGCTAAGTGCATGAATTGCTGCTGCCAGTGGGTGCCTACCTGGGCGTCTCTGGTAAGGGGAGCTCTAAATCCAACATTCTACGGTGGGAAAACTAAGAAAGACAAATTAAGAGAACTCCAAAAATCCACCAAAATCTCTCTAACAGTGGCCAGCGGCATTTGCTTATGGAAAGGATGTTAGAAATGGCACAAATTTACTGCCACACTCCCCAGGGATACCTTCGCCATCTGACCAACCTTGACTGTGAGGTTCCATTCACGGGCAGTGGTGCTGGGAAAAGACTGCAAACACTTTTTTCATAAGAGATTGTTTGATTGTAGCTAGTTATTTTGATCCCTTTCATGTTGACTCAAAGATACAGCTAGGTAGGCAAGGTTCATCTTCACTACACTTGAGTACCTAGAACCGAATGTTGGTGTGTTGTTATTACCTGTCAGTGGCTGTATCCATAGCTATGGTATGTGGAGCACAGCAGAGCTCTTCAAGAGGAGTTTTGTGATAAACCAATACATTCTTTGGTTCCTGAAGGATACTTCAGGAAAGGCTTTGTGGTTCTTTGATGCTCTAAATCTTGTAACTATGCTTCTTTTCTTTGCTGATACAGCCAGGACCAGAATCCTTCAAATTATTCTCCCACTTCAGTATTTTTTCATTTTCAGACAGGAAATAGATATGGTATTATGCAATTTCTTACCAAAAACTGCTATCTAACACAAGCTTAATCATGAATTTCCCTTGCAACATGTATATTTGAAGAAAACAAATGAACAAACAAACAAACAAAAACCACAGACTTATGAATAAATTCCGATGGAAAAGCAGAAATGGCAACCAGTCCATTTAGCCTCCCTCCTAGGCCCTGTGCCAGGAAGCCCAAGGGAGAGGTTAGTCATTCGGGTGAAAGTCTAAGGCTTAGGGCTCAGAAGAGAGTCACTGAGGTCATTCTCCAGACCAGACACCAAAATACTGGAAGTATATTTGGTGAACTCTTGGCCTAAGAAAAAAACGAAGTGACAGAATGGATTGTTAAAATTTCTGACTTTGCTCATAATTCAGTTTCTTCTTTGTAGCATTTACCTGGCACTTTAAGGAAAAACACTATTATTGTAGCTTTAAAAAAGCATAAGAGGCTTGAGGCAGAACACTATGACCAGATAAGAAGATGAAGAAAAAAAATAAAGCTTTCTTTCAAGTGATAATCAGCAGTATTCCAGTAACAAAACCACGTGATGTTTTAAACCCTTATTATAAAGAAACTGTGCTAAATCCAGACTCTTTCAGACTTTGACTTTTGCATGCAGGTATTACGAACTCCGAGCATCGTTCTTTTTACTCAGGTATTGACTCTTTTGTCGGCGGCAACCCCATGGTCCTTGTTCTTCATTTCCACTTGGATTACAAAGCAGCTTCTAGTTGTAGTCATTTAATTCTCAGGAACGTCCCAAGATACCATATAAAGCCAGATCTAATTGTGCCCCAAGTCCGGAGGGTGTTCACAGGCTGTGTCAAAGAAGAGAAGAAGGCAATTCTCTTCAGCTACTGTGCCCAGATTCACCCACTGGTAACTGGAGCTACGGCAGATATTAAAGGTGAATCTCAAAGCTGGTCTGATCTGTATTTGTTCTGCAACGTACACCTACAAGGAGCACATTAAGCAGGTGTAAATTCAGGCCTCTTGCAAGCATAGGTTCTGCCTCACTTTGTATGAAAGTATATAAAAACAATGTTCTTGCGATGTTAAATCATGATCTTTCACTGCATGATGATGATTCCTCTAACTTTTTTGATTGTTCTTGATATACCGAGTTAAGAAGAGTATTTCAAACTTACAAGTACTTGCAAATTCTATTCATGATTTTAAAGGACTGGATAAAGAGATTCTGTATATCTCAAGATTACAAGTCAAGCTTTTGAACATGCAAATATATAACGTTAAAAATCTACTTTTCACACTAATTGTCAGGTTTATAGAGTCATCTGGATTTACTAGGTAAATTCATCAAAAGTCCATTGTCACGTTTGGTAGTCAGTAGGATCATTTGTTGGTATGATTACTGCTGGCAGCAGCACTCATTGTTTTTTTCTGCAGCTTCCATCCCTCCTCCATGATAATCCCTGATCCTATCACTGAAAACTAACCTTCTCCTGGATAAAATAATAGCTGCTCACCACTCATGAAATGCATACTGTGTATTCTGTTTGGTGATTAGACAAAAATTATAAAATATGCATTTTAAAATTAAGTTCAATGAGGAGAGAAAAAAACTGTGAAAGTGTGGTTTATGTTTATAAGCCACCTTATACTCTTAGGTGTACACCTGCACATAAGGATATGAAAAAGGTTCTTAGCCCCAGAGGATTTAAAATTAGCTTCCAGCCACTTGCAAGCAGTGAAGTACTAATTTAAAGCCTTTTGATGTGGTGCAATTCACTTCAGCTTATGGAGGCTAGTGCAGAAAGAGAAAGCACCAGCCCCCTTGGACGGGACAGCATTCCAGCACCAACAACGCCATCATTGTTCTCCTTCCCGGAGAGACTGGAAGCAGCGGTGACCCCAAAGCAGTCCCTTTGGAAAAGGAAAACTACTTTGCAATAATAATTATTCCTTGAGTTCAAAAGACTAAGCCTTCCACCGAAAGAAATAAAATGATTACAAATTCACACAACAGCTGGTTGAAGTTGAATGAAGATGTCAGTTACGCAGATAAGGAAGAAAGAAATGGTCCCTCAATATCCTTCAAAGGAACAACTACATATAAATGTGTTTGGGTTTTGTAAAAATAGATCTACAGTGCTATGATCTGCCCAATTAATGTTTCTCTTTTGTATGCCATTCCTTTCTTAAATGCTTTTGGTTCCTTGAATAACCACAGATTTCTCTGGATGAATAAACCCTCCTGTTACCTTTTCAAAGTGTCTGAAAGCTTGATCTAAAACATTACTTGATCCTCTCTATCATTCTCAGCCAAATAGTTGTTGTTCACAGACTGATTAGTGTGTCGTGCTTACTTTATCAGCAGAAAGAACAGGCTTATCTACCACCTTCCCTGAGGAATAGGGACAATTTATTTCTTCTGTTATATAGTAAACCTTCCCTCCTGTAGTTAGAGGCATGGTCCATGCTCCAGTTAGTGGGCATAAAACGTGGCTGAAAAGCTCGGGACACAACTGAAATTTGAAACAAAAAATGTTTTTCTGACTGCAATAAAAAATAAGGCAAAAGTTGTTGGGTTTTTTTTTTCCGCCCTTATAAGAATTACCATTTGATCGATGACTACCATGAGTGTGTGAAGGGTTTTTTCCACTTAGATTTAAAATGGGTCTTGTGTTTGTTACTGCTGCTCACACCTCTGCGTGTGGCAATGTTACTGCGCAAATTCCAATGACTCTTCAATGTGTATGCACTCAGGACAAAGCTCTGCATAGGAAGAGGGGAAAGTAACTTTTCAGGCTATTTAGACAAAGTGTTCCGCATACTTCGGCCATTTCCTTTATCTGGGTAGGCTTTGTCTGTGTCACAGAATGGGGTTAATAGCAGGCTAAGACCGTGCAGTCACTCAAGGGTGAGCAATTTTGTTTTAGGAAATCTCTGAGTGTAAAGCTTGGGGAAATGTGAATGCTATATGACATCCAAGAGAAACTGGGTTCTCAGTGCCTCTACAAGGATGGCTTTTCATGGAAGAGCATTGCTTTTGTGCAGTTTCACATCTTCCAGCTTGGGTACAGAGAAGGGCTGAACATTTAATAAATATATGTACTACATGCTCAAGCCATGCTAGCGTAGCATGACTTTTAACTTGGAAATTCCTAAAATGTCTCTAAAATACTACCTGCACTGATACTCAAGCAAATCTTGGATGTGTATGGTCTTCAACCAATGTAGAAAATTAAGTCAGAATGAATGGCAGAGCTGGGTGCATGGAAAATAAATTAATCTGGGAAATGAATAAAATAGACTTGTTATCTGCTGAAAATATTATTAGAACGATTGAATTAGAGTATCAGACTCTATTGAGTTCTATTATCTTAAGAAAACTAGCACTTTGACTCAGCGTAGATGGAGAGTAATGGAATAGTAATTGTTGACTAGGTTCATGCTACAATCCGTGTATACATGATAGCATTTTTATTTTTTTGTGTGCATGGCACATTCCTAAACTGTAATTGCTAGACTTTCCAAGTTTCTCTTGCTGCCAAATCCCCCACTGTGACTCTAGCAGTGTTTTGCATTAGCTGTGCTGAACAGTAAATATTATAAAGAAAATAACCATCAGTAAGTATTCTGTTAATGCATTTAAACCACTAACCCCCTGAAATTACTTTTGACCAGTTGTGTATGTCCCCAGATTTCTAGGCCATTTACAAAAGAAATCAATCCATCTTTTGTTGTTGTAGTCATTATTCTTAGTCTACCAGGCATTGTAAGCTGTGATAGCCTTTTTATCTTCTTGTACCATATCTGTAATATTTTAAATGTCAACATCTATCCTTTGTGATCTGTTCAGCGCACTGAATATTGAAACTGCACTCACAACACTGAAACTTCTAAAATACAGTATAAAAGAGAAAAAATGTTTCTTGTTGGATAAAACAAGAAAAACAGAATTCTATTGATATAGTCACCACAGAAAGAATATGCTGTATAAAAGGAAGTTCAGGAAAATGAATGGGCATGAATGCTTGGCAACATCCCAGATTTTAAAATTAAATTCTAACTCAATTTTCTTTGGAAAGAATAGAGAGATAAAACTAAAATTATTCTTTCTGCTGTTAGGAACACTTTACATCTTACATGCTCTTAAGGCTTTTGCAATACTGTTCAAAGTCTGAATATTTCTTGAAAAAACTGTTTTTTAAATAAGGAGACAGCACGTACACCTTTACCTTGTGGGACTCTTTCTATTATTAATATAAGTAGGGATGAGTTCTAACCATTCAAATAAATTACTATAGCTTGAAACCTTGTCTAGAATTCAAAGTAAATCCAGCTGCAAATAAAGTTTAAGAATTGCTAAAGAGAAAACTGCTGTTTAAAAGGGTACAAAATGGAGGATTACTTCAGAATTCCTACTAAGACTAAGGTAACCTAGGGAAAGTCAAAAGAATGAGTTTGAATATGAAACCAAACACTGAAGGCCTCATTATGATCAATTACTGTGAAATAGTGCTTAATTTTGGCTGAGAAAGTTATAATGAGTGTTGGAGATGTTAATCTAATCTATAGGAATGTGAGTAATGAGCATGGCATTGGTAAAGATCACACAATGTATTTCCTATGTTTTGAAGTATGGACTAAATTTGCTCACAGAAAATGACTTTTTTTTCTGTGCCCTTTAAATTGGCTCTCTACAGAGTTCAGGAATGATATACAAAATGAGTTTGGAAAAACAATTTTGGATTAAGAAGATTGATTTGCTAATGACAGCTTGCTGTGGATCAGAGAACTCTTTCTAGTAATGCAGAGAATCTTGGGGGTTGGAGAAGGAATCCAGATCAGTAAAGGTATGCTGAAAAGAGGAAAAAAAGGAGATTAGACCTGCTCAGTGGGAAGAGAGTTTCCTCTATGCAGCTGGTTTCAACATGCTAAGTAAATGTCCAGTGAAATGCCTATCTGAGCATACATAGCACTTCTTTGATTATATGCACTCTACCTTACCAATTGGCTGCCGAGAAAGCACTTGCTGTGAGAACTTCCAGTTCAGGAAGGATCTGTAGTTCTCATGCTTAAAACAGAAAGTCAGGTAGAGAGAGGTAATTTCCCAAGAATTATAAAGAAAAGTGTTCTTACTCACTTCGCCGGAACCGGATGGAAGTTTTAATTCATCTTTTTAATCTTCTTGCAATAGGCAGAGACCAACTATAACAGGCTTTGATATGTCTTAATTTCAAAAACAGTTTTTATGGAATGCAGCTTTTGTCCCATCATAAATAAAATAAAATAAAATTCTACAACTTTTCCTGGTCAACTGTGGTATAGGAACATGTGGAAGCCAGATCTTCCACTGTACAGAAAGCAGAAAGCAAGAAAAGTTGTTTATTTTTTGGACTGTGTTTGGAACAAGTCTCGGTGGGTACATAGAGAGGCAGATCGTGCATGATACTCCGTACTTATTTTCTTCAACTGTGAATTTGTTCCTATCTTCTGAAATTACATTTGTTTCTTGATGGGTTGAAATGACAAGGAAAGAAACTGAACTTCATCAGCTCGAGTGAGGGATGGTTCACAGTTCAGCTGGGAATTCTCATTCTTCAGTTTAATACTCTCTTTCAAGATATACTAAGTTTAGGAGAGCTACTTACTTCATATTTATGTAATGCTCTGCTAGTACTACACTGTTTCAACAAATCAAGCCATTTAAGTGTTCTGTTTGTAGGCTGAGGATGACAGATTCCACTAAAGAATATATAAATAATTAGCATCATCCAAGCACAGAGAATTGCAGCAGTGGCTCTCTCTCCTTGGTCTTTTATGTGAGGTCTGTGTTGAACAAGTGTACCATTTAATTTTAATGAAATGTTGTGCTGCCTCACGTTAAGTGGTATGCCAAGTGACTGTAGGCAAAGCATATGGTAAAAATGCTGTGCTTTGTCAGCTTCAGCTCTCTCTCTCTCCTTTAAAACAATGTTACATCTTTAATTTATTAGCACTTTCCTGTGCTCTGGGAAAGCTCCTGTGAATGCGGGTGTCAATTTCCAGGCTCGGCTCCTGCTGCCTCTGGAAGCTGCAGAGGAATTTGCTTTATAAGGTGAGCTCAGGCACTGCTGTGAAAGTCTTGGGGTCTTTCTTCATCTGCTCAGGGAGCCAAGAAAGCGTTCATATAAGCTTTCCCTTGCCATTTGTTTCTCAAATCGCCTCATGTTACGTGATGTACCACGTCTTGGGGAGATTCTCTTCTGAGACCATTGTCCATTTGTGCCACCTACGGCACCAGTGTTTTCTGCAGTCTGCATAGGATTTGGGTTTGACTAATCAGTCTTTCAATAGGTTATCTGGAATGAATGCCAGGATGGCAGTGAGACTTTAAGTTCCAGTGTCTGCTGATAACAACATAATGGTTGCAAAGAACATGGCAAGGTTACATTTAAAGACTATAGCAGAGCCTGAATAAAAAATTAAGCTTCTGAAACACATTATAAATATTTGTGGTTTGCAAAGTAGCAAGAAAAAGACAGAACTGCCATTTAAGAAAACATTAATAATGCAACTGGATGACTTTGTGACAGATTAGACATTTTCATCCTGGAAGAAAACATCACTAGCTGGCCAGAATTAAGTAAAGATGAGGAAATCTTTTCCATATACTCAAGTGTTATGCATTGTGTGAAGTTCAAGTGTTAACTCAGATAGTATTTAAGATGGTTCTGATTTCATGCAAATATCATATGGAAAGGAACAGAAGAATTTTAACAATTGCAAAGTTAAAATTATGAGTCTTTGGAAAATGACACGCCAGCTTAATTTCTCATGTTTTTTGCAATAACTACAGCTACACTAAAATACTTTTTGTTTTGAAGGAAAAAAAATGCAGGTTTACTTAGCAGAAGGTGTAATGTTTTGATTGATTGGCTCAAATGCTGAAGTTTATTTGACTTTATAAATTTCCTTCCGATACAGAGGTCATGAGCTTTTCACAATGTGGAGCGCTACATCAAAACAATGAATGCAGCAAAATTACCTTATGATATTAACCAGCTAAGAATGCCTGTTGCCATTATGCTCAGAGAGGCAGCAGTGTGTGTGTGTGTGTGTGTGTGTGTGTGTGTGCAAACACCAGGGATGTTGGATTGTTTAGCTGAGTGGAGCTGTGATAGCCTGTTCCCAGAGACGGCAAAGTCAGAAATGTTATTCTGGAATACTGGAATATGATCCTTCTGCTTTATGTTCTGGCATGTGATCCAAATTGGCAATCACAGATATGTTTGTGTCCTTTTCAGTGGTTCATTTTCATGCTAAACATCACATGATGTAGATCAGTTAATGCTTGCATACTTATATACATGTATTTAAATAGGAAATTGGGAGAGCTTTACCTTGGATGTTATTCCCACATACCGAACATAACCCCTGTTATCCCTCTATGTATAAGCAGTGTCCTTTATGCTCTGTCCCACTTTACATGTTTATCTTTTACCAAAAATCAGATAGATTAAGATTTGAGTACAATTCTCAAATTAAAGGTACATTTGGCCTCTGGGAAGGGCAAAGACATTCCTGTAGTTTCAAAGTCATATCAGTGAATCCACAGAAAGTGGAACTGTTCCACCACTGAGAGGACACTCAGTAAGACTGAATCTACCTTTCTAATTATGTCAGCAATGAAAGGTCAGGAAAGTCTTTTTAACACACAGTCCTGCTAAGAAAATCTCTGTTTGACTCATTGGCAAGTAAAGGTATATAAGCAGATGCAGCATATGCCTCCCCTTTAGCAGGCTGTGAAAAACTATTAAAAAAAACATGCCAGAATTTATATCTCATGCTTACTCCATAAGAAAATCCTGGAGAGATTTTATGGGGCAGTCTAGGAATCTGTACAGACCTTCTCACAAAAGGAGGATGAGAGGCAGGAAGAATACACAAACACATACACACCCCAGCAAGCACTTGAGAGTTATTTTTGAGGTCTGAAATGGACATACAATGTAACTTTTTCCTCACAGGCAGCAAACTCTTAAGAATGGTTCATGGATATTAAAGTGCATGATGAACCCCTACATAGCGGAGACATGTCTGGGGCAAGTTCCTCAGGAATCTAGAAGAGCATCTTCAAAGATATTAAGGAATGTAGATGTTCATTCAGAAGTCAGCAGAACGGCTGACTTCATGGGAGCAGAACTGCCCCATAAAGGACACACTGAAGAGAGCTAGGACAAATTGTGCCAATTCCTAAGGCAGAGTATACATGATCACTTAATTAAAGTAATCCTATAATTGAAAGAGTAGATGTTAGACTTTACAGGTACTAGAACTATTTCCAGTTTCCTGTCTGTAATAGAGGAGAGTCAAGATGGTCCTCTGTACTGGCACACAGGAACTAAAAGTGCTGACATCCTCTTTGTGGCAAACAAGGAAAAACAAATAAAGAAACTCTTTCTAGCACACGCACTATGCATGCATTGTCTTTGTTCGTACTCAAATTAGTAATGAGAGTCCTAATTAATTTAGGAAGAGCCTCAAATATTTTAAGACTACAAATAGAGGCCGAAATTTGGAGTTGATTATTAAACGAATAGACTAGTCAGGAGATCTGAAAGGGAAGATATAAACAATTCACATCCTTAGTGAAATTGGAAGCATTTCTATAACGTTCTTTTTTTCATGGCTCATTTGAGCTTGCTAGAATCTCACCCAGTAAAAAAAAGTTCCGTTAATGAGTTTGATATGTGTTAGACATGCAACGGTTTTGAGTGTTGAAGGTATGTAGTACAAGACTTATCTGTTAGTCTGCATATCTGAGTGTTCCAGCTCCTTAGTGTATGATGAGAAAGCTTGTTTCTGATTGTATTGAATTTGCTTTTTGCTTACATGGATAATAAAGATTTGCAGCTATAACAAATACTTGCTTTCGGAACAAATATTTTGGCTTGTACTCTGCATAATCAGTGAACCACCATACCACAGTGATTTCCCACAAGTCTGCACAGGAGAACAATAAATGAGTTAAAATCTAATAGTCTGTCTGCAAAGACCGGATATGCCATATTTTAACATTTTTCTCATATGTACACATTAGTCTCAAGTCATAAACTCAATTCAGAGCAAAATTTACAAAAGTCTTCAGATAAGGTGTATTTCTATCATTGCATTTGGTCTCTAAAGCAAGGTTGATAGTACGGAAGAGACTGACACTCCTGCTGTATCTTTTTGCTGTAAACTGTATTTGAAGGTTTTGTTAAATCTGGGTTCTTCCTTTATTTAAACTGATTTTTTGTTTATTTGTTTGTGTTTTGAAAAGCAAAGCATGGAAGGACTTCATGATTTCACTATGAAAGTATGTATAGGCTTCTTCAGGTAGACACCATTATTTCAGCAATATCCAGCCAATGTCTGTTACTTAACAGGGAAGACCCAGAGGAAAAGATCTCGGCCATGACTCATTAACTGACTTGAACTTCTAAAGTTCTGACCTTTCTCTGATCCAAAAAAGCACTACAGTTACCAATCTCTCTAGTCCAAAAACTTTTAAAGCCAATTTACTACTGTGACTGAGCGGTCATATGGAAGTACCAACTCAGTAAACACTGCAATTTTGCATAGAAGTAATAATGACTAATCACATTTACTTCAGCATGACTTCTTCTCTCACGCACTAAATCTTGCACTTTGTGTCCCCAGACAGGATCAGGATGTATGTGTTTGAAGTGTTTGAGAATGCTCGGTAGCACTAAACTAGACACACTGCCCACTGTGGAAAATTTTGTGACCCTGCATCATCGTGTTCTGCTCTTTGTACTTTCTCCCACATGTTGAAACACTTCCTCTTCATAAGAAGAGGAAGGTGTATATAAGGGGTGTGTATAAGGGGAACGTGTATTTCTAGACACGATCATCTTCTTTCAAAGGGAATGGCTATCTGAAGCCACATAGGATTGCTATTCAGATGACTAACTGGAAGTGATTTGGCCTCGCTAATTACTTGCTTGGGTGTTTTGCTTTCAGCTGTCAATCTCCAGTGTTCAACAGCGTCCTTACTGCATTGTTTCTGCAGCTCTTGGGTCCTTCAAATTCCCTTTTAACTGATATATAAACTTCAAACTGTTCTCCTTGCAGGCAGATTTGCAGATATTTGCCTGAATCATGGGAACCGCAACTAGTCAGCAGGCTAGAGAAAAAGGCCCCTCTATTGACTCTGTCAGGAAAACTCATAATTAAACTCTGTTCCAGATTTATGGATCCAGTGCAGTGGACTTGGTTGAGCTGCTTATCAGTTTGGGGGAACCTCATTATTTCAATTTTCAATTGAAATCTGTTTCAGACCAGAGACAACTCAGCAGGACCCTTTATTGAAATGTTTGGTCTGCTTAAGAACGGGTGCTTACTTGTTAATTATCAGGGTGGGGAAGCAGGGCTCACTAGCAGGATGAGTAGTCACATCATACCAATATTTTTCACATCAGTTCTTTTAAAAAGTCAAGTAAGGCATGAGCAATAATTGAAAACTCCATACAAGCTCTGAAATTTCAAGGGGAGTACGTATTTTTCATTTCAGAGTAGGAATAAACATTTTTAAAGCAAAAAGAAATTAAATATTCTGTGTTTCCTTTTAATCCATGTAAGGGCAGTAACACTCTTACCAGCTATACAAACAATGAAAGTAAAGTAGCAATTGTTTTACATTTGGAATCAATCTACTAAATCTTAAAAACATATCTCTGGTTAGTTGGTAAGTCAAATACAAGTTAAAAACACAATCAGATTTGGATGGAAAAGAGGCAAAAATTAACGTAACGAGCAAATCCATGGAGTTTATTGAGAGACTTTTTAAGGTTTTGAAGCCAAAATGAAGGAGTATTGGGACAATTTCCTACCACTAATGGAACTGTGGCACCTTTTAGATACTTGTTAGATGTGGGTGTTTCTTCTCATCCTCTTACGCTATTTAGTGACCAGTCCTTGTACAACATCAAAAGCAAAATTATTTCTGTAAATAAAGACATGGTGACTTTATTGTTTCCTAGTTGCATGTTTCTTTGCTCCTCTGGAATGAATTGTTCAATGCAGTGAGGTGGCCATCGCTTAACTTTATGAAGACTCTCTTCCCCTTCACTCGACTAATTGTTGTTCTTGTGATACTTGAGAATATTTGCGATCAGTTATCTGTTGTGATAATTTTTAAAGGGCACATTTGCCTGAGCTTGCCAATTTTTCCCAGATAGGTAACTCCACAACTTTGCTGCTACCAACTCTGATATCACAAGTCAAATACCATATTATAAGAGCTCCAGCATTTTTTTTTTTTTTTTCGGGAATGAAGTGAAGTATAAACATTTCCTGCAAAAGTACATATAATAGAGGTTTGTTTGCCAAGTGGTTTTATTTTCCTCTTTGGCTGTGATTCTCAGAAAATGTTTAAGCAGTAATGTAAAAATAAATGAATAGATTTTCTTCATTACTATTTTCTTTCCCTGCAAGAATATGCGCCTCAGGGACACAAGGGTATAGAACAGATTAATAGGGAAATTTTGGTGGGAGCTGCTTGTTAAATATTGGCAGTACATCACTGCACTGAAGAAAAATGAAAGTTGGTGCCCATGGAGTTACTCCTGATAACTGATTGCGAGACGCCTTCAAGGCTGCAATTTATCTTCAAGAAATGCAATAATTAGATCTGTGTAAGCTTGGGCTGTCTCTTTTCAGTAAAGAGGCAGATATGATTTCACTATTCAATTCCTGTGAGGTCATTAGTAAACCTGGAAATCTATTCAGGCTGTCTGGGTTAACTGAGAAGGAAGAATAAATATATTTCTGACAGTGTCAGAGAAGAACTGGAGCCCTGCTGTTTATTTGGACATACTAAGAAAAAAGAAAAAGAAACTTCCTTGGTGTTCTCGTGTCATTGTATATGCCAGCAGCATCAGCAAAGTGCCCACATGATGGCACGGAATCTGCCTGCCTTGGCATGGGGCAAGCTTGCCTTCCTAACTCTGAGCTCTTGCAAATTCAGTGATATTAGTGCATACCTCTTAACTCCTGGGCACCATCAACACCTATACTGGCTAGGTATTTCTGAAGTATAAATGAGTAGTTACTCAACATTTTCCAAATTTTCCCCCTTTTCAATTGAAAATTAACTTTTAGTGAGAAAAAACCTCTTCCCATAGGAGTGAAGGGGGATAAAAAAAAACACACAAATCTGGGGGGAGCAAGTGTACATTTACACGTAAAAGGTTACCATCTATCACCATCTCAAAGTGTTGGCTCATGTTTCATTGAAACAAGGTGTTACATAAGGCTTAAATCATTTCACTGGCTAGCAAAGAGGAAAAGCAATAGGTGTATATGTGATCTATCCAAACTACTTCTCATTTAAGCTGTATTATACATGGGTAAAACCTAACACCTACACCCAGTCATAGAGCAGCCAAGGAACACTACACAATGCCCAAGAAGTTGTTTTACAGTATTACACTGTTATCAGACATTGAAGAGTCTTTTGTTATACCCTGAAATATCTGTTAACACTTGATAACAGAAGACAGAACCATAATTAAGGACTGAAACATCTCAGGGGGGATTAATTATGGACTTACAGGAGCACCTGTATTTCAAGGAAACCCAATCCAGCTCTCCTGATTTCAATTTGAGAGTGGCAACAGAGGAAAAAACGTGTTTGCATTGAAGGTGCCAGGAGGAGAAAGAGAGGAAGAATGGCAGAATGAAGTCCAAATCAACCACAGAAGGGTCAGAGCAATGATAATGAGAAAAGAGTTTTTTTTTTTAAAAAAAAATAATAAAATAAAAGAGGCAGGAGGAGAGTAGAGGAATCACTTTGCAGTTATCACAGCAGCATCTGAAGTTTTATCCCTTTTCTGTTTTTCCTGGAGGCTGCACAGAGAGTAAATAGGTAAGCAGACCATTAATCCAGTCTAAAAAATCCATTTGTCTGCTGTGAGCAGCAGGAACCTCTTTTACTGTTTTTTCAGCTTGAATTTTCGGAAGTGTTTTATGTACATCTCAGTTCTCTCCTTTTCCCCTCTCCCTACTAGTTGGGATCCCCAGAATCTACCAAGCCCTACTTCTTATCTATATCTATATGCTCATAAGTCTTATATTTTTACATATGTATATGCATACAAACGTAATTGATAACTCCAAGTACTGTTAGGCATTGACTTAGGTTGCTAAGGAGGAGTGCTTCTTTTTATCAACCCCTTCTGTAAGTGCTGTGCAGACTTGCCAGCTGCATCACAAATGGAAATGGTGAGAGGAACCATTTACTTGCCATTACTACGTTGTGAAATGTCTGCCAACCATCTTATTCTCTAAAACAAATCACAATGGCATCATCGCTTGGTCCAGCGTTAAAAGCAAGTCAGTTTGGGTGTACTGTTCAACCCAGCTCCAGTCTGAGTAGAAGACTGTGCAGAAGAAAATATAAAGAGCAATGTTTGTTGAGCCTGCCTGTTCCCTGGTTTTGATTAGGCAGCAAACTGCAATTCCACAGACTGAAACTCAAGAAATGTTGCATATATTTTGCCTAAGAGCTTGTTCTTGTACTAACAAGCTTGCCAGCTTTCCAGCCTCCTTTCTGGATGCTTATTTAAATCAGATGTCTGGACCGTAGGTCCAGCAGCTTGGTTCCGCAGCAGGGGGAACAAACAAACAATGCAGAGACACATGAGTATGCGCACAAGCCTCGGAAGAGCAGCAGATCTGGGAGGGAAGTGGGAGACAGCCAGATGGAGGATTTTAAGCTCAGGCTGGGTCGAGGTAGGAAATGTTGCTGTGGCGGTTTAAGAGGTCCTCACCCCAGAGAGGCTCTTGCCTCTTGCATGGGGCAGCAGTGAGCCTTGCACCCACCCTGCCAGCCCCATGACAGCCCCCACTGTCAATGCTTGTGCCCACTGTGCATGCCTCGAGCGGAGCAACACCTCTGCTCTGCCAGAGCTTGTTTACATGCAGTATACATGTTTTCTACCACACATGGTTTGTTAAAAATGCTCCACGTATGTCAGAGGAGATCATTTCACTGGTGAACAATTCCCAGAAGGAGCTTCCTGGGCTGCAGTTTAAATGCGAAAGTCATTGGGCACCTCCCTGAGGACAGGACACCAGCCCATGCGTGGGGGTCAGGATCAGGCCCGGGGTCTCTCCAGGTCTATGGAGAGAAAGGCGCTGTGCTGGTACGTTAGTCACGGCAGCGTGCGGATGGCTGGGAGAGGGACTCACAGAGGCATGAAACTGCCCCATCGGCTCACGTCACAGAGCTCTCTGCATCAACCCAGATGCTGGAGCATGCGGTAACCGTGCATACACTGAAATGCTGTATTTCTGCATTAACCAGCAAATTTTGTGTTATGACTGGCCACCAAACAACAAAGTCATCCAACTGTACGTTTCTCTTAATCATCACAAGTGCTTACTTTGTATTAAAACGAAATGCCTTCAGGGCTAGATCACAACAGAGAAATGATAAATCTTGTCAGAAATCCTGCTTGCCCTGGCAGCAAGTGGGCTCTGTGGTTTTGGCGACAGTGCATCCGTGCTCCTTGCTGCGCCGAGGGCATCACGCGTGCCCATTTAAGGTTCAGCTTTGGCTGTCTCCCAGTTTCTTGAGAATTTGTTTAACTTTCTCTTTAGAGACTGTGAATGTGCCCTGCTTCCTATGAAGCTTATTTTCCAGGGGCAAACTGGGGGCAAAAAGAGGTGCTGTAGCAAGATGGTCTAACCATCTGTTATCATCAACTGCACATGTCTTTTAGACCGTGTGTTGATTATGGAGTTAGAATTTAGTATTTATTAAGGTTTTCCTGTGCATGTGTTTTTGAGATATTTGTGTTTGTCTTGTGTGTTGTCTTTTGAGAGAAATAATAAAATGGTACTTCCAGGCCTCTAGAAGGTCTGGTGTTTTCACTTTCTATGCATTTCCCATCAAAACCAATCCACTATTAGTTATGAATTGGACCCCCCTGTCATATTCTGTCTGTATCTTCTGTAATTGTGTGCTGTAGAGCTCAGTGGTCCTGCCTGCTGATGCTCCAGACCCAGCTCTGCTGTGCCCTCCCACCCAGGTGCTTGCATTTCCTTCCAAGGGAAACCAAGGTATGGGGGGGGGGAAAGAAATATTTGTGTGCAAGTCTCAGCCTGACATAGGTTTGGAGCCCTGCTGAGCTGAGGGGATCTGTCTCCAGCCTGTATGTTTTTGACATGGCCTGTAAGTGAATCTTACCACCACAGAAAAGTACCTAGATGCCAAAAAATATTCCTGGGAAAATAAACTGTTTGGTAGTCTTGTTATTTTCTAGTTTTTAGCCTTTTTAGCAAAAAACTTTTTGGAGGCTTATGTCTCCTTGATATTTTATCAGGGAATTTCACAATGTCCTTCAAGTTATTTTGGTTTACAAGGTAGGGAACAATGGGAGAATGATAATATCAATTGTTTCCTCATATTGTTTTTCTTTATTTTTTCCCTCTTATATTTTTGGAAATAGTTTAATTTTACATGAGGCAGCACACTGAATAGTAATTTGTTGTACTGGGTCAGTTCATGTCAGATAAATTACTCTGGGAAATAATTCTCTTCTGACCTTCATTTCAATGTGTACTTGTATTAGTCACTTATGTGGATTATGTGGAGTAGTTTCATAAACATATTTCTATCCAGTGCTTTCCATCACATTTTTTGTGAAGTGCAGTAAAAGGGCAACATGTCTTTTGCATGTTTTTTTTGTTTGCATGATGAACTGGTAATGAATTGAATAGTTAGATTATGATTTGATGTGCATTTATCACAGATTGCAGTCTATTTAAATTATATAATTTTCCCCAGATTTTCTTTTATTATTCACAGTCTGTAACCAAAATTTTTCAGTAAATCGGAATGTTAATTCCACAGAATTTCATAAAATTGGTTTTATTTCATTTATTGGTAAGAAATGCTGGCCACCAAATTCCAGATGTCAGCTCTTACAGGAACAGAGAGCACTCCAGAAAACCCACTCCAGAGACTGCATTTTTTTTTTGAGGAATAGCTATTACTCATCCCAGAAAGTTTGTGAAGTCACAGTCTATAAAATACCATGAGAAGGTACATATTGAAAAGTCAGAAGGACTTCTAATTGTAGCCACTTATAACGCTTCTCATTCCTTTTTTTTTTTTTTGCACAGCTTTTAAAAGTTTATTAAACAATTGCACAAACACTGTTTATTCATCCAGATCCACAGCTCAACCATGGTTAAATGGATCTTTTTCTGGTCTTGGGGAAACAACCTCAGCAGATGGTTTTCATCACTGCTACAGTACAAGCAACATGACCAGTAGAGAAGGCAGCGTGTCCAGAAAATTTCTACTGGTCACCCTGGTAGCTGCAATGGCCCATGGAATATAGAGAGAGCTCCCTTACAGTATGTGAAGGATGACATGAGGAGCACCAGAATAGCAGAGTAATTTCAGTGCCCATCCTAATTTTGCGCACCTTCTCTTGCACTGCTCTATGAGCATAAAGACCAGAATAAACAATCTGCGCCATTGTGTTAGGAAAGTAAATCCCTAGCAGGGATGTCCCCGGTTGGTCATTTTGTGGTTTGGTAACTATTTTCTCCACTAATCCGTCTTCCCTAAATAAACTGAGCTGCTTTGTTGTTTGGATTGAGATAGCCCAGATTTGCTGTGAGTCATTTATTTTTTCAATTAAGATATCTTTATGATTTTCTACGTTTGTTTACTGGGATATAAAGGCAACTTCCCAGAGGACTTTTTAGTTCGTAAGGCAGAGAGAGAGTGTTTTCTCCAGTGTGCTGATTTTTTTTTTTTTTTTTTAAGGGGAATGTCATTCAGAAGACACATTAAAGAGATCCTCTTTGGTATCAAATGTCCTTTTCATCTTTTAAGCAGCAACCAGGCGTGTCTTATCAGGGAACCAGTATGTAGTGCCTTTTGTATGCAGCTCTGATGATCTTTGCATTCCGTGAGGGATCAAATGGTCTGGGACATGTTTTTTTTCCAAAATGCTGCTGAAATTCTGCTTCTGTAATGTGTCTGTGCAGTGTGCTGTCACAGTGTTTGCTGCTGCTGTCCAACCAGCCACATTTGCTAGTACACATTAGCTCAAAACAAATGCAATGAACAGGCCATGGTCTGTATGTCAGGATTTTAAAGTCAAACTGGGTAAAATTGGTTTCAGTAACAGACAAAAAGACAGGGACCAAGATGGGCATGTGTTTAAGGCATCAGACCGAGACTCGGAAGATCTGGTTTCAGTTTCCAGACCCGTCAAAGACTTTTTTTTGTACAATCTCCAACAAGTTGCTAAATCTTTTGGGCATCAGTTCTCCAATGGGGGATAAAATGGGGGATAATATCATCTTGCCTTAAAGAATAATAGTGGGGATGAAGTTGTTTGCTCGGGCTCTAAGGTAAGATGGCAAGGGGTATTGCTTGCAGCCTGATCTCACAGAAATGACCTCATTGCTTTGTGGTTTAGGTTCCAAATCTGCCAAGTGGGAACAATAACTCTGCTACCTCTTCAGGTCTGTTATGAAACTTAGTTCAGTAATATTTGAAAAAACACTTGCTTTATGTCCTACCTTCTCTCAAGGGACTTCACAGTAAACCGGCAGCTTCCTCACACTCACCAGATAGTTTTATGCTAAAGAGGCTTGGCTCAAATATCTAAGCCAGCTAAGGCTTTCCAATGTAAACCCTCAAAGAAGGGATCATTTAATGATTACCATCTTCATTTAGATTCCAGTTAGTAGTTTGCCTTGTACTCTGTAACTCTGTCTTGTAAGTTCCCTGAGCAATATTCTTGTGTTGAATTTGTTATTCCAAGAGCAGGAAAACTGTATTCTTTACATAAATTCCTGTGTAGCTGGAAGAGTGAAGCCAACAAGTGATGGTTAGTGCTTTTGTCTTCAGGACTACACTTACAATCTTTGCTGTTATTTGAGTACTAACTCACTTAATTGGGAGCCAGTTTTCTATTTCTTTTAAAAGAAATGATAAATAATGAAGATGATGATATCATGGCCATGTTCTTCAAACTTGGAAATACAGAGGTCCTCATAGGTTTGAAAGATGCAAACAGCTGGCTTTGATATGCACTGCGGAAATATTTCCTCTCCCAGTGCAAATTACACATACATGTATTTATAAATGTGTCCCTTTTTCCTCTCAAGTCACTTTTTTTTTAAAAAAAAAAATCTTTTGGACATCCTACAGTTCTCCCCAAAACCTTCAACCAAACCATAGGAATCTGGAGTAGAATTTGCATTTTATGAGGGATGATAGGAATCCACAGTTCTTAGATCTCACAAAATTCTGCAGCCAGTGGTAGTGTTATTGATGGCAATATAGAAATGTGGCACTTATGAGGTACTATATCTGTAGAGACAAAATGGCATTTCTCACGAAGATCTGTGGTTTTGAGAAGTTTGTTTTTGTAATTGGAATACGCTTACAGCATATTTGAGAAACAAAGGTATTGCACTATAACTTCACCTAATCCATCGCAAACAATTTGCTTTCATGAGTTTTCATGGTGGCAACAAGCATGTACAAGTTGTTTTTTTGTTTGTTTGTTTGTTTTGATTAATAGACATTCAGAAATTACCCATGGTAAGTTCAGCTAAAAAAATTCTGTGTGCTGAGCCTTCATTTCTCTAGGCAATGTTCAGTTTTGCTCTGTTGTCCTTTTCTTTCTCAGCATAACTCCTATAGAGGGAAATCCATGCTAATTTAGAACCAGGGACGGTCAACAGAACCAAACTTCTTTCAATTTTGTTCATATTTGCTAAGCTTTCTTCCACATTGGCACCTCTTTTCTTGTTTTTATTATTATTTTTTTTCTTCCAGTTTCTCCAATGGATAAAGATCTCTCCATTGTTTCTTTTAATCTGGTTCATGTGAGGGGTCTCCTAAACATGTGGTTACTCTGCAGGGGAAGAGGCAGCAAATTTCTTAAAGATTTTTGGAATGCGAGGATGTCAGCCAAGTCTCAGAGAACTTGCTGGGGGTTAACGACAGCCCTAACTGCATTTGCTGATAAGATCTGTTTTAGAGGGATTCCCCTTCTAGAGACCTAAAGAACTGCTCATTAATCAGACCCTGCTTCAGAGGACAGCAGGAAAACAGAATTAAAAGGAGGCCTATCCACATAGTGCTCCTCAGTCCCATCTCAAGACTAAACAACTTGCACAAACTTACAGGGGGAGGCCAATGTTACAAAGAAGTGTCAGCAATGCACATGCTCACTATACTTCCAGAATGAAAAACTGACACAACAGAAACATCAGACTGAAAAGCAAGTTGTAAAAAATTTTTCGTTTCTTCAAGAGGAAGAGAGGCAAAAATATACCAAGACCGAAATCTGATTTGGTTTAACATGAGCAGAGATGGTGATGCGTTAGTGTCCAACCATATTTTAAAGGAAAAGTGTGTCCTCAAAAACTATTACTTTATTTAAAGACCATAACTAGTTGCTTGAAGTAAATATTTTTCAGCAGTGAGATTCTTTATGTAATTGACACTTAAAAATTTAGGAAGTGTCTAAGGTTCTCCTCCTTTTTAGCAAAAGCTTTTATTTTGGTTCATAATTTAAGTTCAAGTAGAGAAATAAGTAGGCTTAGAAATTAGCAGAGGTGTGGAAGTTGCTGAGGTTTGCCTTCTACTCCTCTTAAAAAAAAAAAAAAAAAACAGATAGTAGTAGTGCTAACTAATGGAATAGCACGTAATTGCTGAAAAGGAAAAAAAAAATGCTCTCTCTAATAAATAACCTGTCTTCTATTTTTTAAAAAGAAAACAGATGGAACAGTCTCAGAACTTAAAAAATACTGACCAAATTAATTTTTTACACTACCAAAAAAGCAAAGATGAAGACTGTATTTGTCAGTCCATGTAAAATTGACAAAAACTATGATTTTTGTCAGAGATGCATATGGTTTTGGCATATAAATATTCACATTATATAAATCTCTCTGGCAAAAAATGAGAAGAAAAGTCCTCACATTGCATCCACATTAAATTATTTTAGTTCTGTTTTATGTGTCAAAAGTTTACACTGCATTCAGATATTACTTCTTCTCTGTGTACTTCTGACCTAGTCACTCTAAAGAGCTGACAAATAGACTTCCCTTTCCAGAATACAGCAATAATTCAGGTTGGAGTAGGAGGAGTTGTTTTAAATGAATTATCTTTGTTATGCATAATCCAAAACTGACCTCACTCATACTGGTCAGTATGAGTGGTGTTAGCTATTCCTTCAAATACTAATTTATACTCCAGAGATGCTACAGACCAAGTTTGCTTAAACCCTTAGGCTTCATTGAGCAAGACTGGTGACCTGGTCAGCACAACTGGCCCCCCAGGTGTTCAGGCTGGGGAGTGGCTGGTGCCTGCCCTAAATTACTCCCTTTGCATTTGCATACTGCTCTCCTTTGCCATGTGTGCTTGAACCTTGTTAAGGAGTGACCTGTGGATTCACCTTTGCACAAAAGCTGAGAAATATCCTGAGTCCTACAGAATCACTGCAGCCCCCAGGGGCTACAGAAACAGGATAGCACTGCAAGAAAGCTCCAGTGCTCTTGTTTGGAACCTCATTCTATAGTCATTCATATTAAAAACTTTGTTTTTCCCCTAAGAAAATATTGTATTTCAGTCCTTTCTAACCCTGCAAGTATCACAGAATGGCAGAATTTTGGCCAAGTTTTAGTTCTACTAATATTAATCAAAGGGGTATATCTCTTTCTTCTTCTTAAAACAAATTTTCCTTGTAAGAACCAACACTCAATTTTATCCTAAATAAATCCTATTGAAAATAATGTGATATGAAGTATTTCAATATATCTTTTGAAGTATTCATTTAACTACAATGCTCCAGTCTTTGCCTTGTACATAAACAAGATATCAGTAATATGGAAACATACCCTTGAACAGCTTTCTAAAGAGTTCTGCAATATTTTATTGACCAAGCCTTTTTCAAGGCCAGCATTGCAACTTGCAAGCAGAGCATTGCCCTTGTTTTTAAATAATTTTACATGAGACAAACCACAATTTCTCTTTGCCCAGTCATCAGTTATATGTATGTAGCTTTCTTCCTCTGTTTCTTGTCTGTTCCCTTGGAAAAATCAGCTTTCATCTCCTCTATTTTAGAAACTCTGCTAGTACATAGTGCCCAGTTTAATCATAATGAGGTCATTCTAGTTGCTTGTTATTTACTTGGAAAGCTGGCAGGTAATGATTTAACAGATTAAACAAATGTTGCACTGTATGTTTTCGCTTCCTTATTTCTTGGGGGTAAGAAAACACAACATCATTTTGACATTAAACTTGCCTGGGGCTGCATTTATTCCATTCATTCAGGTTTGCAGACGACTTACTATCTTAGTGGCTCACTTCTATTTCTTTGATGTGTATTAATATGCATACCTTCATTGAGTATATGTAAGGATAAGATTTAAATGGGCTCTCCAGTTTAAATAAAAAGTAAAGGTATTAAAAGGACAATTTCTGTGGTTACGACTGATGATCTGTTGAATTGCAATTCAAGTCCTCATAACAAGATTCTCATACCTCAGTGGTTAGTTGCCAGCTTCCTTGAGGTAGAGAGTTTATACTTTGGCCTTTAAGATACCAGATTAATCTCCAACATAATATCAATACAAAAGTCAAAACAGTAATTTCTGAAGTCCTGTCCCTACTCTTTTTGGGGAGGGGGTATCCAAATCAGGTGATTTTTGTGTGTGTGATTTTGGGTAGATTTTTAAAAGTTAGATGAGTAAGGGGATCAAATTCCCTTAAAAAATGTCTCCACAAAATTCCAGCAAAGCTAACTAGAAGAAAAAAATGACTATGCATCTCCTGAGGATAGTAGCTGCTGGTATTCGCAAGCAATACTAGCTGGACATTGCTTTTAATGTCATGTCTGCTGGGTTTTATCCATCGCTACAAATGTCCTGTGAAAAGCTTGGTGGCTTTTCTGAACAAAACCCTACTTGCTTTCTGCCATTCACTCTGAATTCCTATCCCACAGTACTACAGATGCAAGGGCAAAATCCTTTCCCCTTCAAATTAGTGCTGTTACAGGCTGAAATCTCTCTCCTCACTTATCTCCACAGAATGTCTACGGTAGGTAATGCCCAAATAAAATAATCTAAACTTGATCAGTTTTTGAATCTGATTTTAAGGAAAAGATACAGTGATTATGAGGTGACAGGGGCACGTTCAACAGATCTTAAGCTGAAGTCTCATGCTGAGGGTTTATGTGCAATTCAAATACAAAACCTGGAGACTTGCAAGAGTGTGTACTTGCATGTGTGCTCAGCATTTATTGAAATGAGAGTGAGTTTACACATAAAAAGATGGAACACATGGTCAGCAGCTGGAACTTATGAGGATCTCTAATAAAACAGTAGTAACCACTTCGTGCTGCTGCTGCATTCTTTTGTGGGTGACAAAATGGTGGCACACCAGAAAAGCTGTGCTCTTAAGTTGAAAAAACATTTCCCAGGAGCTAACAGGGTGGAGAGAACAACGTAGCAGCAAAGGCCTTATCATTTCCTGAAAGTGTTCTTTAAGTTGTTTTTTTTGTTTTGTTTTTGCTTATTTGTTTTTTTAAATACTGTGGCTGATAGGTACTGTCCTCACTTGTGGCTGCCCAGAGAGGCTGTAGACTTGCCTTCCTCTGAGGTTTACACATCTTGGTTGGACAAAGCAGCAACTGACTCGATTTAAGGTTGGCTTTAGTCGTGCTTCAGGCAGGAGGTTGGAGTAGATAATGGCCAGCCATCACTTCCAACCAACATTTCTATGATTCATTATTTCTGTGTTAAATTTGCAAATTTGTATCAAGTAATAAGCAACTTCCCAATACAAAAGTTGCAATCAGATTTTCTGCAACAGAAAAAAAACATATTCCTTGTTTCAAATAAAACTAGCTAACCAGTGTGGATTTTCCCAGAAGTTGTTGAGGTTGCCTTCACAATCACTGTCTTTCTCAGCTCGTTTATTTGTGGGAAACCATTTGTTTCAAATTCTACTCCAGCTTGCACCCAGTGCCAACCAAAAATATCCATTTGGTGCTGAAGAGTTAGACCACTTGAAAAACGAAATAAGCAATATCAGCTCTTTTGTGTGCAACAGGCATGTATAAAAGCTTTGAAAGACATTTGTCATTCTTTCAGTATTGGCCCCATACTAAAGACCAATAAACTTTTAAAGTGATACAATCATGTGGGCTGCATTGTTCAGGGAGACATTTAATGGTTGTGAAGCCACAGAGGCATAGGAGGTCACTTCTCAAATCTTGCAAAAGTAGAAATATTCATGTTTGAAACAATGCGTAGATTTATATTGGCACCCAAGAGAGAAGGCAATATTGAAAAATGCCTAATTACCTAATCGCAATATTATTTTCAGCATACCACATTTGCTTTATCTATCTGATCACGTACAGCAGAACAAACATTGTATAAGTTTATAAACAGTAAAAGAAAAACATAATGCCAGGTTCTCAAAATACAAACATGAAAAACAGAGAAAGGGATCCAGTAAGAATAATAATAAAAATGACTGAATAGGGGAGTAATAACATAGAATCAATGGTAGTCAATCTGAGAACACCTTTGGAAATTAAAGAAAAGATTTTGAAGTAGTTTTTAAAAGTTAGGAGGGAATAAGTAAAAATCAGTTTTTAGGGGTAATTGTAGTGCCTCCACAGTTAAAAAATAGTCACCTGCCAATTTCAAAAGTGATAGCAGATTCTTGAAAGAGCAGGTGTTATGTTACTATGCGTCTAGAATTCAGCCAGGACCAACACCTTAAAGGCTTTCAAAACTAATAATCCCGATTCAAAGCCAACCAGACACATTATAGGCAGCTGATGGAAAGAACATAAGGGGAGCATAATGTGATTACACTTGCTCAGAACAGTACTTGTCCACATTGTTTGCATTCTGGGCAAGGCCCAGTCACCGAAATATCCCCACCAAAAATTTGGAAAGAGGAAAAAAATCCCCTGAACAGTGCATTCAAAACAAAAAAAGCTGAGAGGAACAGTGGGAATCAATGATCTATCCCTCTACTTTTCTTTAAATTTCCTTATGTGGAGGCCATTGTTTGTGTATTTTTCATCCTTACTGTACTGAGAGGGATGTTCTGTTTTGCTGTTGCTTCTGGCTAAGCAGGGACAAATTTGTCTACCAGTCATATACGCTGTGCCAGTCGATCTGTTACTGTTACTAAGAACTGATTACTGACATTAAAAGGTATTTCTAATCTGCACTATGACTTTTGCTGGAGAAACCTTATCTTACAATTCAGGTATATAGGGTGATTCAGAGTTAAATTTGTTGACTAGAGTTATAGAAATAATAAAATAAATGTTGCAATAGTTAGTCAGCTTTTTACTTCTATTGTGCCTGTTTCCTTTTTCATGCCTGTTTTCCATTAATACACTAAAGAAAGAATTTAGAGACAGCAATGATCACAGAAAAAATTCACTGAATACTGAAGAGTTATTTTAAGACACAAATTTTGCATTTGTGATTTAGTATTCACACCAGTTCTCTCGCTTGAAGAGTACTACAGTCAGAGAACTGGCTTCCAGTAAAGCAGGTATCTGAGACAGATTTAAACTAGCTAGTTTTGAGGCTGCTAGCTGTCAAGCTCATCGGTGTGAAGTAAGTACATACTAATTTACCTGTTTCTTGGCTAGATAGTAGAGATAAATTACATCAAAATGCAACCAGATCTACTTTGTGTATATTTCTATAAAAAATAAATATGCATATATGCAGAGTGTAAATTGCATATATGCCCGTAAATCTATGCGTACCCTGTAAACGAATGCAACTGTTTCGCAGGATGAAATAAGCAGAAGCAGAACTGTCTGCAATAGTTATGTTTGCCAGACCCATGAACTGTTTGACATTTCTCCAATGAAAAATGGTAACCACAGACACCACACCAACAGGGCACAGCATTAAAAGCCACCACCGAGTCAATTGTCCAATATGCATTGCTTTTTTTCAGTAATATGTCACAGCTTGTGCATTCAGTTTAGGATTTAACTGGTGAGTTAAATGGAAATGGTATTAATTACATGCTAGAGCTATGTCAACCTTCAAAACAGCTGTAGGCTTTTAGTCCAAAAGCAAAAAAAANCCCGTTTTCACCTCTCTTCTCTTGGGCCTCCAGTTTCCACCCTCCAAAGGGCAAAACCATATATACTCAGGAAGAAAAGGGAACACAGGGAGTGTATTTGGGGCTAGTTTCTTCCCCACTGCCCTCCTTGGCTTCTTTCCACAGAAAGACTGATAAAAGCTGCCAAGTTCTCATGGTCTTTTCTTCATTCTGGCTGTGCTCATCTACATGAGCTTCACCTGCTGGTAAACTTGGCTGAAGTTTGTGTGTGTACCCTGGCTAAAAAGGACTCCATACAGCCTTATTCACAAGCCAGTGTTTAGATTTTTGTGCTCTCTCTGGGGTCATCTTGATGATATAATAAGGCTCTTGAGGCCACTGGCACTGGCAGAACCCTGTTTTTCTAATAATCTTTCAGCTGGGAAGGGAAGTGTTGACAACCAGAGACACAACCACAAAGGCATTGTATATGAGGAATGGAAAGGACTTTTTTTCTCCCCTTCTCTTTTTTTTATATTGTTGGTGGGCTGTTTCTTCAAGCCAAGGCACATATTTTGATGATGACTGTGTGATAATGGAATACTTGTAACTATTTTACAGGCAACTGTGCTGCTGTGGAACAACACACTTGTTTTTGTCTGGTATTTTATTTGTTGAAGTCAGCAATATCTGGTCTAGCATTTACATTTAAACTGGAGTTTAGCTCTATCCTGACACAGTTTTGTGGAGACACTTGTTAGCCCTTGGCTTTTTATCAAGCTCCCAGCCTTATCTTGTTGTCATTAAGTGAGACACCATAAAAAGAGGAGTTATATACTCATTGTTTGAGGTAGAGATTTGAATGAGCTACCAACTCATTGAAGGCGGTAAATATGAAAAGTGAGATCTAAGGCATTATGTAATTACACTTGACGTTTCTGATTGAGAGGCCTCTGTAGTAATAATAATGTATTAATTGCTTAGATTTCTTTCCCAGTCACTACTAGTGTTTCTTGTTCTGTCTTCTGCCCTCATTCTCTATGTGGCACAGTAGCTTGAAACATGCAATTCTATGTGCGTGCATGGCATTGCTGACACAATGACACAAAGACAGTTTTGTGAACGTTTAACCACATATGAACAGCATGGTCAATCAGACAGTCAACATCTGCTATAGATAATACATGGAAGTCTGTAGATGAGAAATATGAATCAATATTTTATATTTTACTTTAAGGGAGGCATGGTTTGGTTCGATTATCTAAAGATAGAGGACAGATGAAAAATTCCAGCATGTTTTTAAATTTTTCAGAATGCTGGCGTATTTTGGCCCAACTTCTTTATAAAACTTTTATAAAACCCACGCATCTTGGCCACATGTTTGTTAACCCTCTTTGTATGATGTTTCTTCAACATAGCATTACTATGTTTCCTGTTGTTGGAGGACTTTTAGTGATGTTCCAGATTTATCCATTTCACTTTTTATTGTTTTGTGAAAAAAAAATCTCCATCAGCTTTGATGCATCCATGTTCAAGCCACTCAAGCTTTCCACCAAAAATAATTCAAAAATCAATTCTGTTGGTGAGGGAAACTACTGGTGTCAAAGAATGCTGATTGTAGTCTATCGGTTGACTCAAGCTTGTTTAGAAGATGCATACATTCAGCAGGGTTTTTGTTTGTTTGTTTGTTTTCGGTGAGCTGTTCTTAGTTTCCATTAGGAGTAACACATGAAAAAGCAAATTTTCTATTCCTTGCTTTATCCCATAAGTTTAGCTCATAATGAACAGGAAGATATATTAGAATGTGTAATTAGGATTTTTTTTAGATGGAGGGAAAAAACTCTCTTAGAGATTTTGGAGTGTTTACTTCAGGAAAATAAACTTGCCCTTAGAATCAATGTGGAGCGTTGAATCTCACTGCTACATCCTTAGGGAATGTTCAAAATTTTGAAT
The DNA here is from genome assembly GCA_013399475.1 of Chauna torquata. Taxonomy (NCBI): domain Eukaryota; kingdom Metazoa; phylum Chordata; class Aves; order Anseriformes; family Anhimidae; genus Chauna; species Chauna torquata. Next base: position 149,759 of record VXAL01010220.1, on the reverse strand, counting down.
CACATCATCAATTTTCAGAACCCTCAAACCAAAGAAAGTGCATCAGATTCTTGTCTAGATCAATTTTGTTGATCTTATCTATGCACTCTCCTTTTGCCCCATCCTGCATTAGAAATAATATATGGATCATGCGTGCAGCAGCAGCAAACTAGCAAATGTTAGTTTGGATGAGTAGTGCACTAGCAAATGTTAGTTTGGATGAGTAGTGCATTAAGACAGCTGCACTATCTACATTAAGTTAATTTGTTTAGGGAGAGATCTCAGTTATCTCTGCGGGACAAGACGTTACGGTGTGTGTAGCCAGACTCTGACCAATATCTGCAATGGAAAAGGAAGGAAAAGTTATGGAATGTGTGCTTTAAACTTCTAAAACATGCAGAATGGTGCTTGGTGTAGTTTCTGAAAGTAGTAATAGATATATCGTGATAAATTGTATAAATTATAGTTGAAAATGGTCTTATTGGTCCTGACATAGCCAGCGAGGAGTTAATCCTCAGAAAACAGTCATAGAGGCGACCATTTCCAGTGCTACTTTTTATTCTGAGTGAAACTCTTCAGTGAAATCAAATCAATATTGACATTCTTTTTCACTTCAGTGAGGTCTAGTCTGGAAGCCTTGCATTTCGTTATGGTATGCCAGGTCAAGTAGCCTTCTGCATGGACACTGTGCAGTGATCACTTCTAAAAGACTCCAGTCCCCGTTCCTCCCTCTGACTGTACCCATGCTCCTCCTCTGGGCATTACTCTTTTATGGGGGAATGCTCTTGGGAGCACACTAACTCCTCAGATCAGTGTTTGGGATGCCATCAGGCCTTTCCACAGAACACCTCCATTAGGCCTGTCTGGTTTCTAGTGAAAGCTCTTTATGGACAACTTGGCTGGAATTAAATTAGGCTTAGCAAAGCAAATTCTTAACCACAGAAAAGTACAAATTAAAAATGTTGCCTGTGGAAGCAAAAACAAAAATACCCAGAAGTATCCTCCCTTCTGTGATACCAAGCTGCTATGGACTTTTAAGGAATTTAAGGAGCTTTAAGCTCACCATTAAGCTCTGTTTCTTGCCATTGAAGTAATTCAAGTAATGTCATTTCTCTCTCCCTGAATAGGAAGAATTTACTAGGATAAGCTGGCAAAGATTCATTTAAAGACAATGACACCTGACTGGGAGCTTGCCCAGCTCTTCATGTTCACGGAGGTTTCAAACATTTTTTTCTGTACCCTCCCTGAAAGTCTCACAGTACATTATCTCTTGATAGGCGACCTTGGCTTTGGTCCTACAGCCAGCTCAAAGTAACCTTTTGATTTCTATTGATATGTCTATTATTTGTCTATTATTATTTGTCTATATGGCTATTATATGTCTATCACACGTAACGTGTAAAATGTTGAATCAGTTTTCCTTATACATCTCAAGAATTATCTGTATCTGCAAATAAATGCAGGTAGCAGGTTTTGTATTCTCCATATTCTTATTTAAAACAGTCATAAATAAACAGTAATGATTTAATACTCTCCGCACATTCAATAATTTAAATTATTCTGCAAATTTAATGCCAGAAGTCCTAGAAAATATGTGTAGAGTCCATTTCCCTTTTACTTCTCAGATCTGCTCTTTCTCATTGAAAAGCTCCCAGGGGTAGTGACTTCTCTTCTCTCACTGTAATTCATGGACATGTTTTGAAGTTGACAGATATACAGCTATTTAATGTAGCTTTTGATCATGGTTTAAAAAGAAAGAGAGAGGAGGGAAAAAAAAAAAAAGAACATAAAATGAAAGAGTACTTTTCTCCATGGAGGATAAAGTGCCATTTGAGGCTTTTACAGCTGGTAATTATAACATGGTTTAGTTATGATATCCAATAATAGCTTTTTAACTCAAATTTTTTTTTCTTTTTCCAAAGCTTTCTACATTTCATTTGTCATGTTTTTGGACCAGGAATTGATGACTGTGTATCATTCACCTTTATAGAAGTTACAGCAGCCAAGACCAAGATAGAAGTATTTATTTGATGAATAGTTGGGAATATTTGCTGTTGTTTTTTTCCTCCTCCTTCTGTATTTTTCTGTTATTCCTGCTTTAGAATAAAAAACAGCAGAGATTAGCTTGTGCAGCTGAGCTGGAGAGATTAAGTAAGAAGAAATTAAACCTGATGACACAGTTTACTGAGTTGCAGTGATACAAATGGCCTCTGACTTTGAGACTTTCTATTTCTACCAAGGCAAGGAGATTCGAAATTCCTCTTTGTCTTTTGAATATGCTGCATTAAAAAGCAACTGAACCGATTAAAACAGGGCCAAGAATTCTGGAACATGCCATCTGCCAAGAACAAGATTTTTATTTATATATTTATTTACTTATTTATTTATTTTACTACTCAGTAAGGATAAGCAAAAGCGCAAGCTATTTATCTTAACTTCAGCCCTTGAAATTTGGGTTCAAACGAAAAAAAACTCAGATTGAATCGGTCCCTTATCTGGACTTGCAAAATTCAAATCCAACCAAAAAAATTGCTATAAACTCCAGACTACTTCAGTGTTATTAAGCTGCTACATTTCAACATACTTATTGTGTATTTTATCTTTTTTAGATATGTGGCAGGAGTAAGTCAACTGGTTAAGATCAGAATCAGCTTGAACCTTTTTATTGATACATTGATTATCAACAGCTGACAGATTAGGGGCTCTGTGAGAGTCACAGCAGTAAAAAAACTACAGTTTCAAATTGGGGAAAAAAAAAAAAAGAATACTTTTCCTCTACCTCTCTTCAGCTGTATCTAGAAAGTGGAATTCATAAAATAACTTGGAAAGGTTCTCCTTAAATAATTTCTGATATCAATGAAGTAAAGAAGTGCTGCATTGCTGGAGCTGAAACTCTTTTGTTGAATTGGTAAAGTAGATGTAAATTGAATTTTCCTGAATAACTTCTTAAAATGGAGTTATAACACTACAAATTATGAAGAAAATCTGCTATCTATATGCCATTTACCCAACTCTCCAGACAAGCAGATCCCTCTGAAGGAGTGAAGAATGGTTTTTAGCCAAGGTAGGCAATTTATATCTAAATGTTTCTTTGACCATTGTGGCAGAAATAGTTGGTGAATGTGTACACCCATTGCAACCAACAAATACAAGAATCAGATAAGATGCCAGAGGAGGGGATATGGTTACATTTCTATTTTAAGAAGAGACTGCTGTACTCAGCTGAGCCTGGTGGTACTTCACATTCTCTCCCTTGTGCAGAATTTTGCTCACCTGCTCTGAAGGAGGGGAAAAGAAAATCTTATGATTCTGTTCACCAAACAGTTTTGATCTTGGTGATTTTGATCTCTACCAGGATTTGATTTTGTGCCTTTTGAGTAGAGCTGCCAATGGCTTTTATGTTTCACCATTTTTTCATCTTAACGCAGATCAGAAAGAAATGTGAGGAAAGGGGAGGAGAGGGTCTGCTGCCTATGGCTCCTGTTGAATTTCTTTCATTTCATGACAGTTGTAGTAAATAATCATAAGGATGTATGTACTTGGAGTGAAATTTGTGTGGGAGAAACAAATTTGATGGGTATGGTATCAAGTAATAATTGAAAAGTCCCTCCCCTCAAGCAGAATGGATTTCACTTCAGTAAGTTCTGGAGAATATGATGTTCAGAAATTGAAGCCTACAGCTGTGAGCTGCTAGATGGAGTAAAGGAAAGCAAAGATTTTTTTAGTGCCCATAGTTTGGCCTAACAGCAATTCAGACTCTAGAGATAGAAGTGCAGAAAACAGGAGTAAAACAGAACAATTGAAATGTTGGTTTATCTCTGACAAAATACTGTGGCTTGATTGGTATCTTCATAACAGATCTTAACCTTGCAAAGTTTCATGCACATACATGTAAGACAGTTCAAGGCAATATCTAAGTTAACAATATTTATTGGAGTCTTTCAATGTCTATTGTATCTACTGTTAAGATTATACCTATGCAAAACAACTGTTCTCAGACAGGATACCCTAGGCATAATTAAGCATTCAAAGCACTGCAGAAGCCTGCTTTCTCTCTGTAACCTGATCTTTAAAAGAAATCCTGAGATCCATTTCTCAGTTTGGCTGCACCTGCAAAACAAATGGAATCTACGTCTGTAGTACTGGTAGCTTCAAGCATGAAAGGGAAACAGCCACATGGAGATGACATATGTTTCTGTAGTAGAATGCATTTGCAGTGTGTCACAGCTACGTGAAAGCACTGATTTGCTGGCAGTACATAATGTAAGTATGACAATAATGTTTGGCATGTGAGACATAGATCTAAAGCTTGCTTGGATGACACCTCTCCGAAAGCTGATTTGCTAGTTCTCAGATGTTCAAAGACATCATTTATACTTTTTTTTTCTTTTTTTGTGAAAGCAAAATGTTAAGAAATGATTATTTTTAAAAAACAATAATTAAAAAAAATTGTGAGGAAAGTTTCCAAATTAATTTAAGCCTTGAAGCTGAGTCTCTGGGGTCCTATGTCAAAAATGCTCAGTAAAGCTAAGAAGGCATAGAGAAGACAACCAAAGGCCAAAAATATCTTCCACACACAAGTGTTTCATAAAGAAAATGGGTTCTATACAAAATAGAAAAATTTCAGAGAAAATAGATGAAATGCAGCTCAGCTGAGAAAGAGAAGCAGAGGAGGGAATGTATGCTAGAAGTCTGCATAGTAATGAGTGCTGTTAAGATGCTGAGCAGTTTCCGATTTTTAGCTATTTCTCACAATAAGCAACTGAGAAAACACTCAATGAAATTATCATGTGGAAGAGATCAGACAGAAAAGAAAAGGAGTTGTGTTTGCTTTTTTGTTTGTTTGTTTTTTTCAAAACTACAGGAATAAATTGCAGAACATAATGCCCAATGTCTGTTATAGGTGCCGGTGGTTGAAGTAGGCCCAAAGAAAGACTGGACAAACTCAGTCTAGACAGGTCCACTTGTCCATGAGGCAGGGCTGCCCTGGAGCAGGACAGAACTGCAGGCTCCCCAGCAGCTTGCCTGTCAAGGCTTATTGGGAATGGAGTTTGAGCTTTCTCACAGCTCCAGCCTGATACGATTGCACAAATGAATCAGTATTTTCCAATGAGTATTTTTTCCACTAGGGGAAAATAACAAACAAACAAACAAAAACCCTCTGCTTTTAGCTAATGAGTAAATTCTACTTTTCCCTTACCCATGTATGTTTTCCCCATTACCTGCTTGCCCATTACCCAAGCTAATGGTCATCTCCTCCAAGTGAAGCAGCAGAAATCATCCTTTCATTGGAGACTCCTAATATCTCTGCTAAGATATTCTCACTTGCAAGGGTTCTTTGCTTATCCTATACCCTTGGCAGTGGATTTGTTGTTTTACATGAAAACTTCTCAGCTTCTGTTGTGGTGATTCCCCAAAGTCACTCTTAGCATAATGGGGGTGGGGGAGGACTTTTCTTCACTTTCGTTTTGAAAATTAGGCACAGCGGGAATTGTTTTATTTTTAATTTAACTAGAACATCAAATGCTGCAGGATAAGAAAATATATATTGCATGTGGTATACCGTAGCAACATGAGAAGAAAAAAAGAAAGGAATAAGCTACCTCAGTTAAATCAACCAAAATTCCTGCATAACATTATACTGTATGGTTAAAAGAGTGACTATAGTCACTCTGGGACACCCGCAGAAAGCTCAACAGGAGAAATGGCGGAAACTCTGTATTTCTTCAATTTAGATTCCAAGCAACTATTAGTTACCTCTTCAGCCTTTCCAGGCAACTGCTAAAAACGTATTCTTTAATATCAAAAAATGAACAATCAGTAATATTTTTTTAGTATAATTTCACCTAATTGTCAACAATATGCTGATTAAAAATCATAATATTAGATTCCCCAAATGATTGACACATTAAAACATGAAACAAAACACAATAAAATAAGCTAATTTACCCAGAAATAAAAGCTGATCTTTATATTTCATGCTTATTTGATTTGTGCCACTGTGAGTTTTTTTTTCTTTCTTTTATATATGTCACCCAGAAATACTCAATGCCTTGCCCAGAAATTGGTTATGCCCACACAAGCTTTTACATATTCACACTCTCTTTTTATTGTAGTATGAGAAGATGAACTTGCTCTTGATCTAAAGAAATGACACCTTAAAAGTCAAAACAGAGAAATGGAGAATGAATTTGTGTCTTTTGAGAAAGACTCTAGTTTTCCTTTATTTTTGCGTCTGTAACAACATTGTCTACCAATAAAGATGACAAGACATATATTACCAGCAGCCAAAGGAATGGGCACTAATATTAGTTACATGACTGCATGAGTGTTAAGACCCTCCAAAATCAGTTCAAATCAGTATGAGTTTGCCAAATACATCAGTGGGTTTTGGATTAAACCCATAATTGAATATATGTCTGAGTTGATGGTCTGCAGAGAAAGTAAAATAATTCTCATATATGAGAAATGGGCAGAATTGTTGAAAATAATGAAGAGAAATATCCAAAAGCCTGAAAAGATATACACAATATGGCTGTTTCTGTTTAGTCTGTGGACATAACTTTGTTGGCTTCCACAAAAAGGAACATGTGGTGGAGGAGCTCCTCATTTCACCCGTTTCATGGGGGAAACGAAGCTTATAGGAGCATCCTGTTTTTCTGCCTGTCACTATCACCTAATTTTAACCAAAAGTAGTTAAAAGTGACAGACGGCTCATGCTCCCAAAGGTATTCTGTTCCTATAAATTTCATACTAATAAAGCAGTTGCATAGAAGAAATGAATGCCATGTTGAGAGGATCTCCTTGGATAGAAAGGGTCCATGCAGACAAACACGTATTTGGTAACAGGGGAGGCACAGGGAGCTCGCCCAGAAGATACAGAGCTCAAGCAAAGTAGGCTCCCAGACTAGCATGCTTCTGTTAGGCAAAATACACTGATTTAGGTTTTTCAGCACATCACCAAGCACTCTTTCAAAAGTCTTTGATCAACTTTAAACGGTATATGTGATTTTTTGGCAATGGAGTTTTGTATGCTTGGATACTGTTAGAATAGGTCTAAAGTATCTAGTATTTCCATAAAGAAACAAAATAAGAGTTTGAGGGACCAGATCATTTCTATCCACAGTGAAGAAATGCAGAAAATAAAGTATAAAGAGGAAGAAGAATCTAATTTTTAAGGGTTTCAGACTTATTGAAGATTCTATACCTTCATTCATGTGAGTGCTTCAGTAGACATTAATTGCCACAGGATCCCATACTGTCAAGCCCAGGTCCTTCTTTTGTGAAGAGCCAGTCTTCATAGTATTCTCCATGCTAAACAGCTTATGTACAAAATTTCTAGGGAGATAGTCAAAGATATTTGAAAGCCTCTTGAAGTAAATGGATAGATTTATGCTATACCTTGAGTGTGATCTGAAACCCAAACTTGCTTCACTGTCAGACTGTTTGGACAACACTTTTTAGATGTATTCTCAATCATGCCAGAGGAGAAAGTTTTGCCATGTGCTAGCCCTCATTGTGGGTCTTTGCATGTTTATTCCCCGCAATACAAAGAATCCAAAGAAAACAGTTCTTTATTGTGTATCTCGCATTGCCATGTCATGGAGTCATTTGACCAAAATCCAGCAGACAAGTCAGCAAGAAGCCTTCTCATCCCTCTCCCCCAAGGCAGGAAGGCATACGGTAGCTGCTGCAGTACAGACATTTCATAACCACCTTTGTGCACATACAACATGCTTCTGTTTGCTCCCCGATCGGTGCGCTGACAGATAACAGATATAACCTCTGCTGTGGCACTCCGCCTACAGGCTGAGCCGAGGTACCCCACTGAATCCCAGCAGGAGATCAGGTGCTGGAGGGTTTGTGGTCACAGACCGTAAACTGCAACATGATCCCTATCGGAGCCCTTTCTCTTCAAATAATTTCTGTTGGCATTGGAAAGATGGTAATTGGAAAAATATCACCGTGTGCTGTAACAGTGCAGTTACCAAACAGGCAAGACAGAAAGAGACTTTAACTTTTTAAAAACATAAGAATCTCAATTTTGGGGTGAATTTAGAAGAAAAATACATATATATGGATATATATTACCTTAACTACAAATAGACTGTTAGCATTGCCTTCTGAGACATCTCACCTAGATGTAGTGGAGCAGCTGCCTCATTCAGCGGTGGCATGCCTGACAAAATTACACTCTTGACTATAGTACTTATTCTTTGATATCAGAATTGGTGCCACATTTGGGACTATTTTTTATTTAGATGGACAACTGTGATTTTCACTGTGCATTCCAGTGAAAATAAAAATTGGCCCCTTGTGGGTGCCTCAGATTATTTCACTTTCTTTTTTCTCTCACCTTCTTTACCAGGTTCCCTTTTGTTGCTCTTCCATCTCAAGGCTCTCCGCAGTTCTTCACTGCCTTTAGCAATGATCTTATTTTTCCTTTGCTGGTTTGCTGTGAGTACCTATTCCGTCTCCTTTCCATCCTTTTGATTCTCTTTTTTAATTCTGTTATGCTTCAGAAACTCCTTCCTGCATTAAGTACTGGCTCTTTCCATTACTTTTAAAAATTCAGCTGTTCAGTTAATGCCTGGAAATTTGTTCGGTATTCCATATTACATCTGTATTCATTCCTTAGATAGGGAACTTGTCATGCAGGAACCATGTTTTCTTTTATGGTTTGTACCTTCCCTTATTGTGGGATAAATATTGATAGCTCGGCTTTGAAGACATCTGCATGTGCAGGGTGACTATGTATTTCAGGTAAAAAAAATGCTATCAGTTTTGAGATAGGTGAATTTTTTTATAAGTGGATACATTTTCATAACAACTCAGCACAGCTGTAATAATCATAACAAAAGATCTTTTTACTCTTACTGATAGGGATAAAGTGAGGATAGCCAACATTTGGAAAAAAATAAATGAAGAGCCAAATTACTACATATATCAGACAATTTTCTTTTTTTTCATTGCCTTTTTAGACCATTTCACTGATATTCATAGCGAGGGTAATATAATAATAATAATAAAGGAGTAATTTTTTCTAGCTTTATGTGCAGTAGGATTTCAAAGCTAGAATGAAAGAGTCATGGATTTGATTTTTTCAAAAGTCTGTCTCCTCTCTTGTCCACATCAAGATGTGGGAGACAAGTAAACACTGCTACAGAAATAGCAGTTCTCAATGAAGTAAGTGTAAGACTGGTTTATATCTGTGAACAGAACACAGGCACTACAGTAGAGCAAACACAGATATGTCCTGTGTTTTGCCTACAACAATATTCATTGCATGTTGAAACTTCCCAAAAAACTGAATGATTTGCACAAAAGGATATAGGATAAAGAGTCTCTTCCTATTGAACTGTCTATCTGTTTGATGTGAAGACAGTAACCTTCAGAACAGACATAACAGTATTATAACAGTATTGTAGGTTCCCCTGGACATTTTTAGAGGAACGAGAGAGAGAGACAGAGATCAGCAACTGACACATTAGTTGGAGCACTAATCCAGTTTTCAACAAATAGTAATCATGAACCCAGTAACTGAATAGAAAAGTGCTAGAAATGTCTTATTAAATTGTGAGATGTTCTTGGTTGCAAACCTTGATCTGCTTAATGTTTTAACATACCATCTTAAAGTAGCATTTTCAAAGTTTGAAAAGACTTTAACTATTCTCTTGCAATACATTTTCAAATGTAAGATTTTCTCTACAGATCGCAAAACAGCAGGAAAAATTTAGTTTTTATGATGAAGAACATTACTATGGTTTGAATAGGAAAAAAACTAGTGAGATGATTAATAATCAACTATAAAAAGAGTTTAATGAGTGTACAAGAAAAATGTGCTAAGTTCTGAAAGGAATATGTTCTGTGGTCTTAAGGAATTCTGTTAAACTTCTGTACTTTCATATAAGTCCTGATCCTTTCCCCAACAAAGTTTATGTCAACATTCCTGTTGACATCAGCAGGAAGTGATCAGAACAACTTGGTAAAGCTGATGATTTGTGTGTCTTTAAATTGGCAGCTTTTAAAATATATGGGGTTGTAATATAATTGGCTTCCTGTTTTTTTTCCCTCAAAATTGTATTTCATACATAATCTAATGAATACAGATAGCATAAGAAAAAGGTTTATTTTTCAACGACAAACTTTTCTGTCACTTTAATTTTAAAGGCTTTAAAGCTTTTCTAGTTCACTAATGAGGGATTTACATTTTAAAAGTATACAGTCTTGCCCTCTATTATATAATGTTCCATGGAAAGTTTCTCTCAAACTCCATCTCCAATGAAGGCTGCTCAGGGAAATGCTCATTGTAAGAAGTTATTTTGGCTGTTTTGCCAACATTGTTGTAGAATAATAACAGGGAGCAATCACTACAAAAAAATAGGTAAAAATGGAAATCTGTGCTTTTTGTTCTAGGACAAGAGTGCAATCTTTCTCTTGATAAGTGGATATTTCTTTCCAAGTTCCAATAAACACATTTAAATCTCCAAAATATTTCTATTTCCGATGATGTGAATTTAGTTTTTCTCCATGTGTATCTTTTCCTTGTACTTCGTTCAGGTGTTGCTTGCTTTCTCCTCTACCTTCCAAAATACACATAAGCTATCTGTAAGCTTTTGGCTATGTTGCTAGTTCCACTATGAATTGGAACAATACTTTTAAAATATAAAATAAAAATGGCCTAAGTTAAAACATATTTTTCTTTGAACAGTTTGGAACTGGTCCAAGGTTCAAAGGAGCTATTTTGAATGGCACTATGAACATAAGACTGGTTATCACATTGACACTCTTACCCATGATTAGTAACTCATGTATGAGTGCATACTCCAACAAATATAGAGAGTATATTATGGACTCTACTGATTTCATTCCCAGAAAAATAAACTATTAGATCTTTGTTTTCATTTGTATGTTTTTTCCCTAGCTCTTTTTCATCCTATATGATCTCCAAAAAGACCATGCGTATGGGAGGTGTACACTCCTGCTGCTTTATAGCAAGGCTTCCCACTGGCATAGACAGCAGTAATTAGCCAGAGAAACAATGGTCACATTATAGTACAGACATTCTTGTGAGGAGGGTTTTTTAAAATATAAAAGCTCAGTTAAAGCTGTTTGTTTCATACCCTGCTTTATCAAACAGTTTATTCAGTCTCTGCAATCTGCATAATTTTAAACAGCTATTTGAAGCACTTGGGAAATGATGTATGTTTGAAAAAAACAATTTTAATGCATTTTTAAGATATGAATAACACTCCCTAACTCTTGAAAATAAACTTGAAACTGAAAGAGTTCTGGAGATTAATAGCGTAGTTCAGCCTGATGTTCTACCATGGGGTGAGCTCACCCTTCAAGTAATGAAGAAGTTAACCTATGGAAGCCATAAAATTCCTCCAAACTTAACAGTGCCCATCAAAATTCTTCCAGTTTAGACATTCAAGACTTCTATTTTAATGGATTTCAAACTCTCTTTAATGTTAGGCTTCCCTTCTATCTCCTCCCTTCTCCTCTCCTGTTCTCCTCATCCCCTCTCTCCTCTTCTCTTTCTATTCCTAATGAGCTGTTAGAATGAATGCCACTTTATTTTTCTTGATTTAACTTAGGTTTGATCAGCATGTAGCAAATGTTAGCAAAAGTGTAAATATTTAAATTTCAGCTTACCTTAAATTAGTCGAAGTGGGCATAAAGCCATAGATAACTTCCTTTCCCTTAAACTGCACGTGAAACAGACTAAATTGGTTATGATTGTGACAAACTACCAACTTTTATTAAATTCTCTCTCTCTCTCTCTCTCTTTCTGAGCAGAAGTATATCAGAGTTGTTTTAAGTTCTGGCAGTTTCATTTTGCTGAAGTTTGTGCCAATATTTCCTTCAGTTTTAGTCCAGATGGGTTCATACCCCTAAATTTAACTCTGACTTTCAGGACCTAGCAAACTCTGACTCTCAACTGAAATTCAAGGAAAATGACCTGCTCTTGAAAGACATATGAAACCACTTAAATCCAAAGCTTGAGTTGCCCCTGGTTAGTTTGAAATTTAGGCCAAAGTTACGTATTAAAGCCACAAAACTTACCTGTCTTTTGTCAGGTTGACCCAAGTTTCAACTAAAACCCATATCCATTTTCTTTGTAAGTATTGAAAATGCTGCCTATGGTAGTATCAGAGCCTATAACCAACTTTGAACACCATGATGGAGCAATTCAAATCTCTTGTTTGCTGGATAGTCAAGTGAGCAGTGCTGGAAGGAGATTGCTTTCAGCATTCCTGTTGAAATTTATGAAATGGAAACCCAGCCCAAATCAGAAAATTTTAACTGAAACAAGAAGCGTAAGCCATGCCGAAAGAAAAATCATGAAATGCTTTTTCCCAGCATGCTATTTTAACTCTGAACAGTTAACTGACTGATTTTGAAATGAAATGTGGATTATGAAAGTATATATTGAATTTACATTGAGTACAAATCTCATTATCAAGCAATTGTTCTGTGGTATCTTTTGCCTTTACCACATTTAGCAATAGACAGACTTATACAGATATTCTCTCTTTCTCCACCATTACTGAGTAAAAAGTGGAAGGACTAATGAGTACATCTGGCAGATGACAATGTGAGTTCTATTCTACAGCCAGTATTCCTTCCCAAAGGAGGTGCGTGTTACCTTGAAGAAGTTTTGGACAAACCCTTCGAAGTATTTTCTGATATATGGTTTAATACCTTTCTTCAGCAGGGAATTCACTGGTAGTGTGTGTTCACCTTAAGAAAGATGAGAGTTTGTCTTGAGAAGCTCTGGTTCAAAATGTCTCCAGGTAAGGATTAGCTAAGATGCTTCCAGGAGGCACAGATTTATCTTGGAGAAACCCACAGAAGTGAATTGTCAAGCACTTTGAAAGACTGCATCATGAGAATTGGGAAGTTGCCCACTTTCCTCAAGATACGGATTTGACCTAGAAAACCATGAGACTTTAAAGAGTAAGCAACAGGTGAGAACTACTCCTTTCATTTCAACAATTCTCACTTCTCTCTCTTTTTCTCACTCACTGCTGGTACTTGAGATCCCTGCAAATCAAGTTTGTTTCCTCAACTTCACTCCCTAGCCTTAGCATTATTTGCTCTGTGCTTGCTTCATTTCTTAGCTACCAGCTCAGAAAAGCAAAGCTTCCCAAATATGCAGAGAAGGCAGCCAGAAAAAAATAATTCATGTTCCTCTAGAGGAGCAGAGCCATCCACACATACAGGCATACACACTTCTTGGTGCACACCCACACACAGAGGGAGAAGGTCTAGCCATTGGGAGAAATAAGAAACATCTCGCTGCTCTCCTCTCTTGTCCCAGCATATGCACGAGAGAGGAAAAACTGGATTTCCCCATCTCTAACTACCTTTTCCATCCACTTCCCACCACACATACTGCAGCCACTGATCCTGTATGTGTCCAAGAATATCTTGGAAAGATACATTCTGTCAATCAAATTAAGTCAAGGCTAGATGCCTGAAAAAATAGGATTTTCTGGTGGATGCTTGGGTAATACTAAGGAAGTCAGTGCATAAATCTGAGCATGAGACTGCAGGACTGACAGGTTAGGTACACTTAAATTTTCTTATGCAGATGTTTTTGCATGGCTGTCTTGCCATGTGTCTGATTCCTAGTTGACTCTGAAGTTTCCTAAGAGTGAAGAGAGAGGCAAGGAAAACTGGGAGATGGCTAAAGTTAGTATTTTATTTTTATTAGGTGCTGTTTAGCAGCTGCTCTAAGACTGATTACCATGAGCATTTGAGGAGATTGGTATATTTATGTTCATGCTAGAGAATTTAAGTAACAAATAGATCATCAATTTTCACAAATAACAAAAGGACGTGTGCTTTTTACAGTTTGTAATAAAATTCTATGCTGATGAGTGAGGCACGCCAGTCAGCATTAAAAAAGGTACCTCCTCAGACTTCATCAAAAGCGAAATTCAGTTATTCATCCTGTAGGCTGTATTTGTGCAACTACATCAGCATTATGAGAGGAAAAAAAAAATGTCTCCTACTCCTTTTGTATAAAGAATGCTCAGTTTTTGGTGCTAGCCTTTCTGTTTGCTATCTAGTACAAGCACAGATGCAGAAGAAATAAATTGAAGGCAATGGTAAAGATTAGACTGTCCGTTACTGTAGAACAGCAGAAACTGAGAAAAGTGACCTGAAACAATGAATGCAGATTTATTTACCTTGTGAAAAGTCTGTGCAGCTGCCTGGACCTAAATAAGCATATTGTATAGCATGGCTCATGTTAAATGATCTTCTTCAATACCAGAGTTCATTGTTTTCTACGTATGCTGCATGGTGTAGTTATAAAAGTCAGTGCATCCTCACAGGTACCAGACCCTGGCAATAGCTTGCTGTGATTTGCTGTGTGAATTTTTTTTCAGATACAAAACCAATAACATTCAAAACCAAACCTGGAATGTGGAAAATTGCAGTGGACTAGGAAAAGTCTCATATGAAATTCTTTTGACTGCTTCTCTTAGCAAATAAATTTTAACCTAGCATGAATACAGGTTCTCTTCACAATTCCTATGAAATAGTAAAAATATGAAAAGGATGGTTTGTTCTCTGACTGATAAAAGTGGATCTTTAAGCCCATTATCAGATCAGAGAGGGGCTCTGGACAGCTAGCGATGTGACAGCTATTTTCTTGTGGAGTTTCAGGCTGTATTCCTGTGTATCTAAAGAGGCACATTTTCAGCAAGAGCTATTAATGCTAAAGCCAGTAAATGTTTACTATACAGACTAGCCCCAGAGAACACACCAGGAAGTACTGTGTCTATTAAATGTTTTTAAAATCTGGGGTGAGATAATGGCTCCACTGAAATCAATGGCAAAGTTCCCAGTACATTTGTGGGGCCAGGATTCCACACCTCCAGTTTTCCTCAGAAGATTTCAGAGCTGCTCATGTAAGGTTTGAACAGTACTTAAGCTGAAATAAGATTTGTCTGTGGCAGCTTTAATGCACATAATACCATAGTATCTTGCTGCCTAATTCTGGCTATTGTATAGTCTGTGGACAGATAATCTGCAACCACTACATTCTGCATTCTTTTTTAGTTTGGTACACTCTGGGAATCTGTTAAGCAGATGAAATTGGCTGCTCTGGGACCAAGATAGATTCTATATTTTACCTTCATGTGCTATGTGCCAACTAGGGATTAGCACACCTCCCTGTAATTCCTTTCTTTGTTGAAAAAGTTGATTTTGTATCATCAGAGAACCACAGAAGAGTTCTGAAAAAATGTTGTCTCATGAGAGGTAGAATAGGTTTTAGGACATGAAGAATTGGCTTCAGGCCCTAAAACAACTAGGATAATTTTCCAAAAGTCTCCACTTCATTCTTTTTTTCCTTCTTTGAAAGCTTGAAAACAGATTCAGTCCAAGAGCATATTCTCAGCTTTAGCTACAGATCAGCTATGTTTGTATGGACAAACTGTACAGTCCTCAAACTCCTTTTCCATTTTCAAATGGCTTTCATGTACATCTATATAATCATATGTTAAATACAGACAATTTTTTAGCACTGACAACAATCTTGTGCCTAGTTGACATACACATGGTTTTATTAAGACTTGCCAATTATCACAATCTTCACCAAAGAAGTCTCCACAATTGTTATTCAGATATCTTATTTCAAGGAGTTAATAATGAAGATTTTTTTGTTTCCCGCTCGTATAAAATAAACTTTTCTACTTTTTCTCTCCCAAATGTTTTATCTTTTTAAGGTGAGTTCTTGGAGCACACCAGTGAATGTGCAGGAATATGAGAAACTGGTAGGACTTCTGCAGGCACCCTGCCTAGTTTATGAAAGCTGGAAGATTTTTTGCCACCCTTTTTAGCAGTCTGACAAGAATAAATAGTAAGTTGTTATTCTTTATTAGAGACCTTACACATCTGGACAGAGAGAAAAAAGGTTTAGAAACTGGTAATTTATGTAACTTTAAGTTCCACTTCCAATAAATAAGTTAGGTACTACAGAAAGCTACTACAGGTGAAGTTCTGGAAGCAAACTGGAAATTATGTCATTAATGAAGTTGAACAAAATGGCAGTAGATAGTATTTTTCTGGGCTTTCATCTGAGGACTGAATACTTAGGAAATACTCTCCTTTGAAACCTGAGCCCTCAAGCCACAGCCATGTATTACGTCTGCTCTACGAAATGGAGTACCAGAGCATTGGCATGCATGCTGGCCGGTATTCCCAAACCACAGCCTCTGCACCCAGTTTCTAAGTGACTTTTGCCATTTGGTGTAAGATTGTTAAGACACATTTTAAAGTTTGGAGGTAAGCTACTGTTCCATCAAAGCCCTCGTTAGTGATACAGAGAGAGCTGTGATAACCATAATGGCTAAAAGGGCTAACAGAGTTAGGCAATACCGGCTTTCAAAAGTATTCAAGTACCTGACGGGCCTTCAGATATTAGCT
>VXAL01010220.1:117928-133329 GCA_013399475.1 Chauna torquata | reverse complement strand
GCTTCAGATATTAGCTTTTAAAAAAAAAAAAAAAAAGATATTATCAAAATAATTTGATATAATTATCCAAATATATGTATTTATCTGTATGACTACAGTTACTGCAGTCTCATAATCTCAGTGCATTTATCTATGACATACATGAGAATAGAGTCAATTTATTGCAGCTCAGAGATGTGTACTTGCTCATTTAATTTACTTATCTGAGGCCATATTTACCACAGCTAGGGTGCTGCAGAACATATTCATGTAGTCTAAACTCAGCTAAATGCTCCAGCCTTTCTTTGTCCGTTGGGTTTCTGAGGGAAGGAAGGAAGTGACCAAAGAATAAGATAAATCGGACCTGGGTTTAATTCCTTGTTCTTCTCAGGAGCCCCACCCTTAGGATATGTCTTCATTGCATAATTCATTGATGTGAAAAGGTCATCTTCCAGTCCTGAAGATACATCCCATATGTCCTATGGCAGAGTGATTCTTTTGTGTCCAGAGGCAGTATGACCACTTGTTCCCTGTGAAGTCTGACTTTTAAATGGTATGATATAATCCATTTCAGTTTTATTTAATAGTGTTATTGAACTACAAAACCGTATTCGCCATCCTGCTCAGTATTAGTTAACCTATACTTCCCAGAACAACTGTGCTCCAGAAGCCTCCTAAGGGTGTCTATATAGTGATGGTCAACAGTAAAAAAAAATCCAAATACGATAAGCACACATTTATTTCCACAGAGTGCTTTAGTACCTGCAGGCTTAGTCGAGGGCCAGTTCCTGAAGGCTCCAAGGTTTATCTAAATTTTTTGTAACTGCACTAGTGACATTTGGAAAAAATGTTCAGTGTTATTGCCTCAATGCATTATTTATTCATCATCCCACTTCTCCAGCTCAGCCACTGAGCAAAAGTAGAACATTGTAAGATTATCTGCCTTATCTGCGTCCAAAAGATTAGACAGTTCTTTGACTGAAAGAAGGTTGGGAAAGGCTATTTTATATAATAGCTGTGTAGTCAAATTCTTTTTAATGCTGAAGACACTGTTCCTCTACATAATTCAAGAGGAACAAAATAACTTTACAGCTGCCCAGGACACAAAATATGATTTAAAAGACTTTTCTGAGTATCACAAGAACTTCTGGAGAACTTAAAAAGACATAGAGAAATGTGTCTTAAGGGTTCCTCTCATAAATATTTTGCCTTAAATTTCAGTCCCAAGATTAATTGTCTCCAGTTTCCGGCCTTATTTCCAGTGCATCAGAGAACAGTCCAGAAGCAAACTCAGCATTTTTTTGCCTTCTTAGTGGAGCATTAATCTGTAATTTTTGTGATTTAATAACATACTTAAAGAAGTTTTCTTGGCTAAAATCTGATACACAGTGCTGGTGACCTCCAATGACCTTCCTTTCTTCAAACCAAAGGCCTTAATTGTTAGTCCTCTAATATGTACAGAGAGGCCACTCAAAAAGATGAAATCCAATATAAATAAATGACATTTGGTGATGAGGTCAACTTTCAATTTAAGATTTATTTTACCCAGATGCCTGAAATAAGAGGCTAGACTACATTTCAAGGTTCAGGGAAAACTTAATAGATATTTGTCGGGAAATTGAAGGAGTGACCTGTTACTAGCATCTGTACTAAATTACATTTTGTGGAGAGTGCTCTGTATTCAAACTCTTCAGGCCTTATGATGTTGTCTTTCATTATAAGATTTTCAAGCCTAAGGCGCTGGATAGCTGATAACAGAAAAGAAAAAATAGATTATGATAAATAAGATCCAAGCTGTACATTTATATTTGGACTCCGCAAGATGCTAGGCCTACCAGGTCTCTTATCTGCTCCTACTAATGTCAAAGGGATATATGCTGACAGTTTTGGTGGGAACACACTCAGATTCCCACTCAACCTACCCCTAAGTGAATTCATTTAGCATAAAAATCACATTCATTTCACGGCTTTAAATGCTCCTCCCTCACACCCTTAAATAATGTACAATTAAAAAAAATTGAGACGTCCTGAAAATCTATGCAAAGTGTAAACCAGACTGACCATTCAGCTGTGTGAGAGTTAAATGACAGTCAAAGAAGATCCGTTCGACTCATACAGTGACTGGGGTTTTGGTCTTCATTCTGTCACTAGTTTCCCTTGTATTTCTGGGAAATATAAAAGTCCTTTCTTGTTCATAAACTAGAACAGAAATCCTATTAAAATCTAGTTTTCTTCATGCTACTTATGACATGTTTATTTTCTGTGATTCACTTGGGTTTAGTACTCTGGAAAGTACTCTAGTAAAGTTCATTTTGTTTTATTTTCAGTTCTCACTGTAGATGTTTCATTCCAAAACTTCAGTGAAATGTTTATAGAAAATAAAAAATATTTTCCATTTGAATTTTAAATGTATAATCATATGTAAAACAAAATGAATAATTATAGGTACACAGGCAATTCCCTTTTACAAATGCATGTTTTCACTGTGATCCTACATTCACTGACAACATCCTTCTCAGGTGGCTGGGATGCTACATCTTCAGAAACGACGTATTTAAGCACTTGAACATCCTCAGGACACTGCACTTAACTCAGAACTGTCCTTCCCTGTTAGCTTTCTAGCTGACCTCTGTGATGTCTCCTAAGGCAAATGGAACATATTTGTTACCATGTCCATAACCCTGTGTGCTCAAGGAGGAATTGCCAATGTCTAGACATCTGTCCTATATCCAGCACATACCTTGTTTGATACTTATCAGACAGAACATCTTGACAAATGTATGACTAAATGCAATGCATTTTAATTGTTACTCTAAAGAGTCAAAACATTTTCTAAAGCAGGAAAAAATGAGTCACAAGAGTTCCTGAGAACTCTTGATTTTTTTTGTGTAATCCCAGTACTTCATTCTTCTTATAGAATTATTGTCTCTATAAGGAAGTATTTACAAGGTGTCTGTCACTACAGATCTGTTTGCACAAAACTTACATTTATACCACTTCATTCAGAGGACAGGTTGTAAAATTAATTAAGAATAAAATAGAAGTTGTTGTACTCTGTTCTACTCTGGCTAACTGGCTCCCCTTACGATATTAATTATTTCAACTGAGCTCTGATATTTCACAGTGTATAATGCTGATGTACACAATGTTAGATAACCTTTTCATCTCTGAAATCACCGAGCCTTTTAAACATGAGGTCTCCTTTTGCTACGTGGTTTTGTAAAACCTAAAAATCAGGGTCTTGATATTTCAGAACAGGTATTTCAGAGAATACACTCTAAATTATGTTGCATGCGTGAAGTTCTTAGTTCTGTGCATCTAGCTTTTGAGAGCAAATTGAGAATAACAGGTCCTGTGAGAACACATACACTGTGAAGAAATGACTAGTGCCATGATGTAAATGCTGAGGAAATAAAGCGTTCTCTTAACCGTAGCATTTAAATAACATCAGGGATGGGTACACACATTAAACAAAGTCCATGCAGTGATGTAGTGAATAACTGCTTGCTAATCTGCCAGAGTTCCTGTGATTCAGTGAGGTCCGAGGACAATAAATGAATAAATATATAATCCAGTAACCAGGAGAACTACCAAAACACACAAGGGGGCTGAAGTAAAGTACAGAGAATCTCCCTTCTGTCATTTCCCATATTCTGAGTGCTTGACTTAGGCTGCTATTGTTCTTCCAACTTTGTTTAGAAAAGTAGTATATCCACACACGTCCTGTGTGTAAAATATTACTACACACGTGGGGCTTAGTACGGCTTTCTCGTGAGAACAACACCCCTTACTGCTGTATGGAGAACCAGATGAGAAATCCCAATGCTCTTGAAGTCATTCAGGTTTGCCACTGAATTCTACGGTGGATCAGAATTTCACCCCCAAGATTACTAAGGATCAAAATACAACTAAAGGAAATGAAAGCAAACAGTAGTAAAACATCAGCAGTAAACCTGTCCCACAAATTTCTTGTGGTTTTACAAGGAAGTAGTTAATACATTAAGTTGTTTTTACCTGATTAGGTGACTTTTATTGTGTCATCAGACAGAAAACTGATACTAAATGGTATGTGCATATGAATGAATGAGAGAGTGAAGACAACCTTAGCAGAGTAGAAAACAGCCACCACTTTAAGCCTGGTTTCAGCATGGGAGCAGAGAACTTCTGAAGAAGAACATATTTATGTGGGAGAAATAATAACTAAATAATAATTAGTAAGAAGTTATTGGGGTTTTGTCTGAAATAAACCAAACTCATCATAATCAAACTCCTACTCACAATTCTGTTCTAAATACCTGTGTCAGTACCGTGGCAGATGTCTCCTCTTTCTCCAAGAGGCCCGCCAGAAGTGCCATGGACCCATCTAGTGAGGCTTTAGCCTCCCTTCACTCGTTGTCATAGAGCATAGATCAGGCTGGCTGTCATAGCAGGGGGCCTTGCCATTGTTCCTGTCCCCAAACCCACTGCAGTCACCAGAACTTCAGTGGAAAAAGGAGTGGGCACAGCAGCATATTTGTAAAGTAAAATATTAATCAGTCTAGTGAAGATGGCAGAACTGCATGTAAATACTGGGCAGATCTTTAATGCAGTAAGTGCTGTTTTTAATACTCTCTGCTTCTTTGTTAAAGGCTCTTATGTTTGCTGAAAAATGTACCATTACCTGTTAAGAAGATATGGCTCCATAAACTGAAGAGTGGATCCAGAAAAGTCATAGGTACTGCTCCTATCAGTTTCATTAAGCCATCCTCAGTCTGTATCGTTGAGGAAGCCAGGCAGGCACCCTGCTCGGGGATATCCCACTGCCAGCGATGGAACCATGCTAAACGCTGCGGCTTTTAAAATGAATCCACAGGAAAATGTGAGCATTCGTTATTCCCTTAGCCATCCTGCCCAAAGGATGTGTCTTGGGAGCAAGGCTTCCTCCCGTGAAAGAGAAGACTTTGTGATATAGGTGGCAGGCTGTACATCACAGCCCTGTGTGGCAGCCATTCTCATAAGACATCTATTTTTTATTTACTTTTTTTGGAGCTGAGTTTTTCTACAGTGGAGAAAAATCTCAGTGGTTACCTATTTTTGGATTTCTGTTATAACAGCTGAAAGGAAGAAATAAGTAGCCTCTTGATTTTTTCAGCAAAAATCAGTGGGGGAAAAAAAAAAAAAAAACCAGGAAAGGAAGTTCTTCAGCTTTCCAGATGGAGGCTACTTAAATGTTGGACAAAAATACTTCATTCTGCATTATAAGTTATAAGAATCAGATATAAACTACTTCTTATACTGCAGTGAATTTTCTAGGAGACGTTTACAAGAAGGAATAAAGCCAAACTCTCAAATAAAAAAAAGTATTTATAGCAATTTATCAATCTTTAATAGCTGCCCTGCTATTTAATATCATGTTCTAGGAGACTCACCATGGCTTTGTGGAACAACATTTGTTAAACACAAGCTTATTCTTCTTTCAAACAGTCAGATTTCAAATAAAACCAGAGTGTTTCATTTTCCAAGAAGCACTGGCATTTGGTTTAAGAATGATCCACTTCTTTATCCTATTTCTTCATATTTTTTAAATAAAACATTTTTCTTTTTTTTCTCCTTTTTCATTTCTTTTTTTCCTAGTTACAGGAATGGTCTTATGTGGAAGGAAACAGTGGTAACAATTTCTCTCTGACTATGGTGCATTGCAGGCTTCACTCTTTTCATTTGTATAATTTTTAATGACACAAAGAGACCCCAGGCATCATGTCATGCAATTAAGTAGAATGGTCATAATAGACAATTAAAAGTTTTTGTGAGCAAAGTTTTAGTCAATTACTGCTATTTATGGGGTTCTGTTTTCAAAAAAAAAAAAAAAGAAGGGGGGGAACAAAAGTACTGTTACAAGCTAAATAGCAGTAGCATGTTCTAAACGTTATATTCAGAGAAATACAAAAGAACTCAGGGAAAGAGGATAACTTTTATTAGATGAACTAACATACACTTCAAAAACAGACAGGCAGTTTGTTACATGACTCTAATTTTGGCCTTGACATACAGAAATATTAAAATATTAAATATTAAATAAGAAACAATTAACTGCACTGCTTTTTATTAAAAAAAAAATGGGGTTTTTAGAGAAAGTCTTTTATTGTGGCTGTCTTCAGGAGAATGAAGAAAGGTCCTTTTCTCCTGATTTAACCATAAATGTAAAGCTGAATATACACTTTGATAGAAAGGAGAGCATGGTTCCCAAATGAAGAAAGCTGTTAAAAAAGCGCACTAACAGTCTTGCAGCACGTTAGCTTCTGAATTTTCTTGGGCACAGGTTAAACATCCTCTCAAAGCAAAATGATCTGTAAATCCTATTGGGCAAGGGATTTATGTTAGGGGTTATATAAAGGGCAAGTGCATTAGCCTGTAAATGTCACACCACAACAGACTTGCAAAAAATAATTAAACTCTATGAACAAAGCTGTCCTAATGCCACATGACACAAAGCTCAACAACGAGTATCTTGACAGGTAGGGAGCAGAGGAGGAAAAAAATCCCATAGCCTGTCTAACTCAGCAGGAGCACCTAAGTAGTGCTGACAGGGCAAAATACTGAAGGTTTGAAAAAATGTGCGCTACACAAATTATACTACTTTCTAAAACATGTTGTTTGTGTTAATTCTTTAGGTTCTTTATTACAGTATTTTGTGTAAGTGGTACCCTGAGAAATATTTTCTAGTTTACAATAGTATCTGACATGCAGAAGTGCTAGACTGTGTGAAGATAATTCAATCAATCATCAAATCCTGTTGTCTCTCAGTCTGTAAATTCAAGTGATATTTCTGCATTCATCTAATGTCAATCTGTGGCAACAGGCCCAAAATAAGGATAATATCAGAGGAATTGAGTGTGCATATGTGTGTGTGTGAGACAGAGAGAGGGAACTTTGATTTGCAAAGACTCTTCCCAGAGTTGTGCTTTGGGAAATAAACATGTACTAGCTTCTCCCTCCTATTACTTTTTAAAATCCTTTTATTTGTTGTTGTTTAAACTAATGTTAATGTAGACTTTGCATATGTGATTGCTTTACAGAGCCTTTTCCTTCTGTCATCCCACCAAATACCTCTAATATTTGAATGATGAAATGACACCAGCTCTCAGACTGCATAAAACTATAGTGATATAACCATATATTATATATACTCATTGTCTTAGCCACTCAATTGCTCTGACTTTCTGCCTGTTAAATTTAGAGTATGTTGGAATAATTAGTCTGAAAATTATACAAGAGTATCCACACAGCAGTTTCACTGGTGTGACTGAATGTTCAGCTTCAAATAGCGTAACTATTGATATAAAGAAACCTAAGAAGTTATGACTTCTGGGTTATTTCAAATGATAAAAGACTTGCATTTTTCACGTGTGCCAGCATCTTCATATTATTCTGACTCTTCTGCTTCTTTGCAGAAATATATATCTTTTTGTTGCAATTATGAAATCCCACAGATACATTGATAACATCTCTAAAAAAACATCAAAATTAAATATCCATAAGTACTTTCCTCTGTCTGCATGCATAAGACTTTTAGTACCAAAACCTCACAGACATGAATTTTGCCTTTCCTTCCTCCGTATTCCTGGTTGCACTCCATAAACATAATCCAGAGCATTATTATCTTTGCTACAAACAAAGTATGGATCTTAAATTGGCTCATGCAAGTAAGTAGAGAAAGTTTGGGAAGGTGGGTGAGGTGCTATGCAGTCTATCGTGAGCATCAGCGACTACAAGCTGGAAGAACCAGAACGCTGTTCAGATATTTTCACACATATCGAGACAAACTGCTGGAAAATGTGATAATGAATGGATAATCAGCAGCAGCTTCACAGCTCCAAACTTTTCCATTTCTTGAATGTTCCATATTTCTTTTCCTTGTAGAACAAGTCTAACCTCACACTCTATAAAAATATTTCTATTTGTCTGAGCAACCTCTGTTAGTCTGAGTAGCAGGCAGAGTGATAGAAAAACAGGGCTGTTATGAAGGTGGTGTTGAGCCTCAGAGGAGCAGTTTACAGCTTTCTGAACTTTCTGTGCTCCTGTTGTCGCGCTGCAGAGAGTAGTGGCCAAGACAACCCCACAGGTAGGGTCTACCTCCCATTGCCACAGTCTTCTTGGCTGCAGTTCCTCCCTCCCACGGAGTCTAAGGTGGTAGGTAGCATCCTGCCCCATGTGTTATCAGCTTTTGGCATCTCAAGTGAAGCCTACAGGAAACACAGCATACTGCAGATTAAATACGAGGCATTTCGATCCAGCTGGTCAGTGTTTTGCACTAATGCACTGGACCTCTGTCCTCCTGCATCTTGCCTAAGGACAGAGACCAGGGCAATACGCATTCTTCTCCGAAAGTAACACCGAGAAGCCAATCAGCTGGATGTACAAAGGCTGAGAGGCAGTGCTGTGGCCACAGATTTGCTTTCTCTCTTTTTGCAACCAAGAGGAGATTGATACATGTGAGGCCATTTTAGTTATTAATTTGCAACAGGAATATTGTTAGTAAACTGAGAACTTCCATAACAGGAAGATACTGGATTTCCAATGTAAACTTCATTCCATTTGAGGATTAAAATATCTGCAAATTTTCCTTCTGAAAATGTGACAATAAAGATTTTATTTCAACTTTTCAGGTATTTCAGTCCTGTGTTGCCCTCTAACCCTCCCTTTTTTCCACAAGCTCCCCATGCACACACAGTGTGGAGGGGAATTTCTGTTACAATTATTTATGGAAAAAATGTAGCTTGATTTATGAACGATAGGGATAGCTCCACACTTTCATGTTGATGAAAGTAATTCTTGTTGCTGTTGCCGTACGCTGCTGTTAAATGGTTCTCTATGCTGCTGCTCTTCTATCGACAGTAGTATAGAAACAGAATATAAGTAGTATGAGAGGAGATTAAATTTAACATAGCTCTCCTGCACATATATACTGGCAGCTTTTCTATCGTATTTTATTCACACAGAAGTGCCACTGTTGGATAAGGCACTCTGTCACAATATGACTTGTTTGAAGCCTATGCCCTACATCTGTAGCATTCACACACACAGCCTTTGGTCCCTGAATCCTGGTTTGGTGCATTCATAAAAGAATAGTCACTAATTTACATCCTTTTCCTTATAGGGACTTTTGTACAGGATTATCCTTCTCTAATTGTCTTTGGGAAGCTTCCAGAGCGTGTAAGTAGTAATATTCAAATACAGAAGTCATGCTAGTAATTTTGTTAGTGAGCTTATTTTGAACAGAAAGTAGATCGTCATGGTCTTGATATTTATAAACCAGGGGAAACATTGTCTAGTTTTAAACTGTTCATGATGAAATATCTCCCATCTTTGTGTGTGCGTGCACATGCACATGGATTTAATTTGCTGTGATTGGATGAGTGGATAATTCCAGTTATCTGGAATCCAGGCACCAACTGATGTTGAGTCCACATGTTATCAAAAGTCAGTGCTGCAGCTATCTTCAGCAGACGCATTTCCTGACAAAGCACTTAACTTCAATGGAGTTTCTCATGGCTGAAGTACTTTTCAAAATGAGTCAGGCATTGTAAAATAAGGTCTGCTCAATGTGAGTCATTTGGGCCTCAATAATTACTGGTTATATTTTGCCAACTTAGTTTATTCTGGTTCAGACTTTAATCTGGAATTAATTCCTCTTCTGCCGGATAGGTATGGTTTCAGTGTAAATAAAATGGCAAACGCTAGACTCAAACCCTAGAGATAAGCAAGAACATGTTTGTTTTAGACTAACTTCTCTGGACTCCAGAGGAAGAAGGACTTCAGAAAATGAGTAAGATTAGCTACCTAACTAAAGCATGTTGAATACTCCACAACATCAAGCGACACAAGGAGTGCTTTATGGATGCTCACAATGTGTAGGATCCTCATATTTTAGGGGTCCTCAAATGTGTACACAATTGTGTAGCCTGGGCGAGAAATACACCCAAATTTAAGGCCACAAACAACATCACTCTGATTAATCCTAACTGCCCTTGCCAAATTTAAGCAGTAAAAACTAACTTTAAATATACAAGTAGCGATTTTAAGAGCTCTGTTGAAAGCAATTAAGGAAAATCATGTTCTAATTAAGGAAAATCTGTATGTAGAAAAATAATTCAAATCTTAGCCAGTTGCATTGGCCTAAAACATGCTTCAAGTTTTTTTTATTTTCTTCAAAGATTTTGTTCAAAAACAAAGTGATACATTAACTAGCAGAGAAACTCTAAAATAGCTTTCCTTACAGCATCTTGCTAAACCCAGCCCTTATATCCTTAATTGTGTTGTCAGTGGCACGGCTTTGCTCTGACATCCTATCAGTTAATCCCTTTCTTTTGTCATATTCTAAGAAATCTTGTTTGGTATTGTAGTCTGTGTGTCCTTAGAACCCGTAATAATGAGAGACATTTGGTGATGTTGGGCTTATTTAGAAAATAGATATGATCTAAAAAACATAACTCCAGTTTTAAGAGGAAAACAACCCAAGAGAGAACAAAAGCAAACTGACCATGAAGGAATGCCTGAGAGGATCATTTGGTGATCTTGGATTTATATAAAAAATGGACAGTTACAGTCTGTTTTGAACTCAACATCCAATGGCTACCATCTCTATGCAAAAGCAGAGTTCCTTGATATTGACAGAAAATCGTTGCTATTTGTTTACATTTGTTGCTCTTCATCTTGTTTTTAAGGTGCTTTTAGATTTGGAAGGCAGACTGAGGATAGCAACAGCTTCAAAATAATAAGTACAGAGCTCGTAAGTAACTTTGCAGTGACAGCCAAAAAATAATTATTCAAATCACATTACTTTTACACAAAATCTTATTCAATAGCAAGCACTGCATATTTCTCAGAATGGAAGCATTTTTCCATTAATTAAGAGTTCTCAAATAGTTTATCGTGAAATACGAAACACATGTCATTAATATTCACTTGGGGCTAAACAGCAGCCCTGATAATATCTGTACTTATTAAACTTTTCATTCCAAATACTATTTATCATACAGAGCTCTTGCATCATGAGATTGCTTGTTTCAGATGAACACACAGAAAACTTCCTTGTCCAAGGAACAACTCTCAATCTATTAATGTTTTACATATAGTGTAGAGATGAAGTGGAAAAACAAGATGTTTCAGATGCTTGAAAGAAGTTCCCTACACACTAGGATGCCTTGAGAAAACACACCCTTTAGAGCGAAACATGTCAGGAAGAAGTGCAATCATCTATAGAGGACAATATGAGACAAGCATAGCTGTTTTGGTGTAGTACCTCATGACTGATAGTAGTAGGTTCTGTACTCCACTAATCTGTATATGTTGTGTATTCTGTATTAGTTTAAACCTCCAGACAAAAAAGAATACTACTCATGATTAATGAAATGCAATTTTTTTTGCAATAAGCCTTTGCTGTATTGCCCTCTGTTTTTTTCCTGGAAGTCAGTTGTAGCAAACAGATGGTGAGTGAGTCCATGATAAGGTTTTCATGACTATTGCTGAGTATTTTCTCTAATCTTTTAAAACAAGTAAGTTCCAATATAAATCCTCAAGGCAATGCATATATATATAGGAAAACATCCATTATTAAGAAAGATCTATGGAACATAATAAGGATGAAAACTGTAGAGTTATATTCAAATCCTGTAAAATGTGTGATAGTAATAGTGAAGGTTTTTTCTGTGACTTTTTTTGAACCGTTCTTTAGAATTTTAGGATAGGCTTTCAATGGTTTACTACATTCCCTACAAGATTCAACAGAAGAATAGAAAAAAAAATCTTTGTTTTATTTTTTTAAAGATTTACAAAAAGGGATAGCACATTCTTAGATGCTACAAATTTTTAATATACCAATGCTACGATATAATGCCCTTTTTACCACTAGAATTTGCATTAAAATTAATATTTAAATATAGTCTGTAACACTATTAAAGTCATAAATTTTAAGCAACATATGAGATTGGAACCATCATGACTATAGCTGAGAAAATAATTGGAAATATTAGTCACAAATTATTGTATGAATAGCTTCTTGAGTGAGTCACTGTTGCAGCCTTACTCATAATCATCCATGCTTTCGTTTTGTTTGCATGAACCTTGGAAAGTGACTACTTTTCAGACAAATTGTTTGTGTTACAGATCACTTCAGCTGGTATTAAATTCATACTGCAGTTTGGGTATTTTCACAGTTCCTTTTGGAGCTGCTGTGTTCTCTGCTTTTAAAGTTTCTGATACAGAATTTCACTACATGATTTGGGAAACCAATCACAAAACACGAAGAATAAAGGATTACTTAAAAGATTCATGAAAGCTTGCAAACATCTCTGAAGTTCCTTCTGAGCTTCTCACCTCAATCTTTCATTAAGCATTTTCTGGCAGAGCTGCCCTGCCTTTAGGGCATGGATTATCTGGTGAGCCTGTTGACCTACTTGGAGCTAGAAGCATCTTTGGACATTAGGATTCACATGGCTTAGACGTAGCAGTGCTCACATATTTAATATTTAAATATTTATGGGTGGGGAGAGTTCTGGCAGGCATCTGCCTTTTTAGATATGTAAATGCTAATAAATGTTTCTATTTGCATTGGTTATATTTTCTTTGAACTAGGATAATTAGGGCTATGTTTTGAAATGACACAGTCTCTGTACTTTTGGGGAAAATATTTTTCTGAGCCATCCATTTAATGAAATGAAGAGCTATATCTTTGTTTGCTGTAGCATAGCATAGATGTTGATAAAGTAAAGAGACAAGTTATACCAATTTCTGCAAGCACAAGCAAGCTATGGCTTCAGATTTCAGCATCACTTCCCTGATGTTGAAAGGAATATTTCTCCTTATTACAGGTTTTAAAATATTTTATATAAAATCACTGCAGTGAAACTTACCTGCTTTTTAAACAATGCCCTTTAAAATGTAGTATTTTGTTTCTGTTTGGAAAATTTCAAGGGATTTGCTTAAGGATGTAGTTTTATAGCTGAAACACAAATATTGCATTAAAGTTACAAGCAGGGATAATTTTCAAACAGTCTGTCTTTAAAACAATTCTATCATCTTTTGTGTTAATCATGTTGCATGAAGTTTTTGGCTAAACCTGTCCTGCCTGAGAATCTGTATTGGTTTTAGCCTCAAAATATTTTGTTACTATTTCTAACCATAATTATTAATAGCGCAAGGCCGTATCCCCTCAAACGGAAGTGAAAGAAGTAAGCGTGAGTCAAAAGCTATCAAAAAACATTTAAATTGTTTGAGCATAAAAAATTTAGAGGCTCCCTGTTTTATTCACTAGTCCATATTACAACTACGTACACATTGATACATTATATTTTTTACAGGCATTGCAGAAGTAGCTGTGATTTATAGATTTTTGCCTCTAATAAGGTCATTATTTTATGTTTTATTGAAGATGTTTTAGATCAAAATTGTCTTATAAAGCTAATTATGGATTCATAAATGAGCGGTAAAAACATTCTCCCAGATGTAACTTGATAAACTGTAAAATGTTTCAACCTATGAGTAATTTTTAAGGTTTGGGGTGGGGTCTTAGCAAAAAATTGTCACAGATATCTTTTATTTACAAGATTCTGCTAGAATATTCTACTACATTTCTAGGGCATAACGTACCCATAGACTAAGGAATACTGAAAATGTACTGTAATGAGCTAACTTAAATATGGAAACAAAATATCTAGTTTACTTGATAGAATTTTTCATGTATAATTTGATTTTTTTTTTTTTTAACCTCTTTCTCATTAAAGGGAAGTACTAGAAGATTTCTGGTAAATAGTGGTTTCAGGAATTTTCTTAAGCTTGACCTCCAAATTTTGAAACTGTCCTATAGTGCATTTAAATTTATACCCATAAAACTTTGATAGTCCAGTTCTACATATTCAAAATACAAGGGCTCCATGTCCTTTAAAAAAATCTGTCCTTTTTATTTTTGTTTAATATTGTATAATACAAAGAAATCCCTCTTTCTAGATAACTGTTCCAGCCAGTATGAATGCTGTCATCGTTATGCAATACACACAGGTACGTGATAATGCACTACTTAGACTCCTAAACAGCAGAATGGCCTTTATCTTTACCTAACTTTAAAATCCTATGAGGCAGACTTCTCCACATGAGTTGATCATAACAATCTTCACTTCTGATCAGTGGCAAGAAATAGTCACCTTCAGGCAAAGTGTCACTTCATCACTTATTTCTGATCGTTATTTTGGCATTAGAGGAACGACAATTTAGAACCAGGACTCCTGTCTGGTAATTCTCAGTGCAAAAATGTGGCACAATTCACTGCAAATCTATGCATAGCTCTGAGCCTGCTCTACATTTTGCTGAGGGCTGGTGCATCTCCCTTGCCATTCCCATTCAGATCAGGAGTATGCTTTTGAAATGAATGCTCCCGATATCTCTAATAGCTGTGTTCATCGTTTTGCATTGCCATGCAAAAAATCCATTCATTTTGGATAAGACTGAACCGAAAGATGAGCAGCTAATGTCTTCCATTTGCTAAAGGGTCTTCGATGTACATGGCCAGACCAGAGCAAGTCCAGTTACATGTTACATTTACTGGATGTAACCAGTGTTAACCCTGCCCAGATGCAAAAGTTGGCACAAAGCCGTATCCCTCAGTCTCTCCATGAGTGCTGATCAATCAGACCTTAAGTGCAGCTTCTGATTTTCACCAAACATTTTGCTTGCAAGCACACAAAACAGGGCTGGGAGGGTGGCATGTCTTTTTTTGTAATATGTGACTGGATATCAATTTAGGAAAGCAGATAGCAAACCACCTGCATAAACAATACTATTGTACACACAGAAGGTACCAATGAAATCTTAGTTGTTCGTTTATTTTCAAGATTTTACACCACAATATCTTCTTTAGGTTTTGAAGAAAACTGTGCAATTAATCTTTTGATTCCTTTTAGCAACGTATTCTTTTCAGCCCAGAAAGTAGGTTGCCAAGCTAGTTTTAGGCAATGTCATTTGTGTTTTTTCCTAAGCGCGGGTTCATTTTTGCTGGACTTAGTAGGATTCCTGCAACTTGGATATTGTGCTGTGCTAGAAATTTAAATAAGAAATAATATTCTGAAAATATAAAGGTCTGGTAAATGTATAACTGCATACATACACATGTATGACTGCATGTGTGCGCATGATTTACAACAGTGAACCGAATACAGCAGAGTAAGAGCAAGATACTGATAGTCTGTTACTACATACATTTTTCTGCTACAGTAATTCAGACTAAATTAAGTTTAAGAACATTTTAAGTATTTCAAGGAGATAATTCAAGACATGCCCTAATTTTATATTTTCAAAGACATTCTTATCTCTTTTTTCTTGGCTTATTGCCATTTGGTGTTTCACACAATAAATTATACTCCATCTTTGCCCAGATTTGCTTGTGCTTTTTT
>VXAL01010220.1:46261-115358 GCA_013399475.1 Chauna torquata | reverse complement strand
AAAAAAAAAAAAAAAACTAGCCACAAACATGCCAAATTCCACTTATTAGACAGCTGAATAATTTTTGGTCTTGTGTGCCACTCTGGGCAACATCTAGAAAATATAGAGACAGTGAAGTCAGTATTCAGCCCATTTAACTTTTTATGTAGTTGGATATGAGTATCCCATTATAATGTCACTTTTTTAGTTTCCATTGTTGTCATATTTGATTGCTTTACAATGAGTGGAAGCTAAACTGAAAAGATGAAAGTACTGTTTCTCTTCATTAGCTTTTTTTAATCTACAGATCTGTTCTTTACAGAAAATGAATAACATGTAAGAACTACGCCAATTATCAACACACTTATGCCTTACAGAAGATTTATTTTTCCTGTACGGTTGTGAGCTTTAGCCAAATTTCTTGCATGAAAAAATGTGTCAGTTTAAGTTCCAGAGCAAAAAAAATAATTACTGACTAGGTCCATTTTCTTCAGAGATCATTGGTCTCCTGTTGTAAGAGGTTTTCAGAAGCAGAAAGGAGTGTGAGGCTGTAACAAAGTCAGTAAAGACTATCTGTGCATGAAGAAGTCATCAGACACTATCTGATGATTTAAATGATCCCTCGGCTAAAGTTGCTTTATTTGCAGTTGTCCAGCTTTTCTTCAGCCATTTGCTGCTAACGAGTCTGTGAACGTTTGGCATATGTTTGAAACATTTCGTAGTTGTTTTTTTAATTATTATTATTACTATTTTAAAGAAACTCCTCCACTGAAATTTTGCTGTTTAATTGTTCATGGATTATTCATATGTTCAACAGTGTCACACATATTTAGCTGCAAATCCTAAATTAATTGGAAAAAAAAAAAAAAAACAGTGCCTGATACTCTGTTATGTGCTGCTTAACAGTGATGCTAGACTAATTCAAAAGCTCCTTTAGAAGAATCATGGCATGCTTCCAAGAAGAAAGGTGCAAAAGAAAAGTGGCCTGCTAACTGTATGATATTCAGAATTAAGCCACTGCTAAGGAGAATTAAAATCATAGACTCTGGTTCTACAAACAATCACACATGTGTTTCACTTTAAACACGTCAGTAGTACTATTGATTTCGGTGAGCCTCCTTACATTGCTTAGAGGTACTGAAATATTATATACATATCAGAGAGAAACTCTCATTGAGCTTTTTTCTTAAGCGTGGGTCCTCCCATTTCTACTAATGCACATGCAACAAAATCTGGGCAATTAGTGATGGGAGGCATTGCTAAAAATCCTAGCTGCCAGCTGAAAGCAGTGAACACCCACTCAAAAACTTAAACAGAAACTCCATTACAGTAGATGAGAGCATTTGCTTTTAAAATAAGCTTGTCTACCCAGAGGGCTAAAGAACTGAGTGAAGAATGCCGCAGTCTTTTCATTCAGCACACACTTTCTGTTATTTATGATCCTAATTCATTGTGAGGCTACTTTCATGTTAATGGAAGTACATTACTTTACTGGTATATAATAGATTCATAAATATTTGTGTGCTAATTTACATATATTAAACATCTTGTTGGTAGAGACATACATTTCCTTATGTCAAAATGGCACACACATGCTCTCCTCTTTTTTTTTTTCTTAAGGTAACATATGAAAATATTGGGCAATTTAACTGACTGAAATAATTTCAGTCATGTCTGATTGAATGGCTGCCCACCTCTTCATGTGGAAATAAAAGCTTTTGTTACAGTACAGATAAATTACTTCATTTAAACCCAGGGTAGGGGGAAAAAAAGATTTTGGCTGCACATTTGTTCATTAAGTCCAGATGTTACACTATTAACTATCCGTAGCTGTTCTTACTAATAAATCATGATTGAAAGATTTTGTTTTGCAAGATGGCAGGAGAAGATTGCTCTTTTTTTCTTTTTTTTTCTTTTTCTTTTATATCACAGTTGATTTATTTGTTTTGTTTCCTAGTTAGGACCTCCTGGTAACAATAGTACAATATTCAATTTTCAGAACAGAAGTGTATGTTGCACTGAGAGTCACAGCTAAAACATCTACAAGTCACAGCTAAAACATCTACAGCTTCCAGAATAGAATGTGCAGGCATACTGGACTGTGAAAACTAAAAATGAACTAAATTGTTCAGATGTTTTGTTAATACCTACCTTGTGTCTGAGGCAAAAATACACATAGATGTACTTACACTCTCTAACACACATGAAAAAGCAGTCATTTTCCAGCCAGCTTGCAACTGCATTTAGTAGAAAACCCAAATCTGATCTCCTCCTCAGTCTGATCTCCCATGCAAGATGGGAGTACTTTCATAATTATACATTTTTCTGGCTGGGTGATATATAATGGTAACTCACCTATATTGCTGTCCCACATAATCCCAAACAGCATTAGTTATGCTGTCTGAGACATCTGCCCGTAGGAACACAGAACTCATTTCTCTTTCTGAAAATACTAAGTATGTGAAGAACTGTTATCTCCTGAAAAATGCTTAAGCAACTCTTTCAAGGAATTTGCAGTCCTTGAGATAGAAGCGAGAGAGAAAGCTCTGTCATATCTTGCAGAATTGAACTTTATGTCAGTCTATGCACATTAATTGTAACCTATCTTGTCCTTTCAATGATAAACTGCAACATTTTCAGAGGATGGAGTGGACTCCTAGTGGATATTATACAAAAAATATTATGTTTATAGCATTGCATACGTGTATAGTAGTGTAACACATCCATGATGTGGTTGTAAAATATATTTGTTACCTCAGTTTATGAAATAAAACCTGCCAACTAGTATGCTTGTAAGGTATTGGATGGAATTATTCCTACTTTGCAGCAGACAACACTGTGATTTTTTCCTAATATAAACAATTTTTATGACAACCACCTGTGTTCTAACTGAATTATTTTCCAGATCTGAAGTCATAATTTTAATGAAAACTTTTGTTCCTCTGGAAACAAATGGTTTTGGGCCTGTTTTTATGTATTTACAGCTTTGGTGGTGTTTATTTTCCTCCTCTTTTTTGTCCTTTAACAATCAGCTTTCTTTCCTGTACAAACTGCTTTTCACTCTTTTGCCTCTGTTTTACTGACACCAGTAATTAATAGACTTCTTAAAGAACTCTCATGGTGTATGGAAGACATTGACTATGACTATTGTTTCTACTCCCCTCCTTTTTGGAGCTTCCAAGACCCCCCCATACGTACATGCTGCCTAAAGACCCCAGTAGCATGGTGCTGAAGTTCCTGTTTTACTCTGTTGAAGGCCATTATACTTTGACACAACTTACTCTATAGCGTTAAAATCGTCCTTACTAGCAGTGTTTGGCTGGCAGCGCAGGTAGGCTACATTTCGGTCATGACGCAATATGAAGCTCTGCTTCTCGAGCTGAAATTTCTCCTTGTAGTCATGTGGATGCTAAGCAGCTTCAGCAATACTGAAGATCAGAAATCCTGGGAAAATCCTGGGTGTCCCTGCTTGAATCAGCTGGCTTAACACTTCCTCCAGTGGATGTGCCATGCTTACTCTG
Source organism: Chauna torquata (assembly GCA_013399475.1). Classification (NCBI taxonomy): domain Eukaryota; kingdom Metazoa; phylum Chordata; class Aves; order Anseriformes; family Anhimidae; genus Chauna; species Chauna torquata. The sequence goes on along the minus strand of VXAL01010220.1, from coordinate 111,858 downwards.
TTAAAAGCTGAATGCTGATGTCGCATAAGAGCTTCATGTACAGAACAAAACAGCTGAGGTCTTCACGTGGGTGAGAAAGACTGCTTTTCAGTCAAAATAGGTTTTTGGTGAGAATCCATATTGAAGAGGATAGAGCTGCTTTAGAGTTAATTTAGAAGCTTTGGGATGGCATAAATTATGGCAGATTCAAGTCGCCCAATGAACAAAGCTCTTACCCAGAATTGCCAAAGGACCGTATGCCCCAGCCTCACTCCTCTCCATGCCTTTCCTGACAGCAGAAAGATGCATATGCTAGGGTGAAAGGCCTCTTCTGAAAGCAGCCTTACAAAAGTAGCCTCATATCTCCTTCCCAGAGAGTCCTCTCCTGACTTCTGCGTTGTCTCTTTTACAAAGCCCATCACTCTGGGGATTAGTGGTATGCAAAGACTGCACAGAAAAAGCAGCTATGCAAGAGAGGGAGCTAAGTAGGTTAGGATACAAGTAGAATTTGCAGAAAGAGAGCAGCAGGAACCCAGTCTGCCTTCCTATTAAATAATAATAATTTTAAAAAGCTAAAACACTTTACTGTAACCCAAGTTGTCCACAAAAGAAAGAACAGAGCTGTACAGAAAATTAAATATATTATAAAAATGAGAACAGTCTGCTTTGCATGACTTGGCTAAGGCTAGAGATATCAATATAGTGATATTTTTTGATGGAAACTTCTTCTGTCTTATCTTTTCCTGAACTCTTTGATAAAAGACTGAAAAAAATAAAAGTGAGTATGTTAACTTGCAGACTCAGTGAGTATGCCAAGATAACCGGGAAAACTAAGAATATAAATTCTTTGGTTCTGACATATTCCTAGTATGCATTTATATTTTAGGACTGCATAACTGTCTTTCTAAATATAATCAGTATTGACTACACTTGTACCCTATGTCAAACACACACACCCACACGTGTGTATATGTATATGTATGTACATAAACTATGCAAACTATTAGCAGGTCCCCAGTTTGTTCAAGGAGTGAGACTGATATGTCAAACAAGAGTTTCACTCTTTAGAAACAAAAATATTAGGCAGGGGAAAGAAAAGCAAGACTTAGTAGATATCATGTGTTTTATCTTTCATAATTTGCTTTCCTAGTTAGCTTTACTGTCCTTGCATGGACAGTTGTGTTTGGCTGTCCCACATGCATACTTCAAGCTGTAGTTTGGCCTCAGCCTTGATTTTCAGGGATTTTGACATGTCATTGTTTATCTCCCTACTTTATGCAGCAAGGAAACATATTTACAGCCTCCTGACCCTTTGCATTGTGTCTCTAAGTACAACATATAAATTTATGTGCATACCAGGAATCCCTATGCATCTAGTGAAATCCACATGTAACTTTCAGTGCCCATATTCCATCATATTTTTACATGAACACATGGCTTTTATAATAGATCCTGCTCATAATTTGAGGCCCTCCTTTTTCTGCGATCCAGCTATGGAATGGATTTTTCATTAATAGGGCCCTAAGACTTTACACTTGACTTTGGAAAAAAAGCAGGCACTGGTGCCAAGTTTTGAACTCCATACTCATTATGATGCAGTCTGTTGTGTCAAACACTCTCAAAAACGTAATTCCAGGGTCCAGATCCTCAAACAGGTCTTGGTGGGCCGTGGGCAATAAAGCGCATTTGACAGCAGTGCTCCCAGGCACTTTGCTGTGGACGGTTCATGGCTTAGAGCTGGTACAGTGGTGTGCAAGTGGAACCTGGGGGATTTCTTCACCCGAGTACTGTGCTATAATGCATGAATACTTTGGTGAAGTGCCTCAGTTAATTGTTTAGCACAAGTAACTTCCTTTTTTTTTTCTCAGGTTTCTTTCAGCTGTCTTCCAGATCCTATTATTGTAACTGACTCTTACCTATCAATGCCCAGTCCTAACCGGAAGGCACATTCCCATATCAGGAGTGTCCTTACTTTTTTTTTCAGATAGGTCTGCTTGTGCTGTAATTCAAAGAAACCAGTAAAATGGGGGAATACTACCAAGTGACCATCACTAATACTTTGAATTGTCATTGCACCTTCCATCACAGGATCTTGTGGACCCCTAGACAAACATCAGTAAAGTCTATTTTCAAGTTCCTCATATTTTCAGTGCTCATATTTTCATGAAGCACTGGCTTTTATGTTTAACATTAAGAAGGTATTTGACACCTCTGTAGAAACCCTGTCATCTATAGTTTCAGAATGGGCAACAGAAAAATGTTCTTACAGAGGAGACCTGAAATATGAAGAGTTAAGAAACAGGAAATCTTTCGGCACAGCCAAGATACATCTTACCCAGGCTAGTCTACATCTACCCTGCATTTCTATTGTTTTAGATAGAACAGTTCTATATAGTTAAATATAATTAAATAGCTTTTTCCAAGGTGGATATATCTCTGATCTTAGAGGATGGTCTGTGCAGTGCCTGGGATGTAAGACATCATGAGATAAATAAACATGTTGATGATAAATTAGGAGGAAGGCCTATATCTCCTTTTAGATTGCTAATAAAGCTGTGCCTGGGTTTTGTGTTGGGACTGGACATCCATTTGCAGTTATTTTGTGAGAAAACTATTTAAAAAGCACTTGGCCAGTATGTTTTGGAAAAGAAAGACTGAAATGACAGCTCCAAAAGTTAAAATTATTAATTAATTGGCAAATGAAAAAAATTGGGGGCATTACTCATTCAGGCTTTACCACACCAATCTGTCAATGCTTTGAACTTTGCCCAGAGGGACCATTCCCAGAAGTGAGAAAGTCAACATCTTGGATCTCCTTTGAGATGGTAGACTGCCAATCAGTGCTAATTGTGGTGATGGTTTATTTCATGTACACTCCATAACTGTCAGCCAGCAACAAGGCCAAAACCATTGACTTGTTTAATTCAACCTTTATTATCTGTTTATCATTATATGTGTTTACAAGGTATACATCATTGCAGCATCTGGACACACTTTGCAATTACAGGGACCAGAACTGAATCCATTGGCGCTGTTAATATTGTTAAACATTGATTATATTCCAGCATTGTTTCTATTGTCCTGCACACAGTCCTCAACCATTGGAAAGACAGACTTTGTCCCAAGGAGCTTACAGTATAGACGAGCAAATTTTTCTGAATAGCACAATGGCATTATGGGGTTCGGTGCTGGCTTCTTTTCCTGATGTTTTGCATTAACAAAAATAGAATTTAAACCAAACCTCTGTGAAGGCCAAGGCCAAAAAAAGACTCTGCATTTGTGTATGCTTGAGAACAGAACATTTCCTTTAACACTTAAGTAGCACTGTTTTACCAAAAGAAGACCGTATGTCAGGTAACAGAAGTATCTTTCTGTAATGCATACTCTTTCAGAGAAGACAAACTTTGATACATACAATTAAAAGATATTTCATTCTACCTCCTGGAATTGCAATTTATGTTTCCGAGCAGCTCCTTAGCATCACATACTCTGAAAACTATGAAATTATGCTGCCTGTAGCCATGGAGTTATGGAGTTCTGAAATCCAATGTGTATTGCTCCTAGCTAGCTAGGGTTTAATTTCATTATTTTATTGAAAACTTACGTCAGAGCTTGCATCGGTTTCTGGTATTTCCCAGTGAATATGGGACATGCTTTATATAAAATATTTCAGATTGTTGGTATGGCTGATGCATGCTGTGGGTGCAGGCTGAGAAGTAAAAGGAAAGAAGCTGTTCAGTGTGGTAGAACAAGAAGTGAAGAAAGGAATGAATGACTCTCAGATTTAGGATATCAAGGCTAAAGTCAGGCAGCAGTGATGAGGGAAGGTCTTTCTGAACATACTTTAAAACTGCTGTTGAATTGAACAAGTTTCATTACATTTTATTGTTTCACGGTGTGTGATGTCACTAGAAATCTTGGATGGGTGTATAAGCTGATTCCTTTAGATTTTGAGAATAATTTTTTCCTTATGCACTAACCATTTTTAACTGGATATCATCTTGGATTACACACATTTGGACATGTAGCTAATTTTACACCCCTCTATTTACATCCTAGTAAAGCACTTGTACATTGTGATTTTAGAGCCCCACATTCAGTGGGATCTCACTGTTAAGGTTCATTTGCTATCCTCAGAAAGCACTTATATTTGTTCTTTTTGAGTGTATCAGCATTTTTCACAACTCCTTTTAAGCCAAAACAAATAATGTATTTAGATTTAAAAGGAAAACAAAATTCAAGCCTGCTGTGTTTTTCATTAACTCACAAGAATCAAAAATAAGGATAATGGATTTGAGCCAATCCATAGTATGTGCTTTTGTCCTGTGAAATTTTCAGTTAATATTGATGAATTGGAAATGGGAAGCTGATAGTTCAGGTTGAAGCATGCTATACTATTATCCTGTAACATCCTGAAAGAGAGGACTATCAACAAAGTTGATAGACAAGGAAAAGACAAGGATTTTTGCAAAAATGCCATGTTGATTTCCAGGTCTCTGTTTACAATGAGCAGAAAGTCTGAAACTGGATATGCTGAACTGGCCAGACTAAGACTACGCAGATACCCAGCAAGGCTGGTGTGTGCACCACAGGTTAACTGTGCCCATGTGTGCAAGGAAAAGGAGTCAGCTTTCCTGAGTTCATCATCCATGCATCTTCCATTGTCAAGCCAAGTAAAGGCTTCTCATGCAACTTGCATCACATCAAAAAACAGGTCCAAAATGGGTGTCTCCACAGGCTTTTTAAGTTCATGAAGATGCATTTCTCTTGAGTCTAGACTCCTAGCTCAGATACTAGAGATGTGTAGAAGTAAGTCTGCCAGTAACCATGCCCCAAGTTTCCTCTACCATTTATGCTGACCTGCATTGTGAAAGAAAGCATAACAGTAGTGTAGTAATTCAAAAATTCATAGGCTTCGGGCTTCTTCTTCACTGGTAGGTGCAGAAGCTGCTCCCGTTTGTCTCCCATGAAAAATAAATTCCTAAATATCTCAGAAGTATTTGGAGAGACATGGGTTATCTCACCTGCAGTAGTTTGATACAGGACTTGGGTTATTGACTTGCTTTTAAAAATGGTAACAGCTGTGATTTGCACTATTTTCGTGGTCACTTTAATCACAAGAAATAATTTGCAAAGAAGGTGAGAAGTTTGCTCCTTTCTATATAACTCTTTTCTCATGCCAGACATACACATGGTTGAATCTTTTCAAGCTCTGCTTATAGAGAAATGGATGTACATCACTTATATAAAATTGATATCCACAATAGAAAACTTTATGTATGCCTACGCTCAGGACAAATCTTGTTAGTAATGTATAGCTGAGAATCACAGGAAAAAAGTGTACAGGATGTGCAAGACGCAGCACTTTGTTTCGCAGAATATGAACCTATGCCTTTAGTCAGACAGACAGGTGGACACACACACACACACAAACACATACACACTTTTATCCATATGAGATTTCCAAAGGCTTAGTTAAACAAGCATAATTCTGCATAACCTAGCAAAACTTCTGGACACATTCTGCTTTCCAGAAATCCAGCTGACTATGGTATTTTGTTAGTGGGAAGTAACTGCAAGTAGGGGATTTGAATAAATATTTATTTATGCACAATTATGTCATCTGCTGGATGCTCCATTATTTTTCTGGCAAAAGGGCTGATTAAATGGAAAGAGTAAAATGCATGAATGAATGTACGACCTGTCACTGTTTTGTTTTACTTACAGTGAAACAGGAAGGCAGTGGCACAGAAACCCTCACCCAAATCACAAAAATTTCCCACATGGCCTGGTCTTACCACTGCCAGCTTTATGTCCTCCATCTTAATTTTTTCCTCAAAAATGGATTGAGCTGAACCAGCTCATTTCATACATATATGTATGTATATAAATATATGCACATACATAAAAAATATTTTTTGCAATTGCAACCTTTCCTTATTAAATGTACCCAAAGATTTGGGGAAAATGTGTTGTTTATTAAAGCCATATTTTGCTAATAACATTTTGCAAGAGTTCAGATTACATAATGCACTACTCTTTACTCCTTTTTAAGGAGGTGCTGTAATTTTGGAAAGCAACTTATGCCCCATTTGAAGCTGGGGTTGCTATGGCAAATTCACATTTCAATTTGATCATGTAGTAAATAATAACATAAAATTGTGTGCAAATGGCCAGAGTGAAGGTTAAATAAGCCTCCCAAGTACCCTTAACTTGGGGCAAGATGCTTTTTTCTGCCAAGCCTTACAATTCCTGTGAATGTTTCCTGTATAGCCTGCATGCATATCATGTGCACTTTTAAGTGTGTTTTCGTACTTTCGGTTGTTCTGAATGTCTTGGCTTACAGACAGTTTCTGGATACACTACAAAGGAAGATTCTCGGGCCTTGATAAAGATGAGTTTTATGAAGAGGTAGGCTCCAGACACTGTCCAAAACAGCTGAATACTTTCAGGTACTACCTAATATCTCTGGATGTAGTCAAGTAATTGCTCTCCCCTCATACATGACAAAGACGAGTGCTGTGGTGTAGAAGAAAACCCACCAAACCTCACCCACTTCAGTAAAAACAGAGCTGGTAACAACACAGCCAGAATGCTCCACCTCTTCACATATTTACCATTTGGGATAAGCATATTTCACTTCATTCTTCCCTAATCTACTGGGACATGGGGTGATTCTTATTCCTTCATAACTGAGAAGAGACATATGGTGTTAAAAAAATAAATAAATAGAAACAATAAAAGAGATCTATGCGGACATGAGCTTATTTACTCTTCTTGTACCATAGGTCAGCTTGTTTCAGCATGCTTTTTTTGTTGTTATTTCTTTGTCAATATTTAGAACATATCAGAGAGAACAAAGATGGTTTGCAGATAGTGTCATATTCACAGAAAAATGAAAAAATGTGTGTTACTATACAGCAAATATAAACATATTCTGGAGAGGGAACAGATCATACTAGTCGCTATTGTCCTGCCTGCAAGACATAAGAGATGAGCAGGCAGAAATTTGACTGTGAGAAAATAGCTAGTGGCCCTGGATCTGCAGCACTTTTGCCCCTGTGGGCTTTTGTGACCACCTTCCTTAACGGTGGTTATTTTATACTAACAGCTCAAAGGTAGAAAAGGAGGAATTTTTTTTTCTCTGAAACATAAATTATTAACAACAGATTATAGGAACAAAACCAGCAAATCATGCATCATCAAAAAGACATAATTCTAAGTTAGCAGAGAAATGGATTAAATTTTCTAATTTACAAATTTCCAAGGCCGAGATCATATCATATACATCTGTGCAGCCAAAAAACTCTGACTGAAGGTCTCTTTTCAGGAGAAACTGCTGGGAAATGCTAGGTTACATTTTTTTGCTCCCTCGCTTTTCTCTCTGTCTTTTCCTCTAGCTTTTGGGTTTCTATTTGTGACAGGGTCCCAGAGCTGTGGGGGCTCTTTTCTCAGCCCCTGGGCACCAAAGCAGCCCGCCGGGGAAAGCTCAGGCAACAAGGGGAGTGCAGGGCTCCACCTCCCACCTACTCACATCTGCCCTTATCTGAGTTGCCCTCCCATCCTGCTCTTTCAGCAAGGTTTTTCAGGCTAAATAAATAATGCAGATACTGGCCACAGAGCTGCAGAGATATTGGTAACCCAGAATTTCTGTCCCTTGGGACTGTCGATATTTTGAGACCTCTGCTTATGGTGTGCCAGAATGAAATGTTTTAGTTAACTTTCATACATCTTAAAACGTGTTTTTCAAGTTTCACTTCAGGAAGAATGAAATGCTATATCAAAGTAAAGCAGCCATTAGATTATCTTGCCACAGTTTTCGTTTTCTGTCATATATCTCTCTGCTACTACTAGCAAGTATTAGCAGAGAAAAAAATTCCTTTCATATCATTTTAATGATTATAATTGTAATTGTTTGAATTGATTCAAATAATTTTAAATATCACAGGACATGTGATTTATAATACAATCATTTATAAATTCTATTTTTTAATTGAAGTGCAGTTACAACGACGCAATGAAGACAAAGATTTGAGCTGTTTCCAGTCCTCATTGTAAAGCTTTAAATATGAAGCAAATACACAGAAAGAAGAAAAACTAATAATAATAATGTAGTTAATCTTCACAGCACAAAAGGCTTTTCAACCTGTTTTTTCACTTGCTCTTTGCTCAGAAACTTCTATTGTCCTTCAGGTGCTTGGTTTTCAGGAAACAAAAAATCAGAAGTCCTTTCTGGTTACCAAACAACACAGCACCAGTTACGCTGGGGGTGTTTCTCATCAAAAATAACAAACTACTATTTCCCCTACCCTCCTGCCTCATAATTTTGATAACACTGATTTATATAAAGGAGGAAAACTGTATCTGATCTCAATATTGCCTCTAGAAAAGAGAATAAAATGTTGGGTTTTTGCCAGCTCTACTGTCTTGGAACAACTCTTGCTTTGAAAGCTCACACCACTATTATTGCTATAAAAAAATTACCTTCTTAATATTGTCAAGACCTTTTCTCAAATCTTACTGATTTTAGGCCCATTGTCTTTTCTTCAGTAACAATGGTTTTTAAATCTCTGCAGGTTTAGCCACCTGCAGAAGCCGCTGGCTGTTGAATCTGGTAAAAATAACAACAAGTAGACTTTATTTCCCATGATTTAACTCCAAAAATCTTGCACATCTGCTTAATTTAAAGTACGTGTGTATTCTCACTGGAATCAATGGGAATACGCAGACGACTAAAGGTAAGCAGATGTGTAAGTTGTAGAATACAGTTCTGAAATTAAGACAAGATTCAACAAGTGAAAGCGGCAACATAAGGGGAAATCAAAGATGACAGAAGCAATAAACAGTAATAATATTGTGGAGTCAACCTAAGACACAGGTATATCATGACCATCATCAAAACTTATTTCAAATTTAAAAAAAAAAAAAGTAAAAATGAATTCCCAATCACAAATCACTTTCTTCCCTCAAAGGGAGATACCTAAAGGCATAGGAAATAAGTCATGAGAATGGAGATGAATGAGGAAAAAGGTTTTCAGGCTGCTGAAAGAGAACATTTCAAATAACATGGTCACTGTAAAATATAGAATAATGTTACAGATGTGTATCTCTATAGTGAAGATGTTATGAAAACAAATAGCAATAGGTTAAGAGATGACAAAAAAAATCAAGAAAAGGAGAATTTGAATTCGTCCTTTGACACTGAGGAGAAGAAGCAAGCTCCTCTAGTGCTGTAAATGATGCCTCGGTGGAAGGATTCACTAACGGTAGCAGTAAGGATGGAAGATCACCTATGGCAGCTGTATAGCTGTATATGAGCCTTAGATAAGTTAGAGAAGAGAAGGTGGCCATTGCCAAAGCCAGAGATGATAAAGGCATAGGTGAAGGTTTCAGCTTTCTGAGCAGGAACATATTAGTCTCAGGAATACTTTAAGAAAAGTATCAGCAGTAAATGGTTAAGGATGAATATAATCGGAAATCACCAAATCTTTTTCTTTTACTTTGATTGACTTGAAAATTCTTCCTTGCCATTCATCTCTTCAGCAGTTTCAATCTGCATATAACATAAGATCAGGGAAAAAAAAAAAGGAAGCACAAAGTACTGGAAATGTCATTACAATATTCCCTGATCCACAGCTTCATTTTGGATGATTAGGCTCACTTGAGCATTTTCATAAACACCCCTGGTACCATGCTGCTCTGTGAGAGCCAACAATGTACAGAATTTACATTTAACACAGAATTCCTTCCTTTAAAAGTCTGATCTCTGCATCTCTACAGAGTCATCCTTTTGGTACTATACATATAGCCAAGATTCATGAAAATATGCAGGCATTTAATAGGGAGAAAGCACATAGGTGTCGATATTAATTCTAACTATATGAATTGTATCTTTGACATTAAGCAATTGTTTAAAGTGACATTTTGACTTGGCAACTATGCCTTTAGAATGATACTGAGAAAGACAGACAACCTGTAAAGAAGACAGGGTGACTGGCATGTGGGTGGCTTGCAGCAGCAACAGCGGGTGGTCTAGAAGGGAAAGGAGATAGGATCTTAGTAAGATTTTCAAAGGAAAAACACTTAAAGAGAAATTCTCAGCTCATATTTATGATGTACATTACCTGTGTCTTGGAAGCTTTATGCTGACAAAGTCAGGATGATTTCTCATGTCTAGCACTCAGTGGGAACTCACAGTGCAACTTAGAACAGGGCTTTTGTCCTCATTATTCATTTTGGCGCTCACTCTGGTGCAGAGATGGGGCTGAGTCACAGCTTTTGGAGTCACAGCCACATCAGAAAACCCCTAAAGTTTGAGGGCACTTGGACTGATAGTTTTGGCTCAAATAATCTCTGATCTTCTGTAAACAACTTGGCATTCTTCCGATTTGTACATACTCAGTGAATGATGTGAACCAGGAAAGAAAATAACTATGCTAAAATAATCCTTCCCCCCCTGTTGTGCGTGTGAATGAAACTGAGTCCGTCAGAAAAGAGGATATCTGCCAGTATCAGCAGGGAGGTTATTATCTTTGCATATGTTGTTTGCTAAGAAAATCCCCATTAAGAACTGTTGTGGTGATACACAGAATTGTGGAAGGATGCATTTGCATGGTGTAAATTTGCTTCCGTCTGACTTGTTCATTTCCTGGGGCTCTCAAACCATCCAACACAAGAGATTAACTTGCACTACATTCAGCTTTATCAGAACGGGACAGAGTTCTGACAACATCTCTGCCAAACCATTGCATGCGTGATACATTTATGAAAAGGACCTCTGTGACATGGCTGCTGCTGATGCCAAAGGACTGGGATGGATGACTTGGGACTGTCTGTTCAGCTTGCCTCTTTTATGTCCCTGTGACGCATCCCTCTTCACTCTCCACGTATGCACCAATCTCCACCTGTAAAAAGGACAAGAAAAACAAAGGGTAATTGTGATCAGTGTATTTTCTAAGCTGCTGTATTTCTTAAATTTAACAAAGGTTCGCAAATTGCCAACAGGTGAGAAAGAAGGAGGGCAAGAGAAGGAACATATTTGTGTCCATCCCTGTCTATTCCCATCTGTTCCCAAACTCCTGCTTTTGATTTCATATAAGCACAAACCACAAGCAACTGCTGAAGGCTAGAGGAGGAGCAGCACGAAATTAGTGCACGTGAAATCAAGATCAGTCCTTAATAAGGGACTCAGCAAAGAGCTTGCTGAGGAGGAAAAAAGTCAATAATGACAACAATTTTTTAAAAGGAAGAGCAGGATCCGAAAATAAAAACCACACCATTGGTGGTCACTGGTGCTGTGCTTAAGCTGTCATCTGTTGAATCTGGCAGTCTGCATGTCATTCAACAGATAAATGCCTTTACCAGAGCCCTCTGGACAACGAGAATATACAGCGCACACATTTAAACCAGACTGCGAGGGCTGGGGAAGCTCTGTTGGTGGTCACAGACACCAAAGAACCAGGTATAGGAAATTCTGAGTAAGGCAGATGTACTTTCAGAGGAAAAAAATAACGAGAAGCAAATCTTTTTTCCCCCTTCTTACCCAACGTTTGCTAATCCAGGCTGATTGCACTTTAATGTAGCCACTCATAAATTTAAGAATACACAGAGATTACTTTTGTGCGGCTAAACTGGAAGTGGTCTTTCCTTTTAGATAGCCACAGAGCCATACAATTTGCTCTGGGAAAGCAGGACATAAATTTTATCTGCTCTCATCCCAGTTGCTATAAGGAACCACATACAGCTAGCGGTACCGCCTACTCTGCAACCTATTAAACATGCCACAGCTCTTGTTAAAGCAAAGTGTTTTCAACTGTATGCCATGTGGTGAGTCTCAGCAGAGCAAGAAATGGTGGGATTTTTTGCAGATTATTACATAGGCTCAGAAATCCTAAGCCTGTGCAAACATTAAAAAATACTCAAAATATTTGAACTGGAAAACACCCTCATTTGCTGTAATGCCTGTGGATTTCTTAAAAAAATACAGGATCTTCTTTTCCAGTCATCCTCTCAAATGTGAAGTGGTTTAATGAAAAAGAATTCTAAACAATTTTATTGTAGCATGTTTTCATAGACTATTTACAGCCGTTTCAGTTTATTCATTTATGTACGTTTTGTCTCAGTTTTCAAACAAAAACAAACCTTTCCTGGGGGTAGCTTCATCCAAGTTTTGTCTTCTGCTCCATTGTTCTTTGACACACTCCATGGAAACAGGCACGTTGCTGGAATCTCCTCCATTCACATCAGTGCTGGCATGAGGTTCCAGGGGACAGCAATTACACTGATCAGTCTGGAGCTTTAAAGGATATTTCTGGGGGCATTGCAGCCCCCAGCAGGAATGCTGAGATTTGGAACAAAAACAGTGTGTGCTGTAGTTTTTGAAGATGCTTCTGTGTGACACAGTGCAGCTTGAATACTCTCTCGTTTGCATTTGTTACCACTGCTGTGCCAATGCTCTTTGAGTATATTATCCAGATTTATTACTTAATTCTCACTTTTTTCTTTCCTTCTCAAGAGGCCTTGACTGCAATTAGTGATTTCTGTGCTATCTGCTGCATACACATGTAAGAGGACAAGAAAACTAAACTTTTTATAGTCAAGTCCTCCACAGACTATTTGCTTTACTCAATATATTTTACTTCAAATAACACAGAAGCAAAGTTTTTAAAATATTACTTACACAGAAATTTTCAGTTTCTTTTGTTTATTTCTAATCTACATCACCCAGGCCTCCTCCGCTTTTGGGTGAGCAGTTGGTTTGTAGTCCAACACATGAATTATCTTCACAAGCCAAAGAAAGCTTAGGAATTGCCCAGTCTATTTCAAAACCTAGAAAAAGTACAAGGTTGTATCTGGCAGCAGAAATAGGCATTAAACATTCTCAAAGAAAGCTTTGTTATTAAGGAGAAGCAACCCGTTTGGATCAAGTAGGACCAACATAAATCTTCATTCAGGACTTAAGCTTACCAGGAACTATTCTGAAATTAAATAACCTTTTTTTCTTTCTTCTTTCCCCCATAAAAATTCTTTTTTTTTTTTTTTCCACATATCTCCACAGTCTTTGCACTTCTAGGTTTTAGCCTTTAATGAAATAAAAGACCTCTCTTTTAGGACTTTATCAGGTTCCCTATCAGAGGTTTCTAATGAAATAAAAGACTTCTACACTCCTTTGGACTGTAAGTATCAAATTAAGCAGAATCAAATGTAAACCCATTTTTATTATGCAGGAGATTTTTCCTAAAAATGCTGCCTGCTTCAAAACTTACTTTGGACTGACTTTCCAAAGTGTCCTGAAGCAGTCAACTTCTATGACGCTTCAGGCAATGGCTGAAGAACCATTTCTGCTCTCGTGACACTAATTTATCAGAACTGAAGCCATCAGCATTTCTCAGATTGCTACATACAGAACTGAGTGCTCGGCCTCCTTCCCTCTGTCAGACGGCACACACAGAGTTACAAGTCATAATAACGAGTCAAACCAGGCCTGACTGAACTTTCTTGCAGACATGAAAAGAGGACATGTAGTCATTCCTCTCATTGTTTTTCCACTTCTGTTTACGTCTATTCTTTTCTTTCACTGCAGTACTGGAGGTTTGGATGGTGTGTTGGAAAGCTCAGTACTACAGTGTCTGTGATGCAGTGTGAAGTAAAATGGACTACTTATTGTTGAAATATCTCTGTCTTGTTTTGGAAGAAGCTGCCCATCAGTAATTGTTACTTCTAGAGAGAAGCTATGCAATGTTTTCAAAGAAAGCTCTTGATCCCAGAGGAGAAAATATAAACAATCCAGATGAACATGCCAGAGAGCTGCCAATTCTTCTGATCCAACCTGGAGCCCCCCAGTATTTTGGTGGTGGTGTTAAGGTCTGGCTCTTGGAATGGTGTAATGATGTGGGATATTCAACTTTCATTAATAAATAATTCACCTCTAACTCTTCGGACTGCAGAGGAAAAACACTGAAAACAAGGACTAGAACAGCACAGAAAAGGTGCAAACAAAATCCACCCAAGTTCTTTGCATTTGCATGATTTTTGAACAACGCAAGTTATTAAGGAGTTTCTGACTCATGATCTTGAACTATTTAGCAGCAGCAATGCACATGCTACATCGACTTCTCCAGATACAGCAAGCACCCTACATGCGCTCAGGCAGGCTTCAGGAGGGTGAGACAACCTCCCTGCAGCTCCTGTGGGAGCTGCAGCTGGCTGGCCCCATCACACTCGTCATGCCACATGGCTGACTAGCCCACCACTGGATAGATGATACTTTGAAAGAGGAAAGTTCTGCTTAGGGAGGTAGTATGTATATATATATTTTTTTTCTTGCAGGGGCAGGATCTGAATAGTAGCTGTGCCTAAAAAAAAAGCCTTTTGCCTCTTATTCCAGCTGTATGAGTTTGGTCCAATGAATGACAGAAAGCTTCTGAGGTAGCCCTTAGACTGTGCAGCACAACCACACTACCAGCAACAGGACACGGACGATGAATAATAAGTTCTCCCAACCAAAGGGTCAATCCTGAAAATAAATAAATAAATAAATAATAAAAATTGGGGTAGTAGTCTGCTATTTTGTTGGCTGCACGGAGAGGAAGGATGAGTTAGGGAAGTGTGAATTTGGAGACGGTGCCTCATATCTGTCTAAGAATCTGAAATCTATGCAATACAAGCATTGTGTTTGCAAGACTGTGGAATGTGGTTAAAATAATATGCAAATTAAAAAATAAAGATCCTGCTGAAGTGTTTGACTGAATGTACCTTAAGTACATTGAGGCCAGCTGGGAATTTCCTTAAGCCCTAGAATGAAGTGAGGTTTCTGATGTAGATAGCCCACAGTGGAGCAACAACATTACATGGATTTTATGAGTTTCAATAACTCTGCTTTAATCAGAAAATTAGAAGTAACCAAGAAAAACCCCTAAGGCCTGATTTGCTACTCTATTAAACCAGTATAGCACCAGAGTAATATCATTGTTTTCAATGGAGTTATGCTGGCATGAAATTGATGTCAAAGGTGGGTGAATCAAGCCCCAAGACAGCTGTGAATTACGTTCTTTCTATCTGATATTTTAATGTTCAAGTGAAAAAACATGGTGGACGTGGGAATGAATCCCAAATGCAGTCAACCTGAAAGGCTTGATAGAGAAGGATGTGTTTTTAGTGCTAGTTTAATCATTTAAATATTCAGAATATAAGTCTTAACAGAGAGCACCACCGAAACAATCTGGCTGCCACAGTTCTCAATAAAAGAGCAACGTCCACTTATGCACTGACATTAGTAAAACTTTGCAGGGTATTACAATGGACAAACCCAAATATTTGGGTTAGAGATTATTATTTCATTTTTCTGAATACAAAGCTAAAACATTTACCTTCTGATATGAGGAATAATTTTGTAAACTGTAATGTAAGCAAAGAACCTAGCTGTACTTTTTCTCTGTTATGTACCTACAAGAAAATACATAATTACATTAAAATGAAGAATGCTATGCTAATTAAAAGCAACAAGAAAGAATAGATTTTACAGTGCAACAAGATTTTAACTTAAAAGAGCCAATTCATTCTTGTACCATTTGAAAAATCTCAGTATTTTAATGTTTACTAAATATTTGCAAAATTACATGAAATTGCTTAAAAATGGAAATCTGCAAAATAAGCAGAAAGAAAACATCTGTAAGTAATATAGCATCTGAACATAAAAATATTAACCAGGAGACAAATGTTGCCAAGCATATACATAATTGTACTTCATTAGACCCAAATCTGATGAATCTCAGTTAAGCTTTCAAATACATTTGAGATTCAATCTACCTTTACACCACTTTTATGTCAGGGGAATCCTATTACCTGGAGGTCAGTGGAGACTTTAAGTTGGTGTATGAGAAAGGGGGAACCAAGTACTCAGCTTATAGTCTGCCAGGAGAGACATAGCCACTTATGATTTCTGTGTCTTAAGTGGAATGAATGCAAAAACCCCAAAGTGCAATTTTTACCGCCAGGAATTGTACAACTCAAGCATGCAAAATGAAGCAATATGGTATTTTAGTGCCAAAGTAAGTCCACTTAAAATTTCTGAAAAACTACAGTTTGCCAACTCAATGTCTGCTGCATACAACTAGGCTGTAATGAGGGATAAACATAGGAAGGTAAATGGCCAGCTTCCTGTACAAATACTTGACTTCATCTTAAATATTCAACCCAAATCCCCTTACAGCCCTAATTCAAAACTGCGTCTATTACTCTTTTGTCCCATACTTACATGGTTCTTTAGCATTTGTTGCAGCAGTTGGCATCACAGAAGGAGTTGAAGTCAGAACCGATCCTCGGTGAGCATCAACATGTCTTTAGGAAGTTCAAAATGGTAGGACTGACATGCTTTTTCTGCTCCATACCACTGTCAGAACAGTTCAAGCTCTTCTGCTTAATTTAGGGTTGGGTACTTACTGAAACATACATTCATCTACCAGTATACTTGCATCTTACAAGATGTTTTATCTACAGTATCCCAAAAGCTGCCTGAGGTCCCAAACACCTTGTACATGACCAACAAAGGACATTCTGTTTCATATCACATTTACTGAACCATATAGGTAAGTACATCACAGATAAATTTTGGTGCTTTGTCCCCAGCTCAAAATCTCACACATTAAATAGCTCTCTGGGAAGAAAACTTGGGATCACTTGCCAATCACTTAGTTTTGGCTTGTGCTGTTCATAGATTTCAGAGATCAATTAGTAATACCTCTAAGCTGCAGGTCTTCCACTAAATTGGTATTGTACATAAATAAGGAAGAAGAGAGACTAGCCAAGAAGGATTAAAAAGACAAGCTCAGATCTCAGTCTTGCTAATGCAAATATCTCTATGGAAATCTCTCCCTCACCCCTTGCTATTGGCTTCTGCTGCCTCCCATCCCACTGCACATAACAGCCGTGCAGAATCTGGTTCCTAGTCTAAGGCAGACCTCCAAGATCAGGAGACACCAGTTCACCTCAGGAAGAAAATTAAATCCATTCATTTTGTAACTATGCAGCACATGTTCCAAGAAGAAATTCATACTCACTTAACTGACCACCTCACAGGCATTTAATGCTCAGCAGTTTATAAGATGCTGCCACCAGGAGATTCAGTCAGATGATTACCTATCACTGCTACTAGTGCTGGGAAGAAAAGCAAACAACTAAAAAGGCCCCATGAAACATCCAGCAAGAACAGCTACATATGGGGGAAAAAAAAAACCATGCATTTACAAATAGTTATTTAGGCAGAATAAAGGAAAGTGTATAGCAGTGGTTGCATGTAGATGACTGTAGGAATTGGAGAAAAGAAAAAAGTACTATATCTTAAAAATATCACATGAATCCCAAAAACTAGTTTTGAGGAATTTTTCTGCAGCATTATTGGCAACACATCACTGACAGAAAATGTGCTTCCCTCTCTTTACAGTAATTTCGCTGAGTGAGATCTAGAAGCAAGAAATCACAGGCAGGAGAAAAATCAAGGGAAAGACTAAGCTGCAATCATCAAAATTCCAAGGGAATAGTCACTTAAAAACAAAGCAGAATGGTGCAAGCATCAAAGTAGCTTTACATGGATTCCTAACCTTTCTTTAGAGCTGGGCAACAGAAGTGTTTGAAAAAAAAAAGAATCAATGCACAACAACAAATTGCAATAACAGAATTATGATTACTCTGAATGGATCATGCACCAGCATGCATCCCCAGGAAATTTTTTTCTACTGATGGTTTTTATGTGCAAAATTTGGCCCATAATAACTGGGATGGAGGGGTGGGGGGCTCATTTAAATGAGAAAGATAGGAAGAGAGGGAAGAATAAAAATTCTGCATTACCTAAAAATGTCAATAAACTATTGGTTCATGTTGAAATATATTCGGCAACATTTCAGCTACAATATGACAGCTACATAGAAGGGAGACTATCATAGTAACAGAATGTATTTCTAAAAATTTTTATAACTTCTTTCAGAAACCACCATGGCTGCCTTCTTATAATGGCTATGTACGACCATCAGAACTCTGTAGTCTTTATTAAAAAATAACTCTTGGCTGATTGAGATCATTTATTTTTACTTAAAAAAAAAAAACTTAATAAACTGTAAATTGCTTTATATTATTTTCATCAACACAGAAAATTAATTGTTTCATTCTCTGCTGAGCAATGTTTACAATCAATTTTCTTGACTGTGATCCTAGTATGTTGGAAGTGATGTCTCATTCTTAATCTAGTTGTCACTGAGTGTATAATTTTCAAAATGTCCACGTTTGTTTCCTTGTTTTGTTAATTTAGCCCATTACTTAACTCATTACTTCTTCAGTTACACAGCTTGGGTGCTTAATTATAAATGAAGTTATCTTTGACTTCTTTAGAACATCCTCTATATCCTTTGCTCAGATGACTTTTCAAAGAAAGCATGGGATTGAAGATACTTAAACTTCCTTTTCCTCAGTTACCTGTCAAATTCTACAGCTTTCATTTCTGTTCTCTATGCTTTCTTCAAAAACAATATGATGAACTAACATGTCGTATCTTTGTAGACATCAAACCTGTACAGACAGAATGATGCTACTGAGTTTTGCCAGACTCAATTCACCATTGCCATTACTTGAACAAAGAAAGCTCTTAGCTTGTGAGATGAAATCAGTCTTTGACTTCTTTTTGTGCTTTAGTGTCCAAGGAGGAAAGAAATGTTCCTTTCACAGCCTTATGAGCTACTAAATGCATACGACTTGATTAATATACATATGTTCATTGGTTCATGTTTTTTGATTGGACTGAGGAGAAGGCCAAGTGATCCTGTTGAGCCAGATACCTAAATTGGAAACAAAATCTCTTTTAACAATTTCAATCCACAGGTCTTTCATTACAAAAAGATTTTTCAATTTGTCCAGAAAAATCATGTTCAGTCCTCTGGAAACCATTTCCCATGCTTCAGACTTGTTTAGAGTAAATAAATCATGTGTTGGATTAACAGAAAACCCATGTCGTGCTTTAGCTTGAGTCTTTAAGATTGAGAGTTTACAAAAAGATTCAGCAAAGTTATTTTTTTCTTCATTCCAACCCAAGAACAATTGAGAGAAATCAAGTCTCCAGCAGAGATGTGAGGGGTAGTTTCATTTTGTCACATGAGGAATCCTCCACGAATGACTCTAGTTAAGAAGCAACAGATCACATAGTAAGTTACACGAGACACCAGACCTCGGAGGTTTAACTTCAACTCTAACTCTGCGAGGGGTTTTCCTTATGCTCCAAATTTCTGTTACGCTTGCACACGATTTTTGGTACTATTAACAGTACTACTTCAATAATATATTGACAGAAACTCTTTTCTCACAGCACCATAAGATGTGTACATATGGTACTGAATGAAATATTTTTCTCAGTATCAATAACCCTTCCTCCCCAAGAGCTTTTATATGTTGCCCAGTAATAACATGAAGAACTCTCATGAAGAATATGTTGATGAATTCCCTGTGTCTAGAGTTTATTGAGCACAGTTTAGCCAACCTGGCAGTAAGTATTTATGAAAACAATATTGTTATAGCATTCATAATTGTGATAACCCCCCAGTTACCAATTTCTTCCAATTTTGTTGCTTTTGGAATCTAGACAGGCTGGCACATCCTCATAATGCTGAGTTTTTCAATTATCAAAGTGGAGCAAGTTTGTCACAGATTCATCAATAAGTCAGTAAGAAAATATACTGTAGATAGTATAAATTATGAGCTAACTCTAAAAAAACATGCAGAAAAATTCTAACTATGTACTAACTTCACGTAGATCTACTATGACTTTCATTATGCACCCATTTAAAAAAAATTCAAAGGTTGAATTACTGCCTTTATCAACGTTAGTCAGCCTGCAGGTTAAACACTCCATGCAATAAAACTGCTACACCTTTTTTGACATTCCAAAAAAAAGCCTAACGTACATTATGAAAAGCTAAAATCCAGTAAAGATTATTTTCTTTCCATCATTGTAAACATAGATTGAAATTAATTACAGTCTACATTTTTCTTTATTTAACTGTATATTACTTTGCACATACGTAAATTCAGTTTTTTAGTGTAAAGTTAGTAGCTGCTCCTCTACAAAAGGCAAATACAATTTAATTTGACACAGAATTCACAATTAGTTGTTCACCTAAAGGCTCTCTTGGTATCGAGGGCTTATTTGCTTCAGATATTATCTTAATTCTTGGAGTTTTTGAGCCTTAAGTATGACATGACCATGTCATCAAAGACAGTAAAGTAATTCCTCAATTTCCTGTGAGGCATCAGCAGATCTCTAACCTAGTACCTCAAGCACTGTTCTCCAAAGATTTTCTTCTGTTTTAATTCCTTTTTTTAACTGGCTTTTTCAAATCTTGGGAAAATGAGGAGCATGCACTTCTGAAGAACTCTTGCACTGCACATTTGAAGCCTATTTATTATAGCTAAATTTTCATTCCATGAAAAAGCCAGCTGATCATTACAATATGGTTTGGGGATCTAGTAACCTCCTAATGAGAAATCTGAACTCTGAGTAAAGACAGAAAGGACCTAATGAGGAGATATGTACATAAATATACTCTCTAAATTAAATATATATATCCTTCAGTCAGACAGGCTTTGTTCATAATTTTTTGTAATGTGGGTCGTGTGACACTTTTGCACTCTTCGCATAGTCACAATCCCTTTGTTATCCCCTCGTGTCTGCTCCTATAATGTGTGAATTGAGTGGCTTTATGTCTCAGTAAATAGCGAGAGTGCCCAGTAGCACATGAGGCTTTTCTCAGCCTTTTGTTCAATCTGGATTTTGTAGTGAGAACATTCAATATAAAGCAAACTGTTTTATAATCCTAAGAATGACTCTGGTTTAGGAGCCTGGAAACTGGAGAGAACATGCCCATTAATCATTTGGGAGCAGTAGGAAATGAGACACACTCGGCTACTCCATACGGCATTGCATTTTAATGATCTGTAGCTATTTGTTTTAAGGCATCATAACCACTAGCTAGTGGCATATAAACAGTACTGAATGAATATATATATATAAATGTACACATACATATATATAAAATCATAGGCATTTGGGTTAAACTCACCTGTCAGGTAAGGGATGCAACTTTCTCTGACTTGCATAAGCAAACAATAAGCTGGTGTTTTCAGCTTTGTACTTCTAGCACAACCAGGTCCATGCATCTGCCCCTGACAGGCTCTCGACTCTTTCAAAGGGTACAGATCAGCAGAGAAGGGATTTGTGCCAGGATGCTGCTGTTTATTCTATGTTAACTCTTAGAGGAAAACAAAGGTCTGAAAATAGTGAGAGATCACTACTTTCCAAAGGGCGTCCAGGTCAGGTACTATTTTACAGCTAAAGTAACAATGGGATAGGGCAGGAGGGTACTGTGTGTGACAACACCAAACCAACAGCTAGGTTAATATCATTTGTAAATTCACCTGACCAAGTTCATCTACCACAGAAGTGAGAGAAAAGTAGTGAGGTGGTTTTTGTAGTACGTTGTCGTAAACTGATCATTTAAGAGAAGGCCCAGTTCAGTTTCCTGAAAGATTTTTTTGTTGTTGTTAATAAAGAGCAAGACACTTTCATCCAGGTGATGCTACTGGACTACAATTCCCTAGCAAAAATAAGTACTTTCCATTGCACAACATGAAGCAGCTTCAAGAAAGACAGAGCTCTCCTACCACCTCCTTAGTGTTCCTAAGAGTCACGATAGGTAATCCTTCACCCAGGATGCTGGATCAAGGGTCTGACACTTCACTGCACAACTTTGTTAATTATGCCTGGAAGCTACAATACTTAATTCATAATTGTCATTTTCAGGAGTGAGAAGAGTCCCTAAAATTTTAACACTGTGATACTTGTCATTCTGATGTCCAAAAACATGACTTTAGAATCCCTGACTCACTAGTATTGTGTCCAAATCAGTAAACAGTTGGTAAAATCTAAAAACGTGGTCTGACTTTACTAATTAGGGCACAATAACAGCAAGCTGTTATACTTCATTGCTTTTCCCCACTGTAGGAGCTTCAATCCTGTCCCGACACCCAGAGCAATACCAAAGAGGTCAGCATAAACCTTTGCCAGTCCTGAGCTGTTGCTTGTATCTCTGTTCATGTCTGGGCACACAAATAACTCATTTCCCCACATTTCGTGCACGTTTAGAACAGAAACTATGCAACTTGGAGCAGGAATTAGATATTTGTTGCAGTAGAGGGCAGTAGTATTCATTCACAAACCAGACAGAGCTGTGTACAGTACATATAAATACCAGCATAGTTGTCAGACAATTTAGGCAAATGAAGTGATGTGAAGAAAAAACAGTTCTTCCCTAGAAATGAATTATATTTTTAATACCTTGATCAGAAAGCATAATGAACTCACATCACACTTTTTACACACAGAGATAGGTAATCAGACTGTGTAATCCCAATATTAAAATCAACCCACACATGTTAAAATTAGCAACCTCTTAGGAAATCACTCCAAATTTATGAGTGAAGAGAGTGCAACCACTTGTGCTTCATGCAACAATATGTGTAATTTAAAAATCTGCAGTATTGAACTTGGGGCCATCCCCACCCCATTAAAAATAAAACTCTCCTCCCAGCCAGTGGAAACTGGCAATCCTCACTGAGTAGCAACAGCTTACAGAAATATATCTCCATTTGTAATCATTTCAGTGTATGGATGATGACATTTGGAAACATCTGGATCTGATGATGTCTACAGGAGATTCCAAAATGGTAGTGTCTAAATGTGATGATACAATAAATACAAGATGTTTTATTTTAGATTGAAATAGCAGGATAGAGACAAGGGCAGACTTAGATAAAGTATTCAAGCATGGGACTTCAGGTGGCAGGACATACGCCTCTTAACTCTTGAAAATACCCCCAGCAACAGCCACCTTCTGTGATCTCAGAGCAGCCCTGCAGCTGTTCTCCAGCCAAAATTCTTAACAGGCTTGTGCTCACCAAACTATGTGGCCATAATTCAAACCATTCACTGCTCAACGTAATTAGGAACCAATCTCTGAGTCCAGAACAATAGCCTGCTCAAGCACTAGCACATGGGAGCAAAAAGAGACTTTATGTCTTGGCTCATGTTTGCTTTCATCATTTTTTTCTCTTTCAAACAAAATCCTTCCCCTCTCCTCCCTACAGAACGTTCGTGGGCAGTTTTCAGGTTACCATAGCTCGCTTCAGACTTTCTTCACCACAGAAATGGAGCCACAAAATTACCCCGAATGTATTGTCGCGCAAGAGTGCTAAAGCAATAAATTTAGGATCTCCGACTTAGAGACTGCTTGCTCAGAGATCTAACGGCAAGATGCTCAAAGCCGATGGGGCACTGTTATTTCTGGTCAACTCAAGCTACTTTTGGTGCGGAACAAGAGGGGAAATAGCAGACTTTACACAAACTTTGCTGTTGCTTAAACTCCTGATGACTCAAGAACTACTTTACGCCTCAGCCTGACCAAGGGCAGCCTCAGGGACATTTCTGACAGCCAAGAATAGCTAGTAGGGAGCAGCCCAAGGTGATTTCTGGTTTCCCACTACATACCCTGCTCCACCATGCAAAGGCTGAGACAGCCGAGAGACATAAAACTGGTTTTATTACCCAGTTTTCCTCTGTCAGGCAAATTTCCTGGTAGACTGGGCGGGCACTGCTCAGCTCTACAGTTTCCAGCAGCTTGAGGAGGGCTTGCTGTCCATCGGGAGCAGGTCTTCCTTGCACCAGAGGTGTGTGACATGACTGACCACATCCCCACTGAGTTTTCTGTCATGGTTACTTACAGCCATTGCTGATGAATCGCACCTTCAACATGGGTTGAAGGCTTAAATGAAGACATACAGCAATGCAGAAAACAATTAGCACAGATGAAAGCATAACACATTCTGGGCCACGAGCAGAAAGTTGAGCCTTCCTGTAGTAGAAAACAAGTACAAACAAGCTCCTCTTCCTACAAGTGCTGGACTCTAGAGAGAGGACTTTCCCCACTTCAGACTACTAACAAAGATATAAACCCCGGAAATAATTTCTGTTTTGCAAAACAAAGTCCTGCTAAGGAGGCCAGGGAAGGAACATAAAATATATTTTGAAGATCTGAAATCAAAACCATGTGGGGACTCATGGAAAAATACCGCAGACAGAGGTTAACGAAGAGGAAATCTCAGGAAGGTTTGTGTCATACTTTTTTTGCTATTTATTCCTTACAAATGAAACAGTTTCCTTCCCTGTGGAAAGGCTGCCCCTAGTCTCCGTAGGCCTGGAATTTGCAAAATTAGAGGGATCAGCTGAAGATCTAAACAACCAGTGAAGGGTCCCTCACTGCTAATGATGGCTCTAGTTTCACAGGAAACACACTGGGTATGCAGCTCAGGTGGAGGCCCATTAATAGGAACAATGGGACTGGCTTCTTAAGGGTGATTACCCAGCATAGTGATGGCTAAAATGCCTGAAGTTCTGGGGGTGGGAGGGAAGGGGAGAATTTTGCTCCACTGCCGTCTGCCTTATTCGCTAATACACTTCCCCTGTAAGGACTGTGGGAGACTAAAAACCTTCCAAACTCAGTGCATGAAAGATATTGCTGCCAATTTGTTTCATCTCGGGCATTCTGTGAGCATGAGGGGAAGAACCACCAACTCCTCAGCATGCTCTAGCTGGGCATGATATGGGGCCCATTATTTGGGGGAACCAAAAAAATTGTTCTTACTGTTCAAACACTTTACCCTCACCACAGAGTACTGATCATATTAGATTTCTCTGTAACTAAACCTAATTAAATTAGCATAATTGAAACGCAAAAGCATAATAGGGAGATTAAGTCTTAGCAGGGTCTTTCTATCCTTTAATTAACACTTGCTATCATTAAATTAGAAGCTTCTGAGATCGTCCTTGCAAGACATACCAACTAAAGTTAAGAAGTATCCATGTCTCATTACTTAGCTATCCGAAAATGAGATATGTACACAGTTTATGTCATCTTTCCATGGATGGCTCGGAAGGAATTAGAGCCATCCACTTTCCAGTCCATGGCTCATTTCTACTTGGGAAGCAAGGATTTGCTGCCAAGCATGTTTTTAGGAGCTTAGACACTATTGTCATTTCATTAAAATTGTTCCTATATTTCCCTGTTGCTCTGTAGCGTATAATGGGACGTGCGTGCTGCTCACTTCTGCACATGAGCTGATGCTTCTGCGTACGCCTCAGAATGTGAAAAGAAGGAGAAAGCAACGATTGTTAACATTAGTCTCATTTTGCTATTGGCACCAGAACTACAGCTCCTTAAAGTTAACATTTGTCTGCTGAAGATATCCATGCTACTTGTGTGCCAGGGCAAAGAACAGCATTGCAAATTGCAGAACCATCAGGCCAGCTTTTTCTTTGTTTCAGACCTTGAAATCAGTGGGTGTGAATTGCCTAAATGCTTCTATGCATTTGAACCAGTGCAACTACAGTCAAACACTTTTTAGGTGTTAGAGCACAGATCTCTGTGCTCACAGGTCCCCTTTTGCCTTCAGCATATCCGCGTTACAGAGATTTATCTTTCTCCCTCTTCTTTCTTTCAGGATCTTAATCTTAAACATTATGTGTTTGCCCCAAATTCCGCATTATTTTATACATCCTTGCACAGATGTTCAGAGTGACAAGGCTAGTGTATGACATCAGAGTTTATCCTACAGCAATTCGTCTTTCTGCATTAACCGTGTGATAAACTATGGAAGAAAGAGGGGCCTCCTTTCCAGTTCTCTTATCTACGGACTGTCGTAAATATTATCGGCAAACTGGTGACCCACTTCCTCCAGTTTCCCATGATAACTTCATTGGATTTGTTTAAACAAACTCATGTCCCAGTCCTCTGATACACTAACCTATTTGTTGTAGAATCACTGCAGCTGTTGGTAAATCATATATTTTACAAGAAGACCTCTATCAAATGTTTAAGGTCAGATTTGGCTACTTGTCCATGTCAGACTGAACAATGATCAGATTGCCATACTAATGAATAAGATGAAAGTTCGGTGTGGTGAACGAAGGACTTATGTGTGGATGTCCTACAGGAGGGAAAAGAAAGAGAGACATGACAACACAAGTTTCACTGAAACACACCTACATTTGCCCAGACTGGGGTTATATTTGTTTTTATAAACTTACAAAGAAACGGTCTTTTTTCTGTTATCAGGGCTAACATAATATATACAGTCACTCGTTTTCTTTGGGGTTGCTTGCTTTATGTGCCTGCATTTGGAGCAAAATCAAGCTGTTTAAATTATTATACATAATATTGCTGAAATACTTCAGGTGAACACACTAGCCTAAATATATTTTGAATATGGACTATTTGAAATGTTTTCCACTGTGGGTCTCAAAACTTTAAAGAGTTGCAAATCTACATCACATGTCTCATGTTCTTTAGCAAGCAAGCCCACTACTGCACGAAGTACTTTCCATGTCAGATGGCCCTCTTCACTCTAAACACTGCAATCTGGCCCACCCCAAATGGTATCGGCTCTTTGCTGAAAGAAGAATGAGAAACACTACAGACTCTGAAAATGTAAATTGCCTTCCTCAGGCTGCTAGCATTCAACCACTATTCTCCCCCGCTTCCTGCTTGCCCTAGGAAGCTAGTCTTTTGGGTGGGACAGCATCACGCGCCAAACATCAGCCAGACGCTCTGACAAAATTACTGGTTTCAGACATTAAAACCATGCTCTTATTTCTGTCACCTAAAACCAGGCCTCCCCGGTGCTGTGAGGAATATGAAAAAAACTCATCTGAAGAAAAAAACAGACTCGCAGTACCGTGGATGGGACAGTAGCCATACCTCCATCCAGAATGGGGACAGATCAACTATTCCTTACCAGCCCCACTGATAAGTCTAAGAGAAGGGATTTCTGCTTTTCTCTTTTCCTATTCCAGTACAATCTCAACATGCTTTGCTGAAGGAGGGGAAAGTCAGCAGTTCTGCCCCTCCTTTCCCTTTTCCTCCCCTGACTCCAGAGGCTGCTTTTCCCTTGCTGCTCTTAGCAGTTCCCAGGCCTCACCCTGCTGAGATGGAGGGACCTTTTCCTAATGCTTTTCTTGGAGAACCTTTTCAATAGTAAAATTCCCCTGCAGCTCCCCACGACTCACAGACTGCACCTTCTTAGTGGGGTCATTCAGCTAATTCTCTGGTGAAGGGTGATGGAAACAACATTTTTCCAAAATGCAGCTCCTTTTGTAACCCATGCCTTCCTTCTTCTGATACTGATTAGTCCCACTTGTGTGACATTTCTTCACAGAAAGCAGCCACAGTTTTGTCCCATTTGATTTGCTGAACAACATGAAATATGTTAAAAAAGAAAAACCTGCAAATACCTGAAAAGGTTTTTTCTGGGGAATACTTGACCTGAATTATTTCATTGGAAGTGGATCATGTTAACGAAGTAATAAATAGAAACTTAAAGAAAACAAGAAATTTGGAAAAAGCAAACATGGAATATGAATTAGCTGGCAGTAAAGTAAATGTTATAAGTTTCTTTTACACTCTCAGGCTGTTTTAATTCCAGTTTTGTACACCAAGTCAAATACTAAATCCAGGTACCCTTTCAACCTCCTTTTTAAAATTCTGGCTAATGTACAGTTTCTGACTGAACATTTTGTAAATAATATATGTTGTCTTATTTTAATAACTTTTTAAAATGATTTTGAAAACTAATGTCTGTGTCTGTCCTGGTATTCAGCATGGATCTGAGAAGGGGGAGGAGTGGTGAAATGAGTACAGAAAATATAAATACACAAACTAAACGCTCTTCCCCTCAAGACAGCAATCTGAAAGGGGAGAGCCCTTTTTCACTATCGTAACTCAGGAGTTAGGAAGCATTCAGATAATTGTAATTTTCCACAGAAATTGAGCCCAGACCTTTCCCAGGGCGAGCCAAGCAGTACTCACAGCCTCGGCCTTTCAGGAAACTGTGGGTCTGACTGTGTCAGTGTCGGCTTCTTGTAGAGGGATTGCCCTATGGGACTTGGCGGGGTGGTGTGGCTGCGACTGCCACCGGCCCCTCACACATGTGGCACTGCAACATCCCTCTCCCTGGGGCAGGAGGGAGAGGAGGGGGGAGGCTGGTAATGGGATATTCTCTGCTTCTCACCTGAAATTGGTCACTTCTTTGTACGGAAGTCAATGGGATATCTTGCCCAGTGCTGCTTTAGAACACGTACTTTCTGCCAACGTTTTAAGCTATGAAAAATGGACAATGGCTGAAACCTGTGAGGCTTTGACTTTTATTTTATTGGTTATGTGCGCTGTACACCTGCAGCATAATGTAACTTTTTATTGGAGATGGAATGCATCCATATGAATTCCCGCAAACAGAGTAGCATATAACAAAAATAAGACTCTCTTGGGCTTTTGCCAAAATAATTGGAAATCTCAATTTATAACAATTTTAAAACCCAGTACCAGCTGGCAGCTACTGTTTGTAGGGGATTCATTTTGGTTATGGTAACAAATAATTACATTTCTTTTAAGGCAATAACAAATAGTAGTTTTAAGCTGAAATCCAATAAGGCAAAACAACCTTGCATCAAAATACCTGTTCCTACAGCATCTTGTGAACAAAGCCAACTGTGTCTATACAGTTGTTCCTACGCAGACACCACAGATGGGACTAGGACACCTGGAGATTGGGTGGGTTTTTTTGTTTGTTTTTGTTTTTTAATTTTTCAAGTTAAATGTCATTAAGAATAAGCACAATTTTCTTGTAAACACAGCAAAGCGTATGTATGCTCTGTCAGAGCTTTATATTTAAAATGAAATTTTAACTCTTGTCCGTCAGTGCCAATGGCAGAGATTAATATTCTGTACAGAAGGAAATTTGCATAAAGAAAATATTGTCCCAAGATCACCAGATACTCCTCTCCAGCTCCAGAAACAAAAAAGAATGAAAGCATGAAAATAAGAATCAATTAAGAGTATGGGATGTAGCATAAAATGCCACATCAGCATTTTCAGCAACAGCTCCTTACCCTTTGCCAGGCTGAATTCTCCTCTCTGCCATGTGAGTCACTCGGTCCTAACCCCCCAGCGATGAGAACAGATGTGAAGAGCTGCAGTATCAAGTGAAACCACTGTGTGGATGGCCAGCACAAAACCCTCTGCAGGGTCATGTCTGGTTTGCCTTTCTTCACTTTAGTCAGCACCATTGGAAGCAGTGGTAAAGCAAGAACAAAGGTCTCTGACAGCTGTCCTTGAAGGGGTCCTCAAGAAAGACTACCAACAAAACAGACTCACTCTGAGCTCCATTATTGACAATACAGTAGGAGAAGCTCATCGAGGTCTTGTCAGATCACAGCCAAACCTTCTTACGTCACTAAAAAATCTGGCTTTGTGGCTTCACACTAGCTGTAAGCTGGGAGATGTCTGAAATAATTCCTAGTTTTCTCAAGTCAGTGATTCTGATATAACATGTGAAAGAGCAAACTGTATGAGTGCATTTTGCTCCCCCTTGATCTGAGAGCTGGCTGATGAATCTGACTAATGATATCAGTACAAGAAGTATTTTAAAGGGAATGAGAGACGTGCATGCTCACCAGCGCCAGCAGTCAATCCATTTTACACAGACAGTGAGGTAGGCACCCAGCTTTGAAAATTTTTACCAATGTCTTCTAGGCTTGTTTTTTCATATGGACAGCTTTCAGGTCTAACCATTTGCTTACGTATATGGAAGTACTTAGAAATGAATGCAGCAAACGTAAAACCAGTTTGGTGAACAGGCTATACAAAGGATAGGGAAGAGAATTCTGACACATTCAGGAGATACAGTGGGTGTAAATTGGAGAGTAATTAGTAGGTTGAAGTAAAAAAGAAGACAATAGGAGACAGGAAGGATTCATACAATTATGGAGTAAGTGATCCCATGGTATTCAATTGTAGGCTTTTCAACACTGTTTTCTCAACAGGGTAATATTTCACAATTTGCCAACTAACTACAGTAACTACTTTCTGAAAAAAAAGAAAAAAATACAATCCTTTTCAATGATTTTGATGTAAAAAAAGCTAATGCTTTTTTTTCAATCAAGTTTTCAAATTCCTCCAACTTATAAACCTCTATAAGTTTATAAGTTTGTGGGTAGAGTTGTAAAATGATGGCTTGTACTCAGCTTCTTATTCTTGAAAGTTCTGTGTTAGAAGGAACTAGGGAGCCTGAATGAGGTAAAATATTGGCATGTAGATCACCTGCCTTTTGTTATGAGGGCTGGATACGAACCTGATGAGAAAGCAAGGGGAACAGTTCCAACACACTAAGACCCAATGGTTGCAAGGGATGGCAATCCAAAAAAATGGGAGGGGACTGAACCCAAATGACACGAATTACGTCTGCTGAAAGTGTGCAGAGGAATGGAAATAAACTCCTGCAGATGCATGTACTTCTGATGTAGACTAAGAGATGGGAAGAGGAAGAGGCAAAGGAAGCAGAAAGTACAACCGTTGCAGTGGCAGCTACTGAGTCAATAAAGTAGGAAGCCACAAAGCTGTTCTGTGAGCAGTAATCATCCCAGAGCAAAGGGACAAGAGTCAGTACAGGAGCTCCTCGGATGGAGGACGGCAATCCAATACCAAATCACGTTTCTGCCTCCTGAGTGAACTCACTCACCATCTGCCAGTTCATAAAGCACTGTGTTTCCTGGTTCGAGTTCTTCAGAGAGAAGAGCATACATGCTGCTTTTTAAAAGAGAAGTTGAAGTTAAACATCAGAAAAGGGTTTGGGGAGTCACCACAATGAAGGAACGGAAGCACCTAAGTTCCATAGAGGAATGATATTAAAAACGTATTACCCTCATAGGCATTTCATACTATGCATCTGTAGGCAATCTCTTGCTGGCTGTGAAAGTTTTTTTGCGATCCTAGTTTAAATTATCTCCTACAGTTGATTTTATGCACTACTTTAGGACCGTAATTAACCATTTTCTTGGACCAGTTTCTTGATGTTTAGCTAAATATATGCCCTGCAACTTGGAAACAATATCCCTAAAAACTTTGGGCACTGAGGTGAATATTTCATCAACTATATCGAAGATTAGAGACCTTTTCAGATTCTTTGCCTGTGTCCCTAATAAATCAAAATGGACACATGGCATAGGCACATGTATCTCTGCATCAAAAAATGAGTTTAAATTAAAGTTTGTAAGTGCATACTCCAACTGTTGAAACTTCAAGGGATCTCACAGCCACCAAAGAAACTTGTTATTTCACCCCTTTCTGATGGAGTAGATGTTTTCCACCTGAGAAAGTGTCATGAAGCACTGTAATACTTAATAAAGTTGCTGATGCAGTAGAAAATCTGGGAAACTGTCGGGAAACAGCTTGCAAGGAAAACTGTCACAAACTTTCACAGAAGAGGACTGAATGTTCATATGAGTTCATCTGAGATTCCACAATCACAACATCAAACCTTTCACCTTTTGTTGTAGTAAATGGGCTACACCTGCCAGACAAAATACGTTCTGACTAGGAGAAGAGATGGTTTGGGGAAATGCATTTTTCGTTGTCATTTATGTTTTAATAAAACCAGGGGTTTTTTTGCTTTACAAAGACCATGTGTTGAAATACAGATGATACATCATGATAAGACACTGAAAGCTATTGTTTATTATCTCTCTGTACTAAAACAAAGTTTTGAATGTTCCTCAAGCTGTTTCTATCTTTTCCTTGTTTGGTTTTGTTTTCTGAGTGCCTTATCCAAGACTTGCCTTTTAACTTTCCTCAGGGAAATAAATCTCACAGAGTAGAGCTTTCACAAAACTCTTGCAACCATGAACTCGAAGTATTTAACCAAGCATCTACATGAAATTTTAAAATGAAAGCATGAAATGAAGCTAATGTTCCCATAATGTTTTATGAACCGGAAGAATCATACAATCACCAAAGAAATGCATGGCACCGTGGGTGTCAGTGAACCTGAAAGAATTAACAGGACTGGTGGTGGGTTAACACTGGGCAGAGCTGCATGCCCAAGAGGAGGCAAAGAAACACAGCAATGGAAGAGGAAGGAGCACCGCTGGTGGAAGCAGCAACGAAGCTCCTCGGCTCCCTGTCTGTTTCTCTGCATTTGCATTTACTCCAGGCTAATTTTACCATGGACATGTAATAACGTCTTTTTAAGAGAAAGAAACATTGATCTCAGGTCTAGTCCCAATACTGGGGCTAAACACTGTTGCACTTAGTGATACTGGGACTCTCCTCAAGAAGAGTCAGCACAGGTATTGGCATCACTGGGATAACTTGTTTTCTTGTGGTTAGCAGTCTGAGTCATATCACACAGGATCTTGAGTCTGCACTGGTAAATATGTAAAAGTGTGGCAGGACTTCCAGTGAGGGCCTTTGTTCCAGGTTTGAATAACAAAATGACTTTGTGGCATCCCAGGGATGCAACTAACAAAACCATTGTTTTTCTTTTATATCCGTACTATTCCTTTAATTAGAAAACCACAGAAGTTAATGTAATGAACTAAACGTCTGAAAGATAAAGGTACAATTAAATCTGAATGTCCTTGATACGAGTGCTTTGATGTAGGGTTTAGTTCAGCTGTGAGATACGTGTAGAAACTGGGGTAGGATGGCTTATGTCTGTCAAGTCTCCTACCATAGCTGAAAAGAATGATTTGAACAGTCTGTTGTTAAAATGTCTGAGGCAGATGTTACTTTTACCACCACAGTCAAAGCAAGGGTCCTCAGTGTTTGACTTTCAAAATCCCCTCTAAGTTCCTTACAGAGACGTAAAATGGTTTGTTTATTAAATCTGTAATTTTACAAAACTTGTGAGGTCCAGAATGAAATGTCTGATTCTCTGCAATCTCCGGTGGGACATGTATTTCCTTAATCTCTTTAAGAACGTGCATCCTTCAGTCCAACACCAAGTGCTATATTTCTAATCTAAGAAGACAGTAAAGAACTTTTTTTCTTTTCGTTATCATTTCTCCTATAGTCATCTTAAATAGTTACTAATTTTGCCATTTTATTCTTGTGAAAACATGGAATTGGTAGTGAAACTCAGCTTCCTGTTACATTTCTCTTTGAATGCCTGAATATATTCATACTTACTTGCTGCTTTCTTTGTCTCAAAAGATTTGAAAGGTGTTTTCAAACTTCATATACAAAAGACTCACTTCACCAGTCACAAAAGATTGATCATCACTCAGCAGCAGAAAGCTGTAAAACTAAACACTGCAGAACAGTTTATGTCAAGAAATACAAGTAGAGGCTTCCCTGAAATCCATGTTCAATTAGCAGATTTTTGTTTCCTCAGCAGTCCAATCAGTCAGTCACATCTTTGTGTACCAGAAATCAAAAATGGAATAACAGCTCAGTGGCAACATCAGGAAATAATGCAGTTAAATGCATCTATTTTCTCTATTTAAATTTCTTCATAGTGAGATAATAGTGATTAATTCATGTCAAAATCTGAGTGAAAGAATACAGCCAGACTTCAAGCAGGGAAAGGGGCTATGTCTCCAAAGAGTATAACATGAATCTCCTAATGTTAAGCAGCACTTGAAAGTCATGGAGTCATGAACCCACTGAAGCTGAACAGAGATTTAGCTCAGGAAGTAAATGGTAGCATTTCAGTGAAGCATAATCTAATTCCAGTTATTTAAAAATACTTTTTTAGGTTTGGTAATACCAGATTAATTGGATTTGCATCTCTTATGACAGGGCTGCATTTAATTCAGTGACCTTCATTTGAAACTTTATTAAAATAATTGTAAAAAACATGCTTTTTTATTTGCTGCATCGCATTAGCCCACTCGTCCATATCTAATGTCAAACAGAAGTTTAAAGGCATGAACAGCAGCCCCGTGAGACCCAGCCTCTCACCCAGAAGGTGCCCCTATCGCTGTTACCACAGTAATCATCAGCCAGTTCCTCATGTTTAGAATCACTGCAATTGATTGAGATCTGGACCTAAACTCAGTAGACAGTCTGAAAGGATCAACAGACGAGAAACATGTTACTACAGCATTAGCTAGTCACCATCAATCCCCAAACACTGCTGTAATGTCACATGCTGATTGCCCAAATCTGACACTGAACTGACATAAACCAACTTACCCGTGGGTCAAATATATGGCAGTCTGCTCTGTGACACAAGGTGAGCTAGGAACAGCAGCACAGGGAAAAGGGGGGCACAAAGCTGGGATGAGGAGTCACCTCATCTAGTCACGGCAGGTCTCGTGTTCTCCCCAAAAATGGGAAACAGAAAACGTAGATTAAAAAATGCAAGAACAAGAAAGGGAGGAGAAACTGGTGGAATACTTCCTAGCTGAGTAACCTTCAAAGTGTTTGCTGTATGACCCTAACACACTGAATAGAACATTAGAGAAAGACCTGGATTTTCTGTTCCATTACTTCCGCAAAAAGGAAACAGTAAAGAACCCCTTCAGGTTGGAAATTCTGTTTCTTTCAAAATATTATATACATTTTTACATTCCTTGTAGAATTTGTACATAACTGTGCAAAGAAATCAGTACACATGCCAAACAATTCTTTTACACATTTATACAGCAACAAGCAGGTTCAGACATCTAAAGAGGTGCTATAGCAGCTCCCCAATATCAAGGCTTCCCCCAAAATATTCTTTCACTATCTATGATTTGCACCATCACTTACATACGCAAAAACCAGGAATACCTGTTGTGCAGTGCACTGTACATTCCTTATTTCTTAGAGACCAATACACAAGGACAGCTTCTCCACTGATTCTAGAAAAAAAAAAAAAGGAAAAAAAATATTTATGTTAAAAAGCTTTCAAGTAGAAGAAAAGAAATTCTGTAGTAACATAAGTAAAAGATATACTTCATAAGAAGGATCAGTAATTTTGTGTATAGATATTGTATGACTTGCATATAAGAGAGGATAAGTGTAAGAAAATCTGTATTTTTCAGTTAGAGCATCAGTCAAGAATTATTACAACTTTAGGTGGAATAACCTACTCCTGAATATCTTTAAGGAGTTGATTTAATCTCTTGATTCAGTTCCCTGAAATCAATGCAAGCAGATGACTACCTCCAGTCAGATTTTTGGTGTTTGTGAAAATAATAGAAACCTGACTTTTATGTATTACAGGGAACCCAGAGAATCACATACACATCCAAAATAATCTGAAATCTTTCTTTGATTTATCCCATTATCTTGGTGCTCAGGGAACTCTGAGGTTAGCCTTAAAATACTGCATTATCTTTTTTTTCCTGAATATATATTTTCTGACTCCTTTCCAGAATGTCACTCTTCATCTCACTTCAAAAGTGAGATCTTGTTTGTACGTTTTTCAAGGTTTTTTATAAATTGTGTAATATTTGCAGAGAAAAATGCATTATGCCTGCTGTCTGTTTTACTTGGAATAAAATAGTCAGAAATAGTTCAGGGCTGGAGTAACCAGTCAGACCCATGTAAGTACAGTTGACTCAGAGACTAGCAGAGATAAGCAAGAAGTCTGTAAACAGCATCAGTGTTCCCAAACCAGCCATCCTGTAATTCCATCACCCAAATGAGAGGCCAGGTCCTGGTGTGCAGTGAGCTCCCCAGGAGCAGCCTGCAGCACAAAGCAGATCTGTAGTCAAAGCCTACGTTCACAGAAAGACACCTTAGACTTTCTGCCATGCCCGTAGTGATCTAAAAAAAAAAAAAAAAAAAAGAAGAAAAAAAAAGATAAAACAAGAAATGCTTTTGTGAACCAATTCTTACAGCTTGTAGTCACATTGAAAGTGTTAAATTTTCAAAAGCACACTAGGTGAACTCAGTTTTGGTTTCAGCATGGTATCATGAAGTCCTTTGGGGAGTCTCATCTTGTGCTGGTGCCAGCAGAAGCACAGGGTCATTTTGCTGACCAA
This sequence comes from Chauna torquata, assembly GCA_013399475.1. Lineage (NCBI taxonomy): Eukaryota > Metazoa > Chordata > Aves > Anseriformes > Anhimidae > Chauna > Chauna torquata. Next base: position 75,986 of record VXAL01010220.1, on the reverse strand, counting down.
TGTTTTTCCTTTTCTGATTTTACCCCACACTCCCTCTGGGTCCTCTCGTCTCTGCTTATTGATGGTCTCCCAGTGTTGCTGCTGGAGGCCCTCTCAGGGAGGCCGAAGTGGTGGGAGCGGGGGTGGCAGCGCCGAGCTCACTTTCCCCACTGCTGGGAACTATCGTGAGGGCTCTGGTGGGTGGTTAGTGCTGAGCTGATGTTCCCTGGCAGAACAAAAGTAGATTTCTGAAAATCTGTTCATAGGAGTTACTGGTATGTCATCCGGTTCTGTTAGTATATCTAAAGCATATCAGTACATGAGAATGCCTGCCAATGTGTTGTTCATCTCTCTCTCTGTATGGTTCTTACTGACATCTGGTCACAAAATGTTGTACTTCCACTAGTCAATGTAACCTCACTTTTCGTAAAATATACTTGTTCGGGGCTGTACGACAAGTCCAGCTAGCCCCTGGTAGTGCCCAATAACAAATGTTTAAGAAGGAGTATACAGACAAGTCAAGTGTGCAGTGATAGTTCCTTAGAAAGCCAGTTTCATTTTATGTCCCCCAGTTCTAATATCTGCTATATTCTGTGGAGAGTGATACAGCTGCTGGAGGCGATATGTAATTCATAATGGTGACCTCCAACATTCAGACACAGAGCGAGATAATGCCAGTAAAAGCCACTCTTTGAAATACTGATCTAGTGCTCAATGTTATGACATGCTTAGACACACCACAGTGTTCATCCTCCCCAGTTGGCAGAATTTCAGTAGCAGTTTAATGTAGAATATCACACTAAGTAAGAGAAAAACCCCAAAGCTCTGTATTTACATGTACCTCTAACTGAAGCACTTGAAACCTGAAAGGAGACCTGGGTTTTGGAAAAACAACTTTTTGAAAAAGAACATGGCCTCTCAGTAGCTGTGATCTCTGACAGACTGTAAGCAGAACGTATTTTAAGAATCTTTACATTAGGGTCTAACCACAGCAACTTTCGGTACTATTCCAAATATATTTTCCTTTTCTAGATGTGAAAAATTTTATTTCTACTACACATGGCAAACAGAGGAGTTCACAAAACATCACTGAGAAACCTCCTGTTGACGGAATCACAGCAATTTTTATAGCCGAGCTTACATTTACAAGCAGGAGTATCACAGGGGTCACAGCCCTGCTTCATGTCATGTGGCAACTGAACAAAGTTGAACACACACACACACACACACACACACACACACACACGCACGCACACACGCACGCACACACGCACGCACGCACACACACACAGACACACGCACGCACACGCACACACGCACACAGACATTGAGGTGGCCAGCTGGCATGGGGGGTAAGTGCTGCAAAATCATTTTGCCCACCCACATAGACAGTGCTTTAAAACCAGTAAACAGAAATGCAACAGTAGTTTTATAGACAGGCCAGACCATAAATAATTAATCCATGGGATAAATATATTTACATCAGACAGAAAGGCAGAAGCCACAAGCCAAACTTTACCTTGTATAAAATTTTTTGGAGCATGTGCTGTTTCCAAATATCATATTATAACATACAACTCTGAAATTACCCAAACCTTTTGTTGCTTCATGCATCCAGCTACAATAGTCGAAGCCTTTCTTAGGAGGCATGCTGTATTTCAATATACAACTATCTTTGAACCATGGACACAACTATGACACATGTCAGTTTCCCTCAGGACCCAACTCATTCTGCAGTATTCTGTTTAATGTGGTAAACATGATAATGAGTGTACTAGCAAATGTCAAAGGGGCCTGTGTTGCTCACTTTGGTAACTGTACATGAGACTAAAGGGAATTTAGAGCACAATACAAGAAGATACTAGGTAGTATGCTCTTCTCTCCTTTATTGCTAAGAATTTGTCTATGTAACTGTATCTGTTGGAGAAAGCCATATAATTCTTCTTCATTATTAAATGAAAAAACTAATTTTACTTTTCTGCTTTAAAATTAATATACATTAATCATTTGCATTGACCTAACTGGAAGCTAGGTGAAGAGCTTAGAAAAATCAGAGCTCTATGTAAATGAGTTAATAAAACTTATATTTGAAGGGGGTTTTGCCACTTAGTTATAGAAATATTGCTCCAGTTTAGTATCATCAAGTACAATTACAGAAGGTCTAATTCTTAAAGTATAGTTAAACCATTCAATAATACATTCACTTTTATGAAGAAGAGAATTTCAATAATTTGAACTTTATGTGTAAGATGACTTTTCCCTTTCCTACACAACTTCTATGCTTCTTTACAGAGACAGCTACATTTCACTTAGTTGAGATCAAAGGTAAGAAAAGGGCCACGAGCAGATCCTTCTCCTATACTGACCGGCTCAGAGCTGAAACAGGAAGAAGTTTAACTAAATTGTTCCCCATAAGCTGGAGGGAGGTAATCAAAGCCAATATACTATTGTTCTTCTAATCTCTGCCCAAGGAAGCTACATGGTTCACAAATCAAATTACTGCGGCAGGACGGGCCCCAGGAGGAGACAGGCAAAGATGTGATGTGGAATTGAAATTGATACATTAAACAAACAAACAAACAAAAAAAAGATTCACTAATGGCTCACTAAATAAGTCATTCCCCCATGCATGTCCACATTTTTTTTTCATGGTTATTTGCTGATAAGTTGTAAATAACAATAACAATAATTTAAAAATCAAGCTGTTTGGGGGAGAAAACTTTATTACCCTGCCCTTATTATGCAGCTTTACAGAAAAAGGTAAACACTTCTTAACGTAGTATACAACCAGCCTTTATTGGCAGCAAGATAACATCAAAGCTAAGAATTTATTGGCATTCAAGAAAAGACTGGACAGTTATGAGACAGCAAGAATAGTCACCACCATATTGAATGGGAAAAATATATTTTGCTACAGCTATAAAAGAAAACTGCAAGTCTCAGAACATGATCCAACCTGTACCAAATCAGGGAATTAGGAAAACATTAAGTTTCTTGAGTCTTACAGAATACTTTTTGCCCGTTAACATGAGGCAATGGGCAGTATTTGGTCCCAGTCTGACTGATCCTCCAGACACCACGCAGCTGGTAGGAGTGTAGAAGGTCTGTATTTTGTGTGTGCTGTAGAGACTGGTCTCACTGGGCCTGCACTGCTGTGTTTTCTGCAGCTGCTCAGTAAATCCTGCTCATCAGATTTGCTGCATATTTCTTACTCAGAGCCTCCTGGGATTTTAAAATAACTCTGCACAAAGAACTGAAGTTTGACTCCCATATCCCAGGTTGAGTCAGGCAGACTGCCAGCTACTTGTAATTTTGATTAGAAAATAACAGAGATAATAAAAGGGGAATCACATATGGTTCCTTTGCATGCATTTTTTTTTTGAGAGAGAACAAATGAATTTTCAGGTTCTGTTTGAGGTTTAGGCATGATTTCACATCAGTTCTTATTTCATCTTTTCTTAGTTTTCACCTGGTTTCACCAGAATTCCAAAAGTTTTACTTCAGACATTTGCTCACTTACACTTTATCTCTTTTAAATCACAGGTATGGTTTCATTCTTGGCAAGCTGCACACAGCTACTGAAGCATGTTAGCAATTAGGGAAGTTCACTATTTGGCTGCAAGAAATAAGAGTTGCAGATCTCCACATCAGATGAAAATGGATCACTATTGTAGCTGACACTTGGCTCTCCAGAAACATTTTCCCACTGGGTATTTTGTCACAGCATATTGCTTAGAAAATCTTCTACAGGAGCATGAGACTGTCAGTGATTGCAGTCACTAGTCCTTCATGAAAAATCACCATTAGCTTCACAGACAGCTCTGAGGTGAAAGGACACATTGACCGATAATAATCAGATAATAGCTTTCACTTTCCTTTCCTGAACTCTCTCTTGAGACCTTTCCCTCAACTTCTTCGCCTGTCTCATTCCGTTCTTCACCATGGCCTCAGATTTTGTCCACTGCACCCCTGTGAGAGGGCCCCTCTCCTCTCAATTTTATGCCACGCACAAAAAAAAACAGGGTTACACCTGCTTTACAGCTAGAGTTTCTTCCTTATTAGCATATACCAGATATAATTAAAGTTTTCAACAGTCTGGGAAACTAATGTGAATGGGATCCATATGTTTAACACAAAATTCAGTGTTTTGTTTAAATATTTCATGAATTAAGGCACTTTGTTTTTTTCTTAACTACTGGTAGATTATCTTGATAATCATGCATGATACCTATTATTTGTTGTTATATAAAAATCAAGTTATCACATGTGTAATCAAGCTGGAGGTTTTCTCTGCAGGAGATTCACATTGCAGGAGAATAACAAGTATTAAAAGTCTCTATGCTTTCTCAAGGAGGAAATAAAAGTACTTGATAATTATTCTACTTGTATTACTAGTGAATTCAGAATGAAAATGAAAAAACTGAATCCTCTACCAATTATATGATTTTCAAAAGGAATCTTTTCACAGAAATATGGTAGGTTGAGTAACACAAGAAGACCATTAGGAATAGAAAATCTTTAAGAGAACTAATGAAGAGGGACACTTACAATTTATATTTCAACACGAGTAGGTATTTCACAAAATAACGTTCATGATGATAAGAGTGAATAGAGTTTTCTTCTTCAAATTTAAATGTTTGATGCTTAAAACAAATATCTGTTTGCTACCTACCTAATTAAATATCTGAAGAATCAAAAAGAAACATTAGATCATACAGTTAAACTAACAATGAAAATTATCTTGCTCTACTTTTGTAGAATTCTCCATTATAATGAATTTTGTTGGTTTTCTTGTACTGATGGTGAAATGCAGTTTAAATTAGGCATCTCGAGTAAAGGCTATTATAGCACACACAGTTGAAGACATATTTGTTGGTTACATTTTCCTATTTTAGTAGTTAAAATACACCTTTACATCTGGGCTGCCTTGCACTTTCTGTCATATAAAATTATTTCAAGTTCAACACCTCTATTGTTTGCAGTAATCGTTTTAATATTCATCATGGAGAAAACCAACAGGCCACAAAAGTGATTTTCCCATGTACTATGAAATTTCATGTGGATTTGAATAAAGCTCTGAGCTCATGGGGCTGTGACCTCACTCAGGAAGTCCATAATTTCTAGCATTCATTGGCAGGAAGGCGACAAGCTCCTCCATCTCATGACCAACCCCAGAAAGAGCCACCCCCAGAGACCAAAACAAAGGGCAGCTTTGCAGCCTAAATGGTTAACGTTATGTAAAAACACTTCACAGCTAAATTCCTAGTAGTAATGCATAGTGGGATTGTTATGTGTGCATACACTGGCATTTTATTCATATTGAGTTGTTGGTTTTTTCCATTAAAAAGTAGGCACCTTCAAATAGAAGATGTTTCACCTTCAGGAACGAATATCAGTCCAGAATTTAGGATACCTTGAGCTCTAACCCTCATTTTTTTACCAGTTTAAGTCTGCCTTGATACCATTTTAAACAACTTCTTCTTTTTCAGTTCTCTCTCTTTAAGATGGAAATAGTAGCCCCATATGTCAACAGGAGATAAATGCCTTAATATTCTCCAGGTACCTAGCTGGTACATTGATGAACGTCCTAAAAGAGACCAAAAGCAAATGTGTAATTCCACATTTAATTCAGGCCTTAAAGATGTGAAAGAACTCTGCAGTGAATAGTGAAAAGTCAGAAAAAATAATAGGAAACTGCCTAGAGTATGTGTGAACATGTAATTAAAGAATGTACCTTAATGTAAAAGGCAGATGAATTAAAACTGCTAATCCACTTACTGTTAGCACTCCTAACTTCAGAGAACTTCGTTGATTAATGTTCTTTTAATGTATTTCCAAGTAATGATGTACAAGCTTATATATATATACACAAGCATTGAATGAACAATGGATCAAGTCTTTGATTCAGGAAAGATTAACTCTATAACAACCATAGGAAATAAAAACTGGATAAGAAATGTCTTTTGTACTGGAAACCAGTTTCAAAACAATCATCAATTTATTAATAAGGCTCTAATGAAAAGGAGAGATTTTGCTTTCCTAGTTAAATCTTAAATATTCATTATATAAAAAAAAAAATAAAGAGAGCACCCAACCATTACCTTTAGCCGGTTTTAACCAGCTCAGTCAAGAACTGCATTGATTACAAACTGTAACATTGTAGTCATACTCCTATCTTCATCTCTCCGCTCAGCCATCACTCCACGCTATGCGCTTCCCCCAGCTGCATCTCCCTACCCTCCCGGTGATGGCACAGTCCGGACCTGGCCCACCCCTCAGCCACACTGCCAGCATGTTGGTGCATGGCAGAGCCCTGCTCTCAGGCTTGCGGTGGACAGGGCTGACAGGCTGAAGAACACGTGGGAATGGGGGCATACGTAATTTCTGTGGTTTTGTGCAGTGGGGATAAAACCCATCATACCTGCTGCCACCTCATTCGCTGGCTCGCTTCCCAAAAAATTGGTACCCTTGACAGCCCTCTGTACCCACATTAACAGTGAGATGCCCCACCAGGGTGACCTGTGTTTAAAAGAAAAAAGAAGAAGAGAAGAAGAAGAAGAAGAAGAGAAGAAGAAGAAGAGAAGAAGAAGAAGAGAAGAAGAAGAAAAGAAGAAGAAAAAAGAAAAAAACATACCACAATCAGGCTGCAAAGTTTTTCGTTTTTCGTTTTTTGTTTTTAGTTTTCCAGTAAAGTCCTACACTGTTGCCTTGGGTGTTTAGCAAAAAACTTCACAGGTTTCTGAGCATTTCTGTAGATCACACTCCCTTGGGTTGGGAGAGTGCCTGGGTTCACAGCTCCACAGATGGTGAAATTTTCTCAACATTGACACAAAGCCACATGTGTCACCGCGTGTCTGCACATGTGCAGACAGCCCAGGACACTCGCATCTGCCCGGGGAGGCAGTGGCACGGATGGGTGCTGCACATGGGCAGTGTCAGGCAGGGCTCCCCAGAGCCAGCGCACGTATGCAAGTGGCGTGAGCCACTGGCAGCCTGGCATCCCTGCTGTGGATGTGACATCTTGTAACAAAAAAACCTAGAGCATGCTGTGGTCTACGTAGATGCTCACTCTTTTCATTGAAAGGCCTCCTCAGAAGCTACCCGCTCTGCTCCTTCCCTCTCCTTACAGATACCAGATTTTGCTACATAACAGGATGCGCATTAGAACGGATTTCAGCTGCTGTTAATTCAGCCCAGTTAATTCAAAGCCCAAATGAAGGAAAGGAACAAAGGGTAAAACAAATAAAAATAATGAACCGGTTGCTCAGTTAGTGTAATTGCACTGGCTTCAATAGAACCACACTAATTTCCAGCAGCTGCAGTTCTGGCTCTTTATTTTTGTTTACTTTACCTCCTGTTCTTAATTTCCTACCCTCCCATTTGTTTGTTATTTTCATTCATTTGGAGTTTAAATCCCTTGAGGAATGACTTTTTTTTCCTTTCCTTTCTTTTTTTTTCAAAACCATGCAAGGTTAGGAAACAAAACAAATACATTCCACTATATGATGGGTAGGTATGGGGACAACATAGAACTGGAGAAAAAAAAAGAAAAAAAAAATCAAAATCTGGCTCCTTGTGTATTTTCTACCTTGGACAAGATTTTATTTCATTTACAATGTTCAATGTGCTGTTTTATAATCCATGATTTAGGAATAATTTTGTTTTTGGCTCCTTGAAAACATGATTGCTTAATAGATGTGTTTCTTAATGAGTATCATTGAAATTGACTGCACAATCTCCACCCCCCACCCCCCCACACACCCCTTCCCCTCCTCAGCCAACTATTTGAGTAAGATTGGGGTGGACATCAAGCAAAGTGCTGTCATGAGATTCTCTGTTGTCCCAGCTACTCCTGGTGAGGCGACATACTTAAAAAATACCAATTTAATTTACTCTTCCAGTTCAGAACTCTTTCCTACTTCTCAAAAGAGAGAGTTTTGAAAGAACTGACAGTTATTTTTAGCTGGTGCACACTCTTTGGTGATCTTTTCTTCTTGTATTTGTTCCCCTGGCAAACCAACCAAAGGTCTAAATCAGCCAATCACAATTTGCTGAAAACTTTACAGAGAAGATCCTAATGCAAGTCCTCAAGTTTAAATCTGTTGAACTACAAAACAACCAAAATACAGTAAATATTAAAGCCACAAGCAGATACAGAGATGAACTGAAATACAGTATAGCACCTTCATTTCTGTAACAGTTCCCCAGAGGCCTCACTATTTGTTCACAAGCAAAGAGATACATTGCTAATGATTATTATGATCATCCTGTGACAGAGCTCGTCAAAATTGTTAATACATCAACCTCTGCCTGAAAGTTCTTTCTGAATAGCTTAGGTGAGGTTGACAAAAACATTTTGTGTTCTCATTTTTCTCAGGAACTGTAACACTGTAGACATCACAGAACTAGGTATCATTAAGTATTGTATAGCTATCACTGCAAATTACCAGCTTGTTTAATAAACTTGAATGTGGAATTAGTTTTAGCATTTTTTGGAAAGAACAATCCGTAAAGTAGTAATATTTCAGTCAGTTCTCTCAGTACCAGTTGCACAAAATGCTTACTACTAGGCTTCAAAGGACATAAAGCCTACAATTTGGTAATGAAAATACAGTTACACCTTCCCTGTTCCTAAGGGGTGAGAAGGGTTTTCTAATATCGAGTGTGCCTGTAGATGGCTTGCCAGTCCACCTGCAGCAGGGGGCTAGGATTCAGCACGCACTGTTATTCACAGTGGTACGTTTCATTTTTAGCTCTGAGCCATTTAATTGTCTTTTTGCAGATAAAAACACAGGTTACAAAGACAGTTCTTGCTTTTTACCTTCACTCTTTCTGGCAATTTTCAGTTATACTCCTCAGATGTATTTATCAGGAGACTGATCAGGATCTGATACAGAAATCTGCCAGCATATAGCACGAAGCAGTGTTTTACTTTCCCCATACCTCCAGCTTCTCTGTTTGCAGGGTACTTCCACATGTGAAGTAGAAATTTCAGGTCACAATCTGTTAAGGCATTTTGAGATATGAGTTGCTGCCTTGGAGTTGTATTACATGGCCAAAAACATGATAAAGATACATTCATTTTCTAACAATGGATAAGGATGATGTCTCGCACTATGATTAAAGTCAAAGTAATTACATTTCATGGTTTCTTTAGCACAAGTTGCAATCTTCCTCTACAAATCTGATTTATTGTCAAAGTGGTGGTATTCAGTTCCATCAATGAAGTGTTAAATACAAATAACTAAGCATTTCTACATTTCAGTCCTAAAGCTAGGCTTATTAGGCAAACCTGCTCATAACTTTCAAAAGAATATATTTTCAGTTAAGTGGAAATAACAACATATCCCTTCACATACACCCCCCTACACAAAAATACAGATTTAAATAAACTCTAAATCACTGCACCACCCACATTCAAAGGTTTTGGCTATAGTTGGTTTTGCAAACCATTTTCATATAAATATGCCATAGACGTTTTCCCACTCGGTTTTCCTTTCCTAATGTAGAAATGCCAGTGTGAGAAAATTAACCGAATAGCATCCTGCTAATTTATACTGATGTGGCTGTGTAGGTGGAAGAAAGTGTAAAAAATGGTTTTGTGGAAGGAAGACTGAATGCCAAGGAATCTGGTGCTACTGTGTTTTAAAAGAGGACACATATGTCAGAAATTGGAACAGCAGGTATGAATTAGATTTTTGACAGAAGGGTATTACTGTTATTTTCACATGCATAGGTTGTTTCTGAGATTTTGCATTAAAACTTGCTGATGATGTAAGATGCATGAAATAATGCAAAATTCAGTCCATCTCATACAGATCAAAACCCCCAGAATTCCCCCTGAAATTAAGCTGGCACTCTTGTTAAGGATTTAACAAGGACAGCAGGTCAGAGACCAAGCTGAAGACGGAAGTTAAAATGGAAGTTGTAAAATTTGGTCTGGGGACTATTACAGAGCCAGTAGTTAACAAGTTTAGTCCAGCAGTAAATCAAGAGAGGTCTAACAGCAAAGGGACTCAAGAGCTCAGTGTTGTCTATCACATTGTTCTTGGATTTCAAGAGCTTTCACTTCGAAAGTCTTTAGGGTAGATGACTTTGTTCAAACAAAACCTCCAGGGATTCAACTTTTTACTATCAGACAGGAAGAAGAGTCTAATTTCTTCAGTACAGACTTTATCCCGTTTATGATTCCTCTGAAACGCCTTTGTATACACATATTTATATATATTTAGTGAGAACTCTTTCCATGAGAAAAGATATAAACATCTTTTACCAATAATTCATTAAAATTTATAATAGCTTTAAAATGTAAATATCTGTATTAAAATGCTCCTAAAAATAACTGACTTTATTACTGACATAAAAATGACTATCAGTTTTTGAAATTTATTTCTCTTATCTCAGTTATTTTGTATTGGAGAGGTTTGCATGCATTTCTAATGATAGCAGTCATGAAAGTCTTGGTCTTAAAATCACTTGTGAGACAGACTTTTCCTTGGATGAAGCCCACCTAAATGAGAATAGGCAAATCTGGTGAAGGAGGAGACAGGAAACCTAGGAGTTAATGGCTTTATTTTAGTTTTGATTTTTTTTTTTCCTCTGCTTGTCTTCTGCTTTTGTACTAAACCTTTCAAAAATTGTATCTTACTGATTGTCATAAAAAGCTCAGCCATAAGTTCATCTTGGTACCACTTATGCAAGACCTCTAAATAAAGTTGATTGTATGGAAAATACATTTTTTATTGTATTTCATACTTATTTTTAGTTTTTCATCAGTCAAAACACAAATCATAAAGAAACCTAAAAAGCCTATAAAACCCACAAATATGCAATGTTTTTTCTTCTTTTCAAATGAACAACTTGAATTTTACATCAATAATAAAATGGACTTTACTAAGCAATGTTTATATATGACTCTTCAGCTTAAGCACAGGTTACGAGGTGTTTTTTCTATTTTTAGTTGTAAAAATAAAAATTTAATAACAATAAAATTTTAATAATAAATTTTAATATTCCAGTATCAGTATCATTAAATTCAAAACCACACTAATTTAACTAAAGGCTAAAGAGTTTATTTGTAAGTTATTAATCCCATTGTCAGCAGCATTTTTCCTATAATGTACTTATTTTTTATTGTTCCTAAAATCTGTGAAGCAAAAATAAAACAAAAACTTAAAAATAGTTTGCCGGAGATAATTTATTATGCTATAAATTCCCATTACACATATAAAACACTACAAGTATATTTCACAATGTGTATTTCCCACTTGCTGTCATTATTACTTATTTTCTGCTGTCAAGCAAGAACTGAAGTTATCAATTAAGGTAAAATAAGAACGCATCCCATTAGATTCAATCTGGTCACACAATTAGCACTCATTTATAGACTCTTCCATTATTGGTGTCACTCCATTTATAGGCTACTATAGTGAGGGGAAATAAAGGTCCCAGATTGTTTCAGGCCTATATAATGTACAAATTGCAATTCCACGTGTAGTGATAATGCCATTTATAGTGAAGTTAAGTGGTGAAAAAAAATGAGTTCAGTATAACTACGCCATAAATTTTCATTAATCTTTCTACTACAGCTGAGGTATTGATATTTTAATGCACCTTTATCAGGTAAGGCAGGAGTCTCTGGATATTGAAGCTTTCTAATGTTTTAGAAAAGAAACTTAATTATTTTCCTGTAATGAAGGAAATGCAGGAGCCCAGAGTACACCTTNTTAATAATAAATTTTAATATTCCAGTATCAGTATCATTAAATTCAAAACCACACTAATTTAACTAAAGGCTAAAGAGTTTATTTGTAAGTTATTAATCCCATTGTCAGCAGCATTTTTCCTATAATGTACTTATTTTTTATTGTTCCTAAAATCTGTGAAGCAAAAATAAAACAAAAACTTAAAAATAGTTTGCCGGAGATAATTTATTATGCTATAAATTCCCATTACACATATAAAACACTACAAGTATATTTCACAATGTGTATTTCCCACTTGCTGTCATTATTACTTATTTTCTGCTGTCAAGCAAGAACTGAAGTTATCAATTAAGGTAAAATAAGAACGCATCCCATTAGATTCAATCTGGTCACACAATTAGCACTCATTTATAGACTCTTCCATTATTGGTGTCACTCCATTTATAGGCTACTATAGTGAGGGGAAATAAAGGTCCCAGATTGTTTCAGGCCTATATAATGTACAAATTGCAATTCCACGTGTAGTGATAATGCCATTTATAGTGAAGTTAAGTGGTGAAAAAAAATGAGTTCAGTATAACTACGCCATAAATTTTCATTAATCTTTCTACTACGGCTGAGGTATTGATATTTTAATGCACCTTTATCAGGTAAGGCAGGAGTCTCTGGATATTGAAGCTTTCTAATGTTTTAGAAAAGAAACTTAATTATTTTCCTGTAATGAAGGAAATGCAGGAGCCCAGAGTACACCTTTATGGCCAATCTACTATGAATATATGTCTGAAGTGCCTCCAGTGCAAAATAAAAATGGTAGCTATCTCTGTAAAGTAAATGTTATGTTACTGTAGTACATGCCGTGTTCCTTGTCCTGCTAATAGCTTAAAATAGATTACTTATGAGGAGACAGGGGCTTTTTACGTATAATTTCTTATTGCTCAATGACACTGAGTAAAACAAAGATGGAAAACTTAAAACTTTTAGGTCCCCTTTTGGCCTTTCCCAAATGTAGAGCCCTTTTCCACTTGTGTACCCACCCAGCACTGCATGAATTTTGGCCCATTTTAGGGGCTGAAATGGATATGAGGACAGTGTATACATATATAAGCAAGAGCTTGCCTTTGAACTTCTTTTTTCTACACTGCATTACTTGCAGCAAGAAGTTATACCTGCAAATCACCACTGTGTAACAACTATGGACATTTCAATTCCATTTAGCTTTTTTTTAGAAGGAATAGTAGGAGATTGCTGAACTTCAAGAGGTAGATTTTGTTGCACATTAGCATTGCAAAGAAAAGAATTAAAAATACATTCTGCTGGTACAAGAGACTCATCTCAACAAATATTTAAAACTTCAGAATTTTGAAACTCAAGCTCATAATCCTTCTGTTTATAGCCTATATGAAGCAATATGGTGTTTTATATAGAATATGAGTTAGAATATTTCATCAGAAATCAATATACTTTTGAAAATTGTGTTAAAAAGGGATAAATGAAGCAGATGAAAAACAAGGGGAAAATATATTTCTGAATTCTGAATATATTCTTTAAAAAATCTTTTTTTTTAAAAAAATTAAAACAACTTTTAAACTGCTTCAATTAAAAAAATAGGGAAACATCTGAAAATATGCCTTTTCTTCTGTTTCAGATGGAATGTGAAAAACCCCTCAACAAATACATGTCTGCATTTGTACAACAGTTTCAAATTACAAACTGCATTCCCTAAATATTACAGAAAACCATTGTATTTGGTGGTGGTATTATTTTTTTATTGGCCTAAGATGTGTACTAGTCAAAGCAGAACTATTTGGTTAACCACACATAGAGGAGTGTTTATCCATGATTAATACAGCACATATTAATCATGGGTGAGCAGTATGTGTAGACAGATAAGGGGCTGATTGCAAGCCCCAAGTTTACCTCCACGATCTGTAAATTGTCTCCAGTCAACCACACAAACATTTCCTCCAAGCACAAGGAGGTGGAAAGACAGATCATCCCTGAATACTAAACAACCCAGCTTCTGAAAGAAGCTCCTCAGATTTAAAGCTGTTTCTGCCACCAAAGCTGCCACAGTTTTGTTGACCTTACTGCTACTTGACTGAGCAAGGATGCAAGCCTTTCTGTGTTCATTTAGTGACTACTTAAAGCAGAAGAAACTCAGGACCATAATGCTCAAGTATTCTGGAAACAGTACCAGTTACATTTTACTCTAAATCAACAAACCTTCAAAATTATTGTTGAAAGCACATGGAAAAAAACACACACACACAAAAAAAAACACGCACAAAAAGGAAAATACCTAGGAAACCGGGAAAAAAAAGGTTGGCAAGGGCATAATATCCTTCTCTCTTATTGTCAACATCTGCAGCAGAGTCAGGAGCTGGATGGAGAAGAGTCTGCACTGCTAAAGAAACATTTCACTGACTGAAAAAACTGCTGCAAGGTGGACAGTAATGACATTTGCCTCCCAAGTGGTCCTGAGAAGACATCTCTGCCTTGTTTTGCAGGCACATCATTTTGTCACTATCATTCTCCATGGAAAAAGAATACAAAAGATTTCAATGTTCGTCCTGCCTTTACATATAATTTGTAAATAAGTAAATGTTCATCCTTGGGTTCTCTCAGACTAATTCCTACAAATCTAAGGATCATATTCAGAGATAAAGTACTGCAAATAGTAGTGCTGTTTATTCACCAGGACGGTTCACATCGCCTCTGTTCTTGCTGATTTTAAGATAAGAGAGAATCTTACATTCAATATCCTATACAGTCTGAATGTGGAGTAGTCATAAAATAATCCAAACCAGAGGAAACACTGGATCTGCTTTGTTATCTGTCATTGACTAAAGAATGCGTAAATGGCATGTATGTCGTACAAGGTTGCCCCCCATAGCACTGCCTGGAACACCTTCAGTGTGTTAATCCTACGTGGAACCATTGTTTGCATTGCTCACATGAATATTCACCACATCTCAGGAAGCCTTTCCTGCTATTTGCCAGCTTTGCTCCAAATGGCAAATCCAAAGTGGTAAGCAAGTTTTTCTAACCACCCTGAATGCTAAATTCTAGATGTGGTACTTTGAAGTACCTCTAAAAAGGCCATTTTATTTCAAATTTAAACGTAAAAGCATTACACTCCCATTTCTGCAGTGCCTGGGAAACTGTCCAAATAAAACCCAGGGTTGTACTATCCACATTTTGCAAGCATTTCACAATGTTCTATGCTTTTTTCCACAAATACTGTAGCCAAATAATTTCTATCCAAATTAGCAACAGCAACTTACCCAGAAAAAAAGTTAACATTTTGACATGTCTAAGTTTTGGAGCAGGAGAGGATGAGGAAGAGGGAGAGCTTTGTCAAATGTCTTCTCTTCTGTAGATGACGCAGATACATTTATTTCATCAGCATACAGCTGAAATTGCATTGACACCGTAAAAACAAAATTTTGCACCTTTGTTCACCTTTAAGTAGGTGAGCCAATAAAGAGAGAAATATACACGTCCCTTGTAAGTCATATGAAACTGTTCAACTATAAAACACTAGCATTCCTCTCCTTTAGCTCTAGACATAATCCCTTCTCTTTAGCGTGAAGCTTGGATCATTTCTGACTTTTTTTATCCCAGTTCCTTCTCCTGTAACGTGCCACCCAAGCAGGCTTTTTGGTAGACTTTGTGTGTGTTTGGGTCACAGAAAAAGAAAATTAGTCCCTCTGCTTTACGTGATATTGACAGCGTGAGACTGTGCCGAATGCCATTAGTATTAACATTCCAAGACATGCAATTATTGTTCTCCTTTGAATTTTTGTTATTACCAGTCAGGGCAACTGGTATTTGGACTTCTTCATAGACTTTAAAAAAGAATAATCACAGGCTTGGTCTTGTTCCTGCTTAAGCTAACAACACTTTTGCCACGACTTCAGTAGGGTTCCAGGCCCTCGAGGACAATTTTCAGAATATCCAGATTTAGCTTTTGAAGTTCCACATGGTTCAACTCAAAAGTTAGTCACTTGGGAGGAGCAATTTTTCAAATTCTTATTTGTGCACCAAAATTTCACATTCCAAAAATTGTGGAGGCCAGTTTAAAATACAAATAATATTATTAAATTGCCATCCTTTTTTTCCCCCATTCTTTTACATACTACCTGGTGTTTACTGTAAACTTAAGAAGTTCACATGTGACTTCCTATTATTTCAATAGGACATGGTTGCTGTAAGAACAAGCCAGCAACAGCATGCTCTGTGTCACTGAGTATCAGTTAATTTGTACAGATTGCCTATCCAAAACACAAGAGCTAGGGTGGCTTTTATCTCTTTACAGTCTCACTATACTCTGGCTAAAAATATTGTCTGAAAATGAACTCCCTCCAGAACAAAAATATTCATGGTTGACTGGACCACCATCTGTGCTCATCACCTACCCACAAGATGTATCCAGTTAGTGGAAAGATCTTCTATTTAAACACCAAAACGTACTGTCACTCCACCTTTGCTCTAGAGTGATCATGTGCATAATCTTTTTGCAACCCACTCTTCACTCGAAAGGAATAGACTAACACTATACTTTCAAAGAAGTGTGAATAGGGATTTATACTGTATGAAGAAGTCGCTTTCGCATGAAAATCATTTGTGCAATCATTTCCACTCCAGTGCAGGAATAGGATGATGTTCTCCCATGATGCCAAGGAAAATACTATGGCTGCTATGGCAAGGGTGAAACAGCTTTCACTGGGGAAGTTGACATGTTATTTCTTCTGCAAAAACCCTTAGAACTTTCTGAAAAGGGACTCAGTAGTTGGTGAAGCACTAAGGACTTTTTTGGAAAATGTGCTTTGCTTCATAAGAAGTTACTCAGAATGTGGTTCAAAATGTGTTTTTCTAACTAAAGAGAAACGTGTGGTGCATATGAAAAAGTACAGAAAACCATGAAAGATATCTTTGTTAAACGTCAGTGATATGTGTCTGTTATTTTTCTGTCTTGTAAGCTAATAAACTTAAGACCAGTTGCTTTACAGACAGGGTAGTTATTAGCTCTCAGTAGAAAATAATGTACCATGGGGAATTTACAGTATAAGAAAAATGCTCTTAAATATTTCGGGCCATCTGAGCCACCCAGGGTAAGTGTTTTCTGGCAGCAGAGGTGTTATTGTTGCCATAGCCCTGCCACATGATGTTATTCTCGTAAGTAAAATGTAGTTTTCCTACTCAAGAGCTCTGCCTAAGCCCAGCAGCAAGTAGCCATGATTTTGTTCCCATACCCAGCACAGAAGAGATGGTTTTGAGGATTGTGCAGTAGTGGTAAAGGAAAACAGCAAAACTGCAATCCGTGGTTTAAATAAAGCAGGTGGACTGCAATCGAAAAGCATGTCATTTCTGACTGTGCTCAGAAAAACTAGAATAGCTAAAGGACAATATTATTGATTACAGAGACTAAAATGCTGACTTGTTGCGTATGTCTTTCAGAAAGACACCCAATCATAAAAGTAAAACATGACAAAAACAAATCTATGAGGAGGTATCTAACCTGAATGGTTTTGTTTTCATGGAACCTTATTTTTGCTATTAGATGTCTTCTGTTTTTTCTTTCTTAAGTGTAACAAATCTAGTTATTGAAGATCCAGACTGGCAATAAGAACGGTTGCTATTGAAAGCCCAACAGCCAGACTATGTGGTGATTGTTGGGACCTAGCAAACACCTTCCAGACAGAAAAATAAACATGAAATTGTGTTTTGAAACCCCAAAACAATGTCTGGTTATACACGCTCTTGGCTTTAAACTCTGTTTTTAATATTGTAAATATAAAATGATTCTGCATTAAAACTTGACAAAATCACTTCATCCTTTATTCCAGGGCACCCATACTGAAGTTGAGGTTTTATAAGTGTAAGTAGATTAGACCTGCAGTGTTATTTTCAGTCGTGTACTTATTCATGAGCAAAGGTCTTTTCAGATACAAACCAGGTGCAGACCAGCTGCTTTGTGTATCTGCAAAAGTGGCCCCAAACTGAACAAAAAAATTGCAGATACCTATCTTTGAATAATAGCATTTATGTGTCTTGCAATTCCTCTCTGTTATTCTTGTGCAACATTTTTTCCATAACCAAATAATTTGTCAAACTATTTCTTGGTGGGCTCCTCAGCCAAGGTCAAAGCCGTGTGATACAATCTGCCGCAACATTTTGCTCAAGAGTTTCCAAGGGTGCCCAAGGGCTGGTGAGAGCAGCCCGCTCCTTCCCTCGCCCATGGACTGGCCCAGGGCAGTGCAGACATGGGGCAGCAGCTGGAGAGCTGAGTGCTGGAAGAGGGCAAGCGAGCCACCCGCCATTCCCCCTGCTCTTGCCTGTTGGCCTATTGTCATGGTCACACACAATCGGTACATGCTGACAGAACCATACAATAGCGGCACAGATAAAAAACCAGCAAATTGTGCCAAACAAAACAAGCTGTGGAAAAAAGGACTGTAAATCCCAACAGAGGTCAGTGTCTCCTTGACCATAAACAAATGACAATGACTAATATTAACACAAAAATTTGTGTGTGGGGAGGGGAAGAGATGCCTGGAGGAAAGCTACAATACATATCTCACAGTGATTTGCAAGTGGTAGCTACCGAATAAAGGTCGGAAGCAATATTTGATTGGAAAAACATTATGCAGCTAGAAAGTGAGAAAAACTTAGAGAAAGGAATCTACAGCACTTTAGTCTGAGGACTGAAAGTTTCATCTGATAGAAAAAATGAATGCCTGTTGATCTGGGGAAAACATAATGTGAAACGTTTGCTGAGTGAGAAAAATGTTGATTGGGCAATATCAAAAGCAGCTGTCGTGTGACAGTGGAAAAACAATTAAATAAATGTGACATGGCAGCAAAATAGTCCATGTGAACTGGGGTCTGTGACGTTACTAGAGGGGGCAGTGGTGTAAAAGTTCCTCACTAAGCTGTAACTGTGCCAACAGCATCAGTGACCTGCCAAGGTGGTCACAATACGAATATTACTCAATGGTTCTATATGTCTTACTTCTATAATTATGGTCCATCCCTCAGCTTTCCCAGCTGCCATGGCTCCTGACTAATCTTGATCAGACACTTCCCATGCCATGGTGCAGATAAGTTACCAACACACGTTGGTTTGCTTACCTGGTAGTTCCTTGGTATTCTCCATTCCCTGGACTTCTCTTTGTGTTTCTTGACACTGACCTTGATCAACCAAAACCAAAACAAACAAACAAAAACCACAAACTGATAAGCAATGGGTTCTGCCAGACAAAAATGTTATATTGAAAGCATTCTGCACTGTGACTTTCAACTCAACAGGAATATAATAAACTATCTACTTGTTTTTACTATCAAGGGCAGATCTTCTATAGTTGTCCTTCTTCTCCTTTCAAAGAATATACAGTGTCTGTAATGGAAACAAATGCATGATTGAGTGTTTCAAATACTTTTAAAATATGTGGTCCTGACTCTTTTGCTGTTTACCCATTCTCCAAGAAGACAACAGGGATCTCAATGTCCTTGTCCTTGTTATGATAGCTTACCTCCTATACCTGTAGTGATCTAGCTAAGGGTGAGCTGGATTTCATTAAATGCCATGCTACTAGAGCCAATATACAAATCAGCTAATTAGATATCTCTTGTTGTACAATTATCTTAATTCAAAGGTAAGTGGGTGTTGGTGCAAAAAACGTAATCTTAGCATCTATGCCACATAACTTTGAAAGACAGCAAGTTGTGATCCCGTAAATATATCCTCAACTTAAAAGAATAGTAAGTAAATCCAGTGCAGCTGACTGCACACTGCAGATTAATGGCTTACCAAAAATCTTCTGCAGAGAATGGGATACTTGCACCTCGGAAGAGATGGGCCCATTAAGAGGAAGGACACCAACGCTAGACAATCAAGGCCCCAAAATCTGCCATTCCGTGGCATTCAGCAGAAAGAAACTAAGGTGTACATTATTACATTAATTTATTTTATAACTATTACTACAAGATGAATCATTCTAGGTATAAAGTTCAGTTATGACACATTGCATCACAAGCTGGATGTATGAGATATACTGGCTATCAATGTTTCATAAAGTGGCATGGGATGAGAGACTACTTTGAGTACTTGAAAATACTGTAAAGCCAAAATCCAACCACAGATGGAGAAGAGCAAGGTAGTAATGTTTACATCTTGTCCTTTTCCTTTTTCTTTTTCTTCCTCTTCTTCCTCTTCTTCCTCTTCTTCTTCTTTTTTGTGAGTTCCTTCTTGAATAAAGAAAACAATTTTCCTGTTTATTAGAATCTCTTGAAATGTTTTGCCAACTTTCCACTGTCAAGAGATTAGATGAAAAGAATTTTTCATGAAGAGATAATGTGACAAAGCAATACAACTTGATGTTCCAGATTATTATGTAGGTGTCTAGTTTTCAAAATATGCTTGCAGCAATTCAAACTTTTTTTTTTTCTTTTACACCCTAGACAGTGTCAACAGTTCTGGTTCCTAAAGCTTTCTACATTTCCATGGAACAGAAGCAACTTTCTTTCAAGCTTCCCCAACACTCTCCCACCTTTTTCTTACGGGACCACTTTAGGGTGAACGCATGGTTTAGTCTCCATGACCCACTCACTCGTTGATGCCACTATGATTGCCAATAAGTGATTGAAATTAGTTTTAACTGTAATGTGAACACTAGAAGTAGTTAGACAGATGCCACTAATTCATCCTTCACATATTTCTGCTACTGTTAGTCTGCTTGAATCAGTGACCTACATCTAATGGATTCAATAGGCTTTTTGCTTAAGTCTGATCAAGCTATTAGTAATACAACTGGGCAAAAAAGTAGAAAAAAAATACTTCAAATTTGAATATGATTTTTTAATGACCTTCTCTTTTCCTAAGGCCTACAGCCCACTTGTTTTCAGGTCAGGCTAACGTCTAAAGCAATCATCTCAAGCAGAAATGGCTTATCTTGGTGCCTACAATCCATTCTGTTTGGTGTGCTCTCTTTTTTTTTTTTACAGCAGCTGGGAAAGTAATTGCTGGTGGAAACACATGGACCCACTGAGCATTAGCATCGCCAGGACTGCATTAGACCATGTGGTTAACTTGAATTGCATGTGTTTGGATTCCCTGTCTTAATTTTGAACCCACAACATAAGGGGAGCATATTTCCCTGCTCCCACATCATTAATTGCAATCATTGTTATCCAAATAATCTGGTTCATAGAAAAAAATGGTTTAAAAAAACTTGGAAGAGACACAATAGATCAGCTAACAATAGACCATCTGATCATTTAGGAAAACTAATAAAAAAATAGTGACATATTAATAAACCATTCTGACTCCTGGCTTGTCAAGGATTTGGACTGTGAAATACACCAAATCCAAAATCCATCCATTAAATTCTACTGACACGGAAATCTATAGGAACTCTGATTCTTGCAAAGGGTGATGGGTCAGCTCAGTGAGTTCAGCCAAGCACTAAGGCCTGAAATTTGGCTTCAGAAATTCTGACATGCTTCCACCTCTGAATGGTAACAAAGGCTTACCAATGTTGTAAATAGCCCAAGCACAAGCATCTGAATGCGCAAAGAACACAAGAAGAAACTGCATTAGGTTTTAGCAATAAAAACGTTGTTACTTTTCTGCCTTACACAGATTTCCTACGTGACAAACATCAAAATTAAACAGTTGCAATATTCAGCACATTTTTATCCAGATAAATATTGAAAACATATTTAATGCAATATTGAAGGGATTACAGAATTCAGAAAAGGGAAAGTCTGACTAATGCTGCAGCTGTGCAGCATTCCAGTGAATCCAAGCCATTGCCAGCATTTATTAGCCACTCAGCCTTTGACAATAAACAATCTTCAGCTCACGATCATATATCCAGACAGATAGATGTACGATATTGCTTACACAGCCACATTAACACTGTCCTGTCTATGCGCCATGAATACTCTTAACTATTAGCTTTAACTTAGTGAGGCTGTTACAAAAGGCATAGTCCAATTTTGACTTCATTTTCTTTAATGACTATACAATTACAGTATTGTACCTTTTGTTGTACATTTATTTTTGTTTTCTGTTCATGAAGACTTTACTGCTGACATTGAAACAAAGACTTCAGATATTTTACAGAAAAAAATTAGAAGTTTTAGGTTAGAAAACATGTTTTTCACACAATATTTGGAAAACAAAAGAAAAATTAAACTACTTAAAGTTATAGCAGTAATTTCAATAGGGAGCAGGTTTTCACTCATGATAGTAAGTGTGCTTTGAAAAAGAAAATAGCAGTGCAAATGGCTGTTTTAGTATTTCTCCAGAGAAAAAAAAGTACAATACTAGGAACAGCAAAGAAATCATCATGATACTATCCTGTTAAATCAGATAAAGAAAAAAATCATGGATCATTTTAAATCATTTTGTGGAAGAAGTAACACAAGTTCTGAGAAATCTCTTCTGTTTAAGTATGCACTTCACATTGCATTCGGATCACCAGGCACACACAAGATGGACTCAGAAAGCCACCTCTCTTATCTTCAGTCATCACCATGTTATAAACTTCGGTTAAGGGCCTTATTTATATTTCAGAAGGAGAAGCAAAGAAAGAATTGTCATTAACTGCACAAAACTGCTAAAAGCCTCTATGAAAGTGCTTTGGCTTCTGCAAATACCTGGTTTGCACAGGAAATGCTCAAGGATTTATAACAAGCAAGTCAAGACGCTTGCTTTGACATCTAGCATTAAAACTGGACTAATACCAACCAAGATGAATCTCAGATCAGCAGTTCTGAGAATGGTCTAAACAAAACAAAACTAAACAAAACAACAACAACTAAGAATGCTTTGTAAAGGAAAAAACAGGGAAATGCTTCAATGCTTCCATTAATACAAAGCAGAAAGTCACACAAAAGAGCCTCTAATTTAAAATAAATATTTTTCAATACACAAGGTAAAACAATTATTTGGCACCCTTTATTTTCTAGTTCCTTCAGTAAATGAAGAATGAAATACCACCACTATTATCCTGTTCTTGTCAAAGTTCAGCATATCAGAAAAAATCTCAAAAAATATTGAGAAAGAGATTATTGTCAGCTGGAGAGTGTTTTATTGTGGTACCTTTCTAGGATAGTTTTATAAATACAATCCAAGAGTGGAAAAAGCAAGAGAATCTTGTAATATATGGAAGGATTATGGTAAGAATAATATATCTATTTTCATTTATACTCAGCACTGAATGTTCCAACATTAAATACAATGGGAAAGTATTTTAAAAGCATATTTTTCATTAACATAGAATTTTCCCTACAGTGCAACCATCTGTCGGACTTCCAGACTTCCAAAAGCATTTCTCAAAGTGCACTTGGATAGTTAGGAGCCAAGACAGCAGCAGCGGGACCAAGGGCTCAAGTGGGGACCCAACTAACATGTACTCCATCCTGATCACTCCCCACAGGTGTCAGAGCTGCCAGACTTGCAGACATGCATTATAGTGCATTTTAAGGCAAATGTTTTGATGTAGAGCAAACTGGACAATGATGCACCTTAAAACAGCACACCATACCTTACAGAATGAATAGACAAGAAGCCCATAATGCAGAAGCATGACAGGCAGTTCTACCTAATACTTTCAATACACATCCCAAATTGTCTGCACTTGTTGGTCACTAAGCTTCAAAACATTCCTCATGGAAGTGTAAAAGATTCTTATAGAAGGTGTGCCAATATATATGTCCATGTCCACAAATTACAAAAAGTTGCAGTTGTATGAATTTTGATCCATAAGACAGCAGAGCAGTGACATCAGAGAACAGCACCAAGGAGATGACTGTTCGTAGCAAGTCATTGGTGAATTGCTCTTGAAGCTGAACTACGGGGTAAAAATTCTGAGCTCAGAACTGGATACATCTGACATCAGATAACTAAACACTGTTGTGGTTACACTATTTTCAGATATTTTTCAACAAGCAAGCGTTGTCAAGACACCACTTCAACCTGAACTTGTTCAGTGGCACAAAGATGACCTGTGGTCAACCAAAAAAGCTCAACATTATAGT
The DNA here is from genome assembly GCA_013399475.1 of Chauna torquata. Taxonomy (NCBI): domain Eukaryota; kingdom Metazoa; phylum Chordata; class Aves; order Anseriformes; family Anhimidae; genus Chauna; species Chauna torquata. Next base: position 52,254 of record VXAL01010220.1, on the reverse strand, counting down.
GTCCTAACAAATAATAATGTTGATAGCACTTACACCCCCTTTCTTTAATAACTGAATAATTCAGGAAATCTTTAAAAACTGAACATCAGCTTTGAAAGTCTCAACATGGTTAAAAATCCACATTTACTAGAATTTCACTATTTCATACTGAATTCCACTCTGAAGAAGCAGGATATCACCTCTGAGTTCATGTCAAGTTCAACTTGAAAAACACAATGGTACAGTATGTGCTGCTGGATATAACAAAATGAAGAAAATGACTACAGCTAAACTGAGATTATCGAACTAGAGAGAGTTGCTGGAATCAATGATCTCCAATTGAAAGTCGACCATGGTGGTCTGATCCAGAGGACATTTATTACTGTACAAGGAGCACTGGCCTAAGAGACCAGACAAAACTCAATAAATACATTTTTCATTTATGAGTGTAGCGATAACCTGAAGAGTCAAGTATGATCCTTTAACAACAACAAAAAATCATTCATTTCTTTGGCCTTTTGTTAAGTCTTTTTGATGCTTCACAGAGGTTTAGGAGAAGCTGTGGTCAGGGATCAGGAGCTCAGATGCAACTGCCTGCAGGTGATAGTCATAAAAAAGATAAAAGGCCATAATAACATATGGCATCCAAGCAATCAAAATGAACATTGGCAGAGAAGAAAAATAAGAAAAGCCTGAGGTACAAAATTCAAGTTGTATATTTCTTTTAAGAAAGACACAGAATAAAATCCTACTTTTTAGCTTATAAATTACTCTTCTTTTTTATATAACATGTGAAGTGATGAAAATTAAGGTAGCATCAACAGGCAAAAGAAAGCAACAGCTTCTAGCTTGTCCTTTCCAGAATAGATAATACTTGCAACTAAGAATTTTAGTAGTGGCTGCTTAAAAAGTCATATCCTAAATCGATGCTCCCTAAATAAATGCCATTATTTCTCAAACATGCAAAGCTAGTGGGGTCTTTCCACTCTTGAAATCGAGACAATTATTTATGTGTACAACATGGTTTTATCACAGCCATTTAAAATATAAATAAATAAATAAATAAAACCTTTGCAATTAGGCTTTTCTTAATGAAATGCTGCTGAGATTCTCATTTTAAACATATTATTTGGTTATGAGCAAAGTTCTTTGTGGTTTGAACATCAGTACTACAAATGAAAACTCATTCTCAGGGTAACCTTTACTTGCTGAATAAAGAAACTGAAGATAAACTTTAACAGGACTGTCACAAGCAGCTGATATTTTGTCATATACTGGTCAGTGACCATTTCAATCCTTTTTTGCATCTACAACATATTACACTTTGGTAATCCCATGACAAGAAATCATCCAAGTACTCATGGCTGCACTTCTGCATAATATCAGGCAAGTTTTAAACAGACCTTATGTCTCACTTCTCCCACCTCCGTTCAGGTACCTACGTCGGAAGACAAGTCACTACAGGCACCTTCTTAAGGTGACTCAGACAACCTGTATTTCAAAGCCTCTTAGAGACTCCTGCATCTTTCCATTGCATAGACTCCCAGCAGTTAAATCCCAGGTGAGGCCTCTGGCTAAAATTAAGTAGGAAGAAACACACCAGAGAGCAGATTTTGGAATGGACTTCAAAAGAAGTCTTGCATTTATTTAAGAAGTGGCTTAAAATTAAGATTCTCTCTCTTCCTCATTTCTTCCTTCTTAGTTTAGAAGATAATAATTTTTCTTTGGCTAGCAGAAGTAATTATTGGGATAACTTCCTTAGCAATTCAAAACCTTGTATTTCAGTAAGCAGGCAGATAGACAGGCCAGTGTTAGGCATGTTGTCCATTAGTGTTTTCTATGAAATTCAGTTCATTGGGCAAAATGTCCAATTGGAACTTTGAGCATTTCACAGAATTTGGAGTAGGTTTCAAGATCAAAAGCAAGATACCAATAATAATTTTGTGTGTATTTCTTATTTCACTAAAAATACTTTGCCTTGCCACAGTACTTTGTGTATATTCTGAAAACAGAAGTCTTTGTAGAACAAAAGGAAAAAAGGGTCAGACACAAAAGCTTGTTTCCTAACATAATCAGAGGAACATTGAGCATAACAGAACAGCTATCTCTGCTTTTAGTGAAACAGAGAAACTTACAGAACATCCCCTTTTTCATTGTTCTCTATTTCTGCTAATAGCTCTGATGGAAGTTAGAAATACTGCTATAGGTCAAACAATATTGTGTGCACATATTTGAGCCTTTAAAATGGATGCCACATTGAAGGACTTTGTAGTTTATCTGATTTATCCATTAATTTCCTCATTAAATAAAAGCTAAGGAAGCCTCACACTTTCATAGCCTAAAGTATATTTCATCAGAAAAAAACTACTAAAATTCCCTTCCCCTTGCAATGATGCAGACTGTTGAAGCGACTCCACCTGCTCTTTATCTGCTACCAGAGCTGACATCTTCTCCGCACACTTGCGTTTTACTAGCATTTCTATGGGAGTCATAAGCAATCATTTGCTTGGGTAAGCAGCATGACGTATTATTAAATCTTATGCCTTTAACATGCCCTTTATATGAGTTAGCAATTGGCAGCAAGAAGGAAAAACAGCATTATTGACAATCAGCTGGCTCCCCATGAACTGCTAACGGACCATCAGCAAGGATGACCACAGTGTTTTCATGCTTTATTCTCTAGCACACTTCCTCAGAAGCCCTTGGAAGCCTGGCTTGAAACCATGTTAACTGTGAGCAGACATATCCCAAATGTCTTGGAGAGGGAATCACATTAGCAAGTCTGAAGACATTACCACCTCTTAAACCTAGAAACACTGCTCCTCTGTATTCTGCTGCCCTGGACAATTTGTGCAGAGGTTAATTGGATAAGTCACCAGCAAGCACTCATCTCAGCACAATATCGGAACCTGAATTAAATCACTTCCTTGGTCACTAGGAAAAAAATAATTACTTTGTATGCAAAGTAAAATACTGAATCACGCTGAAGAGTTGCATCAAATACAAGCTATTTGTGTGGCAACTTAAACATTGAGGCAGAGACTTTCAAAGCTTCATAAGGACCACAGGTTACCCCTTCCTATGTTGTTCATTGGCTACAGGGCACCCAGAGCCCATGTCAGCTTTGAAAATTTCAAAGTTGATTAGAAGTATTTGTTCAAATTCCTATTTCATGTTTGGAGGGTCTATTCTGCTACAGTTCAGTAAAACCAGATTTTTAGTTCACTTCAGTAGGAGGATTAGCCTCTTTCATGAGACTGGACTGACAAGGATTCATGTCTTCCTTTAGTTCTTTATATAGTCTTTCTCAGAAAGTGTAACCATGGAGTACTGGCACCTGATGTGCTCAAAACAGGGAGATACACTGTGTTGCTCTGACCTGCAAAGTCATATCCTGCAAAGATCCATAGGTTAATCCAGGGTAAGTAAGACTCTGATGTTCAGAGCTGGTCTGCTGGTTTATAGCAGAATATTCATCTCTATACATGGGGATGGGAAGAAATGTCCAGAAGCATTATTTATAAATGAAGATAAGCACTGGCTAACTTTCCTGTCTTATGCTTATATCATCTAATTACTTTGGCATGGTGTTTTGCTCTTTCATGTTCCAAGTCTGCTTCGTGCTTTAGCAATTCACATCATTCTCCTTCCTATCTCTTACATTTTCTTTCCCCTCCCTTTAGATACACCATTAACAACACTAAGTAAACTGAGCTCCAGGGGTTTATATATGTTCTGTGTTACATAATTTCTGCTCCCAATTTCCAGCCAACACTACTTCTTTTTTTGGCAGCAAGACAAAATGCTACACTGGGCACACTTTTAATGGGATCTCCCAGATCCCCTTGTCCATCTCAAAGTATCCCCAAAACATCACAGAAGAGCTATGAATCCCACTGGCTAGGTTCTGTAATTTTGGAGGGAAGGGAGGACCCTAGAGGCATATCTGGCTCCGTTAATCCTCTTTTTATAAAGCCAGGCCTACTGTCCAGTATTGTTTTTAGTTCAGCAACCTTTAGATGGCTTCCTGGGCTGCAGCAGATGTTCCCAAACCTTTTAACACACTAAGAGGAGAGGCTTTCCTCCTTTCACCTCTGGCTGTGTGAACCTTCCCATGCCTGTCACAGTCACTCCCAACACTGCACATTTCTTCAGCGGTGCCTTCTTTCCACCTCCATTTCAGAAGCTTCTCCCAGCTGAGCATACTCCGTCTCACAGGAATGGCCCTACCTTCCTGTCTTCCCTCTGTCCCCAGGGGTTTTGTTGGATGAAGGGCTGCAGACAGGACAAGGCAAAGAGCCAACTTTTCTAAGGAACATAGCACAGGGTAAACTACAAACAGAGAAATAAAACAGATACCTTCCTGTACAGATTGCAATATTATTTACAAAATTGTATTCTTTGAAATTCCCTATTACGTGAATATGCTAGAAATTTTTCTTAACAGCTCTGAAATGGAAAAAGACAGAGACAGCCCTAGGAGAAAATATCAGTCTGGCTGGAGCCATTACAGGCATTTGGGTACCTGCACCAGTCATTTTGGTGGGAGACTAAAAAGGCCATCTAAGAAAAGGTGGAGACCAAAGTGGTGGCTTCGTATCATGAACAGGGCAAAATTTTGTCCTGTTTGATGCAAGACTAGGATGCTGAGCCTCTAAAGCAGGGTCCTCTGCACTAGCCCCCATCTGTCCCTTACTGCAGGAGTAGGTGGCCTAGCACAGTGTAACAGGGCAAAAGCAGCTTGGTCCCCACCACGGAGGGCACAGAAGAGCCTTGGCCTCATCCTATCACATTGTCTGCAGCGTTCCCAGGATACAGAGGTTCTTCCAGCTTGAGCTGTATAAATAATGCTTTTGCAGAGGAAGCTAATGCGTTCATGTGAGCATATGCATGTCTGTGTGTTATCTTCTACAGCACATTAAATTAAATGTTCTTGCATCTGCAGATCCCTGAAGCCTAACACAATTTTTTAAATGTTATAACTGTTTGATTTTCTTAACACTAACAAGCAATTCTTTCACCCTCGCCACCTATATCTCCCTCTTTTTGAGTTAGTCGAGCTTTTACAGGCCTGTTTATGGGAATTACAATCTGCATAGAAGTAGTAAAGTTTCATAAACATATCTTATGTATAGGGAATTTCCTAATCCCAAATTGAGGTAACGAGATCTAATTTCTCACTCAAATTGTCTAATTACAGCGTGTGAGAGAATGAAGAATGGTAAATCTCTCTCTTCAAGAAAAAAAAATAAGCAGGTATCTGGAAGAATAGATTATGTTTAATTATAAATATTTTAACTACACTGTTGTTAACAAGATTTGGGAAAATGATTAAAAATATAATGTAAATCTTTTTGCACCCATTTTTAAACAACTCTTTTCTTCTACACACAAATGTATATCTGACTCTAGCATTAATTTGTTGAAACTAGATCAGTACCAAGGGGATCTTTGATCTGCACACTTATCAATTAGATAATTATGATCAGGAAAGTGAAGATGCTTTGAAGATTTATTAGTAACTTAATTTATTCTCAGTTATTAATTTTCGTTGCATAAAATTGAAAAACATGAAACAACAAAGCGTGCACACTGGCTCTGTAGTGGTCTTTGAACTAACAAGTCTCCTATGAGTTTCAGGATGTATATTCTGGATTATTTAATTATATAGTACATGTATTCCTAAGAAAGTATAGGCAGAGTCTGTGAGGGATAGATTTGTGATTTGTATTGTAGCAAATAATATATTTATTGTTTTGTTTTTAGGAAAAATCGGGTAAGTTTTGAAGTGTTCAATTAAATTCTATTCAAATTTACTCTAAAAATTCCTTCACTTTGGACTATGAGCTGGGTGGATGCTATCATTGCAGTTTTCTTCACTTCTATCTACTGCATTCATGGGAATTAAATGTAAAGCATCAGGCAAATTAGATCATCTAATGATTGCACACAATACCCTGCTGCTCCTTGTTGGAGAGGAGAGTAGAGGAGAGGAGAGGAGAGGGGAGGGGAGG
>VXAL01010220.1:30613-45916 GCA_013399475.1 Chauna torquata | reverse complement strand
GGAGAGGACCTACAGAGATCATCTAGTCCAACTGTCTGACCTCTCCAGGGCTAACCAAGTTAAAGCGTATTACTTGGGGCATTATCCAAACGTCTCTTGAACTCTGACAGGCATGGGGCATCAACCACCTCTCCAGGAATCCTGTTCCAGTGTTTGACCACCCTCGTAGCAAAGAAATTTTTCCTAATGTTCAGTCTGAACTTCCCCTGGCACAGCTTTGTGCCATTCCTGTGCCTCCTATCATGAGTTACCGGGGAGAAGAGGCCAGCGCTTCCCTCTCCACTTCCCTTCCTCAGGAAGTTGCAGACAGCAGGGAGGTCGCCTCTCAGCCTCCTCTTCTCCAGACTAGACAACCCAAGCGTCCTCCCCCTCTCCTCACAGGACATGCCTTCCAGCCCTTTCACTAGCTTTCTTGCTCTCCTCTGGATGCTTTCAAGTATCTCAACATCCCTTTTATATTGGGGAGCCCAGAACTGCACACAATACTCAAGGTAAGGCCACACCAATGCTGAATACAATGGGTTAATCACCTCTTTTGACTGGCTGGCTATGCTGTGTTTAAAGCACCCCAAAATGCAGTTTTTCCTCTTGGCTGCCAGAGAATTCCCAGGAATAAAGCTATGTATCATAACAGCTACATAAGCTTATCTCCTTGAGGAAAGACCTACAGAGCTCTGTCATTCAAGATCTGTTTGCAATCCTGATTTTGAAGGCTTGTATCAAATACTCTGTTCATTCACCTCATGCACTCAGTAGAGGAGATGGCATTTTTACTATTCTATACAAAGAAAAAAAAAAGAAAAAAAACTATATCCCATATCAGTAACAGAAGTTCAGAGAATGAGTATTCTACTTGCCAGACTACATTCTTTATGTAGTTTTCTATGTGTATAAAGGGTGATTAACTGATGAATCAAATTGCATAGCAGATGAAATCCCAAAAGTTATTCTGTTCAGTCACATACTCTATAGTGATTTGTTCTAAGAATCAGGCTTTCCAACATCACCTCATACATGTGATATTTTTAGTATTTCCTGGTTTCAATCAGGAGAGAAATCTCAGAAAGATAGCTTTTATTATGTATTTTTCTATGCATTTCTATTGTAACTCTACCTCAGGGAAAAAAAAAAAGTGGCAGAGAAACAAAGCACAGCAGGACAGTAAGTATCTGGATCATAAAAAACTATGACTTATCTCTTCCATTCAGATGAATAATCAGAAGTCATCAACATGTCTTCAAGGGTAAACGCAAAAATCTAGGCCAGTGAACTGTTATTACAAATGAGAAATAGAAAGCATCGGCTATGTCAGATGAAAATAACCTCTTCCTAATGTCATGGAACTGCGTAAAGACAGAGTTACAACTGATACTTAAAACTCTCTGATATAATTAATAAGTGGAATGACACAGTCTCAGATATTCACCAGGAAAAACAAACAAACAAACAAAAACAACTTCAATTTGCATATATTTTTTAATGTTTTTACTACACTATGAATTGCTTATTATTCAGAGTGATCTGACACCGTGCTGAGCAAGCATCATCATAAGCTATTCCCCTCCTCCCTATTTCGTTTCAATAAAACCTTTGTTTTTGTTTTTGTTTTGTTTTTTAATTATCATTCTGAAAGCATGCGGTCTCTGTTGTGTCCTTCACAGGAAGGAAGCTGGGGAAGACCCCCGTCAGCAGCAGCCACAGCCTCTGCCCCTAGTCCATGGCTGCAGACTGGGCAAAAAGGAGAGCTTCATCTCTTACTGATGCGCTACACAGCACATCTCTCTCAGGCCTTTCCCACATTGCTTCTGGACAGTAACAGAGCCAGCAACTTCTTACCAAACAATTTTTTTATGATAAACGAAATGTCACTACTTTCAAGCTAAATAACATACTTTTGATTTTATAAAGAGTTCACTCAGTAACTCGCCAAATTTTCACTCCAGCATCTTTCCCCTTCAGAATATAGTCTGATCACTTGAAAAATGGTGGGAATGCACCTCAAATTTGAACATAGTTACTTTGAACCGCTCTTCAGCACATTTGTACTCTTCAGGGATTTGTACTATTCTGATAACTTGGAATAGTCAGGAACTCAGCTCATGGCTGCTTTGCATTCCCAAAGTGACACAAAACAAATGAATTGTACTAGGGAATTCACCCTTTCCTAAGTTCTATTCTTTTTTTCTCCAACGTTATATCAAATAACTCTTATGTATATGTATTTAAAAAAAAATCATACACAGAAGCTGCAATTTTACTTCAATGGAAAATTTTCATACTCCTTTTTTACTTCTTCAAAAACTCTGATGATCTGTAACAAATTCATTCAGCCATGAAAACATGCTTAGCGCTCTGTAATGCTAAGCGCATGAAAACTGTGGTGCGCATTTCCAGGAATACACCCTGGCCGCACACATGCACAGTGCTAGCAATCAAGTAGGTAGGCATAGGGCACAGTGAGGGGCTGGTGGGACGCTCGCTTTTTTGACGCAAAAACATAACTGAGCAAGGAAATAGGGGGCCGTAGGCTGTAGTTTGCCCCACGGACTGCCCACAATGAGAAGAGAGGAATGTACTTCAGCCAAAACCAATAAAAGCACCTCTCGTCTCCTCTGCCTCCAAAGCCCTCTGGGGCACAGTGGTTTACTGAGACCATCCCACAAGTCAGAGCTGTCAAAATTGCCAATGAAACTGCACACCCAAGTCCTATCCTAGCCCTAGTCATGTGTTACAGACTTATGTTTGGAGCGCTTTATTCAGTGGGTGCATGCTAATACAGGTTTCTTGTAGGAACAAAGAGAAAGCTGCACTGATACACACACCCACTTACAAAGAAGCTCCTCAAAGAGGGTAGAACTTGGTGCCCTAGGAGAGAAAATGGGAGTAACAGTTTCCTGAGTATTGTTAAGCCAGCACACTATTAAATACACTGTCTAACATTGCTCTGTTCTTCCACTCTTGCAGCTACCACGTGTGATGGACAAAATCCAAGTCAAACACTCTCACCAGAGCATGCGCCAAGACAGACGACCAGGCCTCAGGCTTCGCCAATACAATATAGTTCTATTCTCTATTTATTTTTGTAGTTCAAAGACCTGGCACTGGCCCATTTGATGCCTGCCATAAGGACCAGTGCACTCCTGATTACTGCCATGAGATTTCCAAGCCCACAGATGGCATGTACTCCAGCATATGCCAGTCACCAAGACAGACTATGTACAAATAGCAGGAGGATTCTCTGAAAGAAAGAAAAAAGCCAGCTCCCATTTCCAATTTGAAACCCCTGATGATAGGCTGCCAACTTGAGGACCTTGCTTTAATCACAGCAACCACATGAAAGACTTTATTCTGTTTATCTTGGTTCATTGAGGAAGCCAGTGATAAGTCTGCCATGAAAAAATTCCATCTTCTCCACAAAGCTGGCACACTTGTCCCAAGATATAGGCTTTGATTTCATTTTAAGTGCAGTTATTTACAGTCATATCATAGAGTGCATGAGTTTTTTTGTCCTACCAGATGACTTCTTTTCCCTCATAAGCAGGTTGTGAATATTTCAAAATTCCTCCAAAGCACAATGGCATCTCTGAGTGGAAGTGGTGGGAAAACAGCAGCAGATCCTTGCTACAGCTGCAACTCAAGCGTGCAGGCCATGTCCTTGATGTGTGCACCCACCCAGGTGGCAAGAGGTGCTGGAAGAAGAGCTGTGGCCCATACATAAGAGGGGATGAGGTGTGTGATGCGACTAACCTTTCCTTCTCCCACTAGGCTTTCAGAAGCAAATAGGACAAATGCAATATTAAATATAAATATGAGACTGGTGTCCAGCTACTGAATCTGGAGTATTACTTTGCCATGGAATAGCAATAACTTTGCTTCTATCTAGAGACTGCTGGCTGCCCCTAGCGCTGTTTACAGTGCAGCCAGATTCTCTAGTTTTGTTGGATTAGTTTTCTGGGCTCACCATATACTTCACTGAGTTTAAATGTAAGTTAGTGCAAATCTCTCTCTACTAATAATAAGTTTTAGAAGATGTGAAATGGCCAACCAGTTCTTCTGAACCCAATGAATGCAAGGCAGTGACTGTGACAATGATGGGAGTATGGGGTCAGATTATTCAGGGACAGGTTGCTAAAGGACTTCAGAAGCAGTCTTGCTAACTGGAAGATGAGTGAAATATATTTATAGGCATATTTGATTCCTGATAGCTATACAAAGCCTCAACTTCTAGCAAAGACATAAATGGAAATGGAGAGGAAAACTCTCAGGTTTGCAGAAGGATGCATAATTTTCAAATTCAGAAGGTTCATTATTTTCAGCACAACCATTTTTACTCTTGAAATGTAGGTTATATTACTACACTCACTTCTGACTTCTCAGCCCTTGGCACCCACAATTCAATTTTCCTGTCTAAAAAAATTGCTGAGGCCTCTATGCTGATATCTCAGCAAACATAATACTTCATCTCTAACTGTATCCTGTTTAGTCTGGATTTGTTCATGTTCACAAGCAGCAGATTTGAAATACAGCCTTGCAGAATATTCAGTAATAAACACACAAAACTGACAGGCAATAATTTCCTAGTTTTTATGGAAGATAACATAAGATATTTTGCAAAACTGCCATATCGTGAGATTGTGCCAATTTACCTCTCTCAGTAAGATAGAGTTATTCTTATTGCAAGATATTAGGAGATGCTACTATAAATCTTGCAGTATCTTGCAAATGTGCAATTACTCTTCACAAGTGCCCAGATGGGGATTATATCTCATTATATCAAGTGCTATGCAAAAAACAAATGTCTGGCTGTAATTAATGGGGTTGGAAACTTTAAGAAGAACAGATCTGCTGATGAAAAAAAACCACAAATGGTCAGAGTTTCAGCTTGAATAACAACCCAAATGACTGGATGTTTATCTTAACCTTGTCCAAAGTACGTAATCATCCTGAGAATGCAAAACTGGACTGAATCACAAGAACGACCTTCCTTGCAAGATTTCCACTACGTCCTTTGTCTATGTGTTAGAAATATGTCCCAAAATTTTCCTTTCTCATGCTACAGTAGCTCTTAGATTTCTGACCTTTTTTTAGAAAGAGAAATAACAGATCCTGAAAAAAAAAATAAAATGAAACCCAATTTTATACAGCATAGGTTTAGAAAAAGGCCCATTTTGGTGAAAGCTTAAGTGAGTTCCTACTTTATGAAAAGGAATTCACTCACGAACAGATAGGCATAAAACAGCATTGCCAGATTCCGAGGTACAAGTCCTAGCCAACTTTTCCAACAAAAAACATTCCCATTTCCCCTGCTTGGAACCTTAAAAAACATCACTGATTAATCAGTTCCCTTCATTCACCACTGTAGTGTTCTGCAAACAGACATTATCCCTGGATTATCCTGCTCAAGAACTACTTCTGTTCAATCCACAAACTCTTCAGTATTTCATTTTAATTTCTTCCCCTAACACATTTCCCCAAAGAAACATTTTTAGATGATCTCAAAGGCAAGGCAGGGTGAGCTAGCTGTACAGGCTTTCTTTTTTTTCCCTGAAGTTTTCTGTAACATTATTTGCTGACCAGGTTCAACTGAGTATATATTCAGATATGCTCTTACTGAAATTTGCTTTAATATTAGTCATTAACAGATCTTCATACTTCTAAACATTCTTCCTCTTACTGCCAACACAGCTAAAGAAAATTGCATCTGAACAAAATTTTTCTCATTGTCTAATAAACTTTTTGATTATACACACCAAGTGCTGATCCATCTCTAAAAAAATTTTATACACTGACATGCAAGTTTTCAGATTTTGCTGACAATTGCATAGTAAATCTATTCCAAAGGAAGCACAGGACAGGTCATATTAGCTTTTTAAGGTATAAAGTGAAAACAGTGGAAATTTTTCATTCAAGAAAAATGACCTTTTATAAAAAGAAGGCTTCAAATTTATGATTCTTCCTTTCTACTGGAAGAGGAAAAGGAGACAATAAGCAAAGGTTGGTAAATTCCAGTTACCTACCTTTAATTTCAGCCTCAGCAGTGTCATTTGTCAGTCAGAACCTATGTCAGGATTTCACACTTATTAACTGAGTCACTTTTATTGAATCCTTGCAACCTTTATTAATGTGTAAGCCATAAAGCATGAAGGCATACATTCATTTTGATTTAAGTCTTCAAAATGTTTAATGACCCTAACCCAGCAAAACCACTGTGCAAATGGATGCCACTTCTTAAAGAAACTGCCATAAACACGTGATGAACAAGGGGAGACATAACAGCTATTTTTCAATGGATGGCACCAGTTTCAGAGAAAACTTCCTTTAAAAAAAAAAAAAAAAGGCTATTGGATCACCCTTTCATATTTGCAGCTACATCAATCAGCCTCAGGTTCCTCCACAATGAAAAATGAGCAAGTGATGTCTAGCATCATATTTGGGCTTTCTGCTACACAGAGAGGAAACGTCCTGCAGGCTATGTGGAGCAGCAACTGCCACTTAGCAGTGACTTAGTCAATGGTGGGAAACTGCAACCCACAAATCTGTTCTCCTGACTTAACCAATTTGCTCTTCTAAATTTTTCTTGCAGTTTCTTATATCCTGTCTACAAATAATCAACTTCTCTGTCTGAAAAATGTTTAGGATGTGAACCTCATGGTTTTTTTCCTGCTAGAACTCCTGCTTACTTAAACCCACTCCCTTAAATTTTAAACTTGTTTCTGTTTAACACTATGCTTTTACAAAAGAACCAAAATGCTTGCAGTAATTGGCCCTAATAGTTGCCCTTGAAAGATTACTGCTGTCTTATGTTTGGGAATACAAACACTGAGAAGAAGCCAACACTTAACTTGCTCTTAAACCATTTAGTAGGTGAGTTGACTTTGATCACCCTTAACATCTAAAAACAAACAAACAAACAAACAAACAAACAAACAATGTTAAATAAGTATGCTGAAATATTTCTGCATTCCTGAGCAATCTTAGTCTCTTTTTTGATCTGTGCAAATCAGAACAGGGTATGAGGCATTTTGTGCCATATTATTTATACTTACACAGTTTGTTCAGGAGAATCTCCCCGCAGCTGGGAGTATGTTCTGCTTATAATTGCTCTCTTGACACCTAGAAACAAAGGAAAACTGACCACTGGGGGACGTGTGGATGTGGTGGTTGGGGACATGGTTTGGTGGCAGACTTGGTAGCGCTAGGTTAACGGTTGGATGTGATGACCTTACAGGTCTTTTCCAACCTAAATGGTTCTATGATTCTATGTATACATGGCAGTGTACGCTTACCAAAAAATACACAATACTGAAATGTTGTTCTGAACTTTCCATAGGTAGCAAGTTAATAAGTCAGAGTTTTCCCTACAGATTAAGAAAGTACTGACTGAATCTGATGATATGTTCTTGCTTTCACTAAAATAGTATAATGCAAACCAGAACAAAACTTTGTATATCTATAAAATATAATTTTTTTTCCACTAGAAACTAGAATAGCTTAATGTGTTGATTTTTATGTCCTGCTAGAGTCCTTTAATAAAACCAGCCTGGAGCTTCGAGGATCTGGCCACTGTATTTAAAAGGTACTAGTGTCCAGATTATAAATTTGACTATTTCTCCCTCTCCCCAGCACTTAACAACAATATTATGACAAAAAAAAGAACCAAACTCCGCTTGTTAATATACTTACATAATTTTTAACATAAAAGAAAAATTGTGCTGTATCTTCTACTAATTTTTCTAACAAAGCCAGTAGAATACAATTCTAGCAATTGACTGAGGCTCTTAATCTAACAAAGCACTTAAATACATACTTAATTTTAATCTTCCAGGTTGACCCGTCAACATCAACTGAAATACTCAAAAGCAGAACTGGACAGATATAGCAATACTATTACTAAGAAAAAAGAAAAGAGAAAAATTTACTAGAAAATAAATTAAACCCAAATCCCTAGAAACCCCCAGAAACCCTTAAAAATATTTACTTTTTTCATAGAAAGGAGAAACAAACAGAAAGTTCTGGCCTCCTGAATGCATGCCAGGAAAGCCCCTGTCATTTGCCAGAAAATGAACTTACAGCAGTGAAAAAGGTGCCTTCAATAAGCCCGAGAAGGGAGCAATAAAAACAACAAAATGATTATAAACAGACTGGTAGGTAGTAATTACAACCATAAAACTGTTGCTATTTACTCAGTCTGTTTTTAGCTATCATGGCAAAATAATGTGAAAGGGACGATGAGATAGTTTTGAGAAGTTTTAATCATTTAAGAAGCTCATCATGTTCAAGAGAGTTGTAAAGAACGAAAACCCAAAAGGGCTCACTGGGAAATCTGATAAATGGGCAGTCTAGTGTGTTTTCTGAGAAACCTGATAAAGACAATTTTATGTGCATACAAAGGTTGTGTAGGGAAAAGAAAAAAAAGTTTAATTTTTCCTGAGTGATGAATTTAGAAATGTTTCTTGCATGAATAAAAACATCAGTAACTATGGAAGAGTTACATAATTGATCTCAATATTTGTATTAATGTAACACTTTAAACACGTCATTGCTAACTCCTGATTATCACTCCACTATAAACAGCTTTGCTGGGCCAGGGTAGAGAATGTATCTTAAAATTTATGACTGAAAGATAATCATAAATTGTTTGATCCTGTTAACACAGGATCTTAACACAGAAACTATAAAACTAAAGATCAGAATTATTCTTGTAAGTTTTGAAATCCTAACAAGGATAAAAATGCAAAATGATTCTCCATACCATGAAAACTCGTACTCAGAAGATCAAAAAACTCCGCGGACCATCTGAATTTCAGTATGTCTAACTTGATTTCATGACAATGCAAAAAACACAGATTTAATGGGAATTTCATGCTGAAACTAGCTTTGATACTGCACAGGAAGCTGTCAAAATTAAAAATTCTGCAAATAATACAAATTGTGAAAATTTAGATCAGAACAATTAAAGTATTCCATTTTAAAATAATTAGTAACTTTTTCCAATAAAATAGTTCATAATGCTGATATATGCCTAAACCTAAATGTAAAACAAAGCAAAATCATTTCATAACATAAAAAAAAATTTCATCATTAAAATAAATCAAGAACACAAGTCAGTGAAATTTTTTTGTATTGAAAATGTTGTTAAAATTAATAACCTCTTGTGATACTTCTTCTCCATTTTGATGAGATTACTTATTCTGCTAAAAATTTGTTTGAGAATTTTGTTTGATCCACACTGCTGTTTAATAAATGTTGTAGAAAGAATTTGAATGTTGTAAAATAGAAGTGCAACACAGAAATTTTAAAATGTCCTTATGATGCACTACATCAAAGATGGGACATATCATTTGAAAATCCAGTGTATTCAGAATATAGAAATTCTGTATTCTGAAAATTCAGAATATTCAAAATCTTGTACATATGTCAACTTCTCAGTTAGAGATGGGATTTTCAAAGACTAATTTTCAATACAAAGCGGGTGCCTAACTTCCTGAAATGAGCTTGTGAAAATTATAACTTTATAAGTAAGGAACTGTTGAGAGTTTTTATTATAATAGTCTTGATGAAGATGAGCCAACCAATTCATATACATATAACAGCACAGTGTGTCAAATGTATTATGGTTAGATGTTTCAAGAGGTTGCTGAATGTTTCACTTCCTTAGCTCAGTTTCAAATATGATTGGATCAAATGCAATCACCACTAGTTATTTTTCCATGACTAAAGAAATGCCAATAAACTCTTTGGAAAACAGAGCTAATTGTTAACTTCATATTTTCTTTCAACAATAATTCAACTGAAGTCCTAGTTTTCCTTTGTCAAGCTATGTAGGTAAGATGGTAGTGCTGCAGGTCCTTTTTATTCACTGTGGAAATTTTTGTTGCTCTGAGGAACCAAAGCACTTTTTGTTTTGAAACCAAAAAGAACAATTTAAATATAACCGTTGACTGAAATTGATGGCAAAGATGTGCTCCAAAAAAAAAAAAAAAAAAAACAGGCTCCTTCTGAAATAATTTGTTATAATATCTCTCTGATTTGGTATGTTGATTTGTCTTGGAATGAAAATGTCTTCTCTGCCCACAGTGTGGCCATAGAAGCTACAAGAGTTTAAATGTAAAGAGCCATCCTGCTCCATTAACCTAGAGTCATAATGACTCAGACACAGCACCAAGGCTACCATAAACTCCCCAGCCCAGCAAAGATCTGCAACTGAGTGGAGATGCAAAAGTATCTGTACAGTTACTTCCTTTTTCTGTCTTTCATGGCAGAAGAGCCTTAGGACTTAAAGGCTTCTGCTTTCCATTTCTCCTTAGCTTGTCATAACTGCGATAGTGACTTAAAAAGAATGAATATATTTTGTTGTTTCACAAAGCCATTTTAAAGGAGTTATCTTGTGTTTTTGCTCAGAGGTGCTGGGAAAGAGAGGGTTTAACGTTTTCTAAAGGAAGATAAAGTAGTATGTGAAAATGTCATACATTTGAATTGTGTGTGGTTGAAAAAGTAAATGAAGTCTCAAGGTTTAAAAAAAAATAATTAAAAAAAGTGGAAAAATGTATACCTAACATTATTAGATACAAATAATCCATGCATTCTTCCTGTCCTAATTTCACTTTAGCGTTCAATGACAAGATAGAAGGATTATAAAACAAAACAGTGATTTCCATAGTCAGGAGCTTTCTGTGTCACAGAAGACTGAATGGTTTGCTAGTGGGAGGAGACCAAGAGGAGATAAAGGAATATGGTACCTTCAAAGCCTATGCTGAAGAATTCTTTTTAGTGTTTTTCATATATTTTTGCTCATTGCCAGCTGAATAATGACATGAGAAACTATTCTTGATTAGTTTAATTAGGAATTAGTTTAGAAAACCAAAACCATCCTAGTTCAGTAATAACATTAATATCCAATAACTAGGTCACATTATCCCCATTTACTGTAGATATTACAGAGTTCCTTATGGAAAACATCTTCCTGTATCATCACAGGACGTGAATAAAATCTGGGATGTGCCTGCTGCAGTAATGGATTCAGTCAAGCAGAAAATTAGCCAACACACAGTGTATGTTTTCTCATTAGCCAGTAACCCAGAAACTCTAAAACTCCTGCAGTATGGAAAGTATGCGTTTCAATCAAACTGGTGTGGGGGGAAACACGTAGAGGTGTCTCACAAACTGTTTGGAGAAAAGTGAATTTCACTCAGAAATGAAAGACTAGATGCTTTCATCTACCGAGCAGTAATTAGTGCAGCAGGTAGGCATGAAGGATATGCTTTATGCAGGACTGGATTTCCTATATGTCGCTTATGCCCATTTCTCTTTCAACATACTTCCTAAGCCTGGCAGGGGGAGTCCTGGCAATTAGCAAACGAGCTACCTCTGGCACTGACTTCTGCATGTGGGCTAAGAAAACTTAAGAAAATCCAGACCACGGAAGTTCTTATTATTTCAAATGTCTTCCAGCTTTTTTCTGTCAATGAGAGTACTTTTGCACACCATGAAAGTACCACGTTGCTGAGAACCTCCAGTACTACAAAATATTTTCAGATGATGAATAGCAAGAATCAATCAGAAGAGAGATACTCATATCCCCTAAGGAAAACTCTCGAGGCAAAGTCTATGCCTGATCTATCTAATCTGCATGTAATGGGTATTAAGGTCCTGATCTCACAGTTCCCAACACACTCCAAGCCTACGCTACAGCCTTTACGACTTCTGCTTTGCCTGGAAACAATATATTAGAAGGAGGATGAAAACTAACATTGGTTTGCTTCCCACCTGGAGTCACAAGTACCCAGAGTCCCACAGTTCAGATATAGCTAAAGATCCCTTATTTGAAATGAAGGTATGGACACGTATAGGGTTATCCAAGAAGCTGACATAGGAATCTCATAAGCAAGATAAGAACCATGTTGTTTATATGCATCTATGTATACAGATGCAGTGCAAGAGACTTAAAGATTTTTATCAGTTTAGCAGTATTATCAAATATTTCTCACATGAAGAGAAACAAACTCAAAACCACAAAAATGCCCAAAACCAGCCATTAGCAGTTGTAGACATGATAGCACACTTAACTGAGATAGATTTATGCAGTGAACAGGACACCAGCTTCTCCCTCAGTGGGAGAGAACTGCTTATTCTTTACACTAAACTGTTATTCATACTTGAAAAAAAAACTTTTCTTTTTATATATATATATTTAGATAAGTTACCTCAACCTTTAAAAATAATTGTAATGAACAAAACAATCAAACCAGACATGATCGAAATTGTTCATCTTTAAAATGATTTATTTCTTTTCAAGGCCTATGCTAGTTGTGTTGATATGCCTTAGTATGATATATGCCATTAGACATAGGCGTGCCTGTTCAGTACTTCCGGGAGATTATGTGGTTATACACTAGATGAATGTCAGGGTCCTTAAATTTTCCCTGCAGTTTCAGTTTCTGCATTTCAGAGGTCAAGATTTAAATTGCTAGGGACAAATTTATTTTTAAGGTGGGATTATTATAGGATTTTCACTGCAGTTTACTCTTTATTGTAATCAACATTGCTAAGCTCCAGTAATGTACATAGTCTTTTCTACGGTCTTCTTTGAAAATATATTGTTTTGCAACCATATCTTTTCCTCATAAAATAGTTACAAATCAAAATGACATGCATCGGCAGCCTTTAAGATTAAAAATGAAGCTGTTTTCCAAACTGTTTCCCTCATATTAAAACACTGTACGAGAGTAGCGTAGTTTTCAATTTGCATGGTAGAGATGCAGTAACCAACTGGAGGGCAGTTGCTGCCAGGAACATTTGGTGTCAATTACAGCAGGGCTGAAGAAATATATATATAATTTTTAAAGAAACTGGTGAAATCTCACATTTTTCTTGGGTTTGTCAGAATTGAGGATTTCCTGCATTTTCTGTTCTGTCAAAAGGCAGTTTGTCCCAGCAAAATGTCAAGATGTCTTTATCTAAGTAATTGCCCCAGTTGAATTCTCAGCAGACCAGAAAGTTCTACTATTTTCATGAGCAATAATGAGAATACTAGAATGTGATTATTAAATGCAGACATCTGAGGGACAGAAATTGTAAAAATGGAGGACAATTTTCCACTTACACTTATGTAAATGGCTGCCACTATTATTCCTGGAACCTTCCCATGACCACTGCTATTGGTGGTCACATACCTTGGAGCCCAGGTCTGCCTTCATGCTATGTGTAACTTATCCCATGAGTAGTCCCACTGATTTCATTCCATGCCCTTCCAATGTGGCTATGGGACAGAATCAGGCCCTTATGATCTAACAAAAAAAGCTCTGATGGTGGATAAGTACAGGTCTTGCACTTTTCTTAAAAGAATTTTTTAGGCTATAATAAAATGTACATGGAGTATAGTTTTCAGTTCATAAAGAAAACTAGTGATTTCTGGCTTGAAAAAAAATGACCTCCAATGAATAATAATGTCCTTGCTTGTGGCTTCAGAACTTAAACCCCATAAGTTTTCACCTTTTTCAATCCCATAGAGCAATTCCTTTCCCCATAAACTAAGGCTCCAGCCCACATCTGTTTTATTATATATCTTTAAAATGTCATTTTAGGCGAAAAATGTGCTAAATGAACTTTAAGTATGTTCTACTAATCATAAAAAGAAAACTACATATAGACCTCCAAAGACAATGTAGAGTATAGAAATTGTGTCATGCTGGGAAAGAAAGTAACACAGCCGTAGCTATTCGTAGACTGCTGGTGAACCAGCAATAGGTCAATCAAATTATTCTTGGTTCCTCCAAAGAAAAACAGTATTTCCCTTTCAATCTACTGTTGTGTCCCTAGTGCGTGGAGGCTGCATTGGTGTGTGTAGCCAAAATGATCACATTCGACTTCCAAACATGCTGGTTCACCTGTGTTACAGCTGGAAAGGCACCTCCTGGAGCTAACTGGGAGATGAGAGGGTGTCACTGGGACAACAGTTACTAGCGGAGGTAAAGTTTTTCTGCAGATTATGAAGGTCTATGGCCTTGCATTAGCAACCTATAAGTACCCTCCTTGCAAAAAAACTGAGCAGCTTTCTTGAGCTGGCACAGTCTCTTGTTTAAGTTTTGCAATCTTGTATCTCACCAGATTTATAAAAGGAGGCCCAGAATGTGATCTCATTTCCACCACATCTGGAGTGATTCCACTGAAGTCACTAAAATCCCTCTCTCATGTCTCCAGAAGAACAGGCTGCAATTACTTCAAAAATTGTTAGCAACTAGAAAAGGTGGTAGGAATTCTCTTTTTCTAGGGGCACATTTGGCTAAAACATATTTTACTCCATTGAAATTCAGACAATTACATTTTTAGGTGCTTCATGAATTGACTGCGAAGTACAAGACATGCAGTCGCTGAAGTTTTTAGCTCTTGCTTCTAGTCTCAAGGTGCTCAATATTAATGTGAACCTTTATTGTACAAGAAAAGCTACTGAAATAACTTAAATTTTTTCCTTCCTTGTCAGACAATACATTTGGGCCCCACAGCAATGAGGTTAACTTGAACTGGTAAGTGTGGTGTGACAAAAATTACTGCAAAGTATATTTTTTCAAAAGTTCCTAAAATTTTCCTTGGAAGAAAATATATTTTTTCTGCACTTACTTTCAAAAATAATGCTGCTTTCATTAGGGAGGGTATCTGACGGGATACCCTCTCTTACACTAAAATTAGCATTAACATGAAAATGGCATTACAGTCTGGTATCTTACTGGCACAAATCAAACACAATCAGTACAATTCATCATACAGACATCTCAAACTAAAGACCAATAGTACACGACCTTTTACTCAGACTTATCTACTTGTGTGTGTTTCTACAAGAACTTCATGTTTCTCTACACAGGACACATTTCTTGGTCTAATTAACTTCCCTGTAATCTTTTCTATTCATTATTTATCAGAAGATGTGTGATGAAAAGTTTTTCCCGACCTCAGTGAAATCAAAGGTCTTAATTCCATTTACAGAAGAGAATATTAAAAGTGAAGGGAACCCTTACAACAATTTCTCTGGTCATCCACTGCCAAGACGGTTTCTAATTTTACCTTGGTGAAACCTGAGAAATACATCATTACTACTTCTCTGTCTCCCTCTCCTAGCATTATTAGAGAAGAGTTGGCTTAGTCTCATTTTATTTATTTCATTCAAAGACCTCCTCACCTTCCTTTGGCTTATTTTTTTCCTTCTTTCTCCTCCCACCCACTCCCAGTCATAAAGCTTTCTGTAAATTATGGTAAGCTTCACAGCTCTGTAGGTTTAAAAAAAAAAATCCCCATAAAATAAAGCCCCCC
>VXAL01010220.1:9385-22132 GCA_013399475.1 Chauna torquata | reverse complement strand
CTACTTAATGGATTTTTTTTATCACGTCTACAATTACACTGCTTTTGCTAAATGGAAAGTCTGATTTTAAACATCTCCTGCTTTCATTTAATGGAACGTCTCATTTGTATAATCCAACTGCTTCTGTTCCTTGGAAAGTAAAAGTATCCTGTTTTTTGGTTTTTCGGTTTTGGGGGAGGGCTGGGGGGAATGGAGAGTGGACGGGGGTGATTTAATGTCTCTAGGTTTTGCCAGATCTTAGCTGGGACAAAAACTTGCAGCTGCATTGAAAGAAAGGGGAGAAAAAGGAAAAAAAAAAAAAGAAAAAAATGTAGAAGCCAATATATACTGAAATAATTGTGGTACAGAGGTGTTTGGTCGTGTTCCTAGATTCTGCTCAAGACATTGACACATGGATTGCCATATCATGACACAGACCTGCTTAGAGAAATTTTCAGCACTAGCAGCCAAAAATAACAAATAATGGACCACTCTGTGGCTTTCATTATGCCTGATCGCACGCCTTAACAACTCAAATCAGACCAAAAATTAGCCCCGTAGGCCATCAGGTATTCTTGGCCATATATAAAAGGTGTGTAAAGATTTATCAAGAGATAAAGAACTCATCATGCCAATAGATCTCTTAAATGCCCTTGTGGAATATGTCTTGGGCTTATATTTGAGGATGACATGTGGCCAGGGTATTATTGTGTTACAATATTTACTACACAGCATTTAGACCCAATAAATATCAGAGAACCCCCAATCCTCCTAATCTGTACAACTATGCTGAACTAATTAGATCTACAAAGGCCAAGCAAATCAGATGACACCAACATAATTTCTTCACCTCCTTGCACTGCACATCCGCAGAGATAGTTTTGTATAAAAATTCCTTCATCATGCAAAAGATCTAAGGTTACCTTGGTGACAAATCTATTGATTTCAAAGGGTGCAGTGATGTTTATTTGCTTGCAGCTAAAAATTTCTCCACCTTCCTTTTTCCCTGCTGTTGTAGCACATAAATGCAGCTATATGCAAATGCAATCTTACACAAATACTTCAAATCTCTATCTTTACGTCTGTACCTGCTTTGCAAAAACGGAATACAGGCTGAAATCTGACAGGCTTTTGCAACATTGATTTTAGTAGCAAAAGTTTTGAGGGACAATTACTACTAAGTGGTGTAGTGTGAAGTTTAAAGGGTCCTGTTAATGCAGCATGTGACAAATATGCTCCTCAAAAAAATCCCAAATGTCCCTTTCAGAGACACTAACCCAGAACGTAAGCTGCATCTGTGAGCAGGTTTCCACTGAATTCAGGAAGACAACATAAAAAAAGAGCAACTAGAATTTCTGGACACATGTAAATTCTAGACATCTCTCTCTTTCACTATCTTTGTCCTCTAAATTTCTAGCCACTTGGAAGAGTTGATATGGAAGCCTTAAGGATTCTGCATCTCATAAAAACTCCCTGAGCTTTGGCATATCTAATAGTTGATGGAGCTGATTCCAGGACAGATTTGCACCACTGTGGTGCTCCAATTGCTTAACAGTAATAATAATAACAGTAAAATATGTCATTAGGACACAATCTAATTTACACACCTACAGAAGAAAAGTCAGGAACCTCCCTAACTGAGGTCAGAACTGTTTGATGTATTGACAGAAATTCTATTCACAAATAACAAAAAAGCTTGATATTAACCACCTGAGGCATAAGCCATTCTGCCCACCCTTACGTAGAAAGGCAAGTATATATTGGCCACAGGAGAATTTCATAGTTATCCCCTGGGCTGGTGAAGGTACTGACAGGAGGCTGCTTGTCTTATACCTTTGTTTGGGTTTCCAGAACCAGGAGATTTTGCAAGGTCTTCAGCTAACAGACATGATGTTCCCGAACATCTTCTACTGTGACTATCCCAATTTTGCAGGTGTAAGAGGAAAACATCATGCAGTTCCCACAAGCCAGTCGTTTCTTCTGAAGTGTCCATGGATCTTTTGTAACCATTTTGTGTCATTCATTCTTAGCAACATTACCTCTGTGTTTAAGGATGGCTGTATCTTTCTGACTGTTTCTAGGTCTAGACTTTGTCAGGGAAGGCAGGATGGGAAGAGGAACCTCCAGTAGCAGTTCATCTCCTTTTAAAATGTTTTCTGAGCTAAGACAATTCAACCTCTAAGAGGTGCCTGTCTCTCTCCATCAAGTAAAGAGTAAGCTTTGATAAATTCCTTAAACAAAATATCTCTGTTTAGGTGGTTAAAAAATATGTAAAGTGAACCATAAAGTAATGCTATGCTATGGCTCTCTACTTGTAGGATAAGATTCATCCTTAGGAAACAAATATAGCTCTTAAATCCCATTTACACCGGTGTTTGAGGATTTATTAAGGGCTGCATTTCCTGTGGGCTAATTTTCTCTTACGTTACAATTTCACACTACACTATTTCTTATATTGTGATAACAGTGACATACAAATAACTGTTGTACAAAGTTTTCCAGTAAAATTTGTAGAACTAAATGGAGAGATACTTTGACATAAAATGAAAGGTTCTTTTTACCAACAGAATAATGACTATTCCATAAACTATTTCAGTCCAATTGCAGTGCAAAGGTTTTAATCCACAGCTGATCCAGTGGGACGTACTTCTTAAAAAAAAACTAGTAAAGCTTTTTATCTCGTATTCTAAAAATATACTGGCTGCTTTCACAGACCGGAAAACAAAAGTACTCCCTTAAATTCCAACCACAATTTAGAAGGGTGCAAAAGAGCAAAATGGAGTCCTATTTTATATATATATATATAACTTTGAAGTCTGTGAAGAATTTCCTTCTTTTTTAGCAATTTGAAATACAGTGCCAGCAGTCATCCCTTGTACAGCTACTTCTCTGAAGTAGCTCCAGTTCCAGTAGATGTAACTTCCTCCATATATCTCTGCCTGAAAAGTCTGATGAGGCTGTCGCCAGAAAGCCTCAGGAGCCAATGGTTCGGATCCTCAAAGATGGATCAGAGGGCGTAAGATATCTCAATAGGAATCGGATGCCTTTTACAGATTTGTGTCCAAATAGTTTACCATTTATAGTAAGCACTTGTTGTGAAAATGTCGAATTGTAAAGCAAAACCATCAAGTTGATTTGAAAAGTACCTATTTGTAGTCACTTTTTACTGCACTCTACTTAATGCTCACGTTATGCATGAACTGTTGTGAAGCATGACTAAAGTCATCTATTAAATCAGGTTTGGTCATTTGCAATGTTTTTAGCATGGATCCATTCACCAATTAAAGTTTTCAGGCTTAAATTCTTGTATATGAGCACAAGGCTAAATTTCTTAACTCGCGCAGTTGTTTATGGTATTGGGCAAGTAGAAGACAGGTGGAAGTAATTCAGCTCATGAGTTAATAATCCCCATACTTAAATATGCCTAGAGAGGAGAAAGGAACTAAACTGCAGTTGTGGAAGAGGAAATTCTGCCCCAGCCTGGCACCACCTTATATCCTTCTTACATACACTACTTTGTTTCCTGTGGATGAGGTTCCATATCTAACTTACCATCATTTGGCACTTGAAGAGTGTGCCAGTTTTAAACCACCACTGAAGTTCTGAACTGAATTTTGGCACCTCCAGCAGAGATAGCAATACTGATTTCTAAACAATTTAAATTCCGCCATACTAGTGCATACACTTCAAAAACATCAGCAGTCAGTCAAAAAAATACAGAGGACTGCACTGGTGGCAGGTGTGTAGTAAACCATGCTTTTTTTACAGGTTACTGCAGAAGAGTGCAGAAAAGACTACTACAGTGTCTCCCACAGTCTCAAGGGAGCAAGCCTCTCCAGGAGCAGCTGCAACAGACCAAACAAGTATAGCAGAAGCTTCTAAAATATTCTCTCAACTCCCATCCTTTTTGGAAGGGCTAAAAAGACAACTCCTGTCTCCCACCCTGTTAACTTACAAGTTAATTTCAGAAAGAAAGGATTCCAAATGGCCTTCCCATCTGACTTGTGTAATTTAATTTTCAATTCAGATGTGGAGGACCTATGGCCAAACTCCATGCTTGTTTACAGCAGTATACTTCCATGTTTACTCAGTGATAACTAAATGGAAGTTTTCTGCCATGGCATTATGTTTACTTGATTAATTTGGCTCCCTTTACTGACACATCCAAATGTTTTGTGGTTGGTAAATGTTGTCTTGTAATCTTTAGCGACAGCTCAGCTAGCTCTCTGGTGTTTTCCAGGCTTGGACAGAAGACAAAAAATAAGCATCTTTTTTCTCATTCTCATTGACAAACATTTTTCCTGCCCCTCCCTGACTGAGTTTTCAAACTCTGATTTTGAATTGCTCTTCTCTGTGGTCTAAGAGGTGTTTCTCAGCATTTATATGTGCTTAGGAAAAAGGTTTCTAGTGATAAAAACTTTAAAGAAATGACTAATGTGTCTGATGTTTGATCAATTAAAATTGCTGTAAAAAGAAACAAGTAACTTTTTTTCCCTTTCTTTTTTTTGCCTCACTTCCTTTGCTTTCTGTTTTAGAAGGGAAAGAGAGCTAAAGACAAGGGAGCAACACTGAAAGAAAAATATGATGAAGAACGCTCTCAGAAGATGTCTGCAGGACAGACCCCCAGTAGTTTTGAACAGCTCTGGTCACTTGTACTCATACAACCGAGAAGAAAGGAAGAATTTATCAAGCTGACACTAGCCTCCTTGCTCCAAGTGCAGAGACCTATCAATTTCTGTCTCTTGGCTAGTCTTTGTAATAAATATAGGCTTGGTGTGTAATGAAAACCAGCTGAGCGTTTCTCAAGGTACAGATGCTTTCTTTTCTTCTGATTCCAGCTAAGATTGTTCTTACTCTTCATAATCTCTCACAGCTGCCAAAAATCCATCTTATCTTTGCATGAGGTGAAGTTTCCATTAACAGCTATTATGGTAGCAGAGGTCAGGCATCCAGTGTCAAATGAGCTGCTAAAGAGAAACACTGTGCTAGAAAATGCTGTACTAGGAAGAAAACCTCAACTGAGGTGTGTTTTGTTATTAATTTGAGTATTTTTTATGTGCAGATATGGCTGGGCTGGGCTGCTGACAGAGTGGTTTCTGAAGTCCCGGAAAAAAAAGAGGAAAATCTGGGGTGTGGAGGAAGTGGGAATACACATCCACTTGGCTGATTGAAGAGGAATTCTAATAGTTTTGATGATACTCAGTTTTCAGTATGTCAGCCAGCCAGACTGACTGCCTCTTCAGGTTGGAGTGCTCTAATGAAGGAAGCTCTGACCATAAACACCTCTTGCAATTTCAACACTCACTTCACTGCAGCTGAGGTTCCTGAATCCCAGTCATAGCAGGAAACAAAATAAAAGCAGTAATAATAATAGTTCTTCATTTCCAATCACTTAATGGAAAATGAGAAGTTCCCCAAAGAGAAACAAACCCATCTCAAACATTTTCATTTTGGAAAGATCTTCCTCTAGTAAAAGCACCTGGATTGAACACATTATTTGTTGATAGTAAATGACAGTATTTTAATACAGTTCTTGTACAAAGATGGTAAAATTTTCTTTTAGAATTTCCTACCAGGAAGTGCATATCACCTGGAAGACATTTTAAATACTAACACATTGTACATGTGCATAAAACTATCTATCTATGTGATATGTTTACCAAAGCTGTAATCACACAGACATTTGCACTGTGAAGGTACCAAACCTTAGTTGTAAGTGTGCTATGCTCTGAACAAAGACAAAGAGTAAGCAGATTAAAAAATAAATCTAGGACTTTTCTTACAAAAAAAAAATCAATTTTAAAATAATGAAAGGCATAATTGTTTGGAAAACCATCATAAAAATATTTAGTAACATGATATATTTAAAAAAAATATTTGACATTTGAAAACATTGAGGAATTCAATATTTGCAGAAAATACTGGCTAATTTTCAAAGTCTCACTACATTATTCTTTCTACAGTACTTCAATATTGAAAGCTCTCTACATGTTCTGGCATGCAAAGGTTTCTACAAGCCCCTTATCGTTCATGCTTAAAGCTCTTGAATGTTCAGCTACAGACAAATAGATCTTAAGTTGGCAAACTTTCCTCAGGATTACAGGACAGAGCACAGAGGAAGCTATAACTTGCCTTTAACTTTCTTCCTCATCATATAGATAGACCAAAGGCGTAAGCACTTTGGTTAGAGTAATCTACTAACAGGCATTGTCCACAGGCTAACAAACACATAGTATGCAGGGTTATCATTTCCCTTCCAGACAGTGATTCTAAACATGCACTCTTACCAAACAATGTCAAAACTATCTGACAACAACGATGTTGTGATATCTCAGCAATGTCCTGCTGAGTCCAGGGCACCCTTACTCTTTCAGAAAGCCACCCTGAAAGTTTTTAGGTCAGGCTCAATGCAGCAGGGAAAACAATCTCCTGCATAAAGACATGCACTATATTCAGACTGTGCACTGAATTCAGTCCCATGTTATCACACACAATTGCACCATTTTGTAAGACATTAATTCCGTAAATTAAAAGAAGCTGAAAGGAGGGCAGCGGGGTGTTGCTGTCTGCCAGGGCAGGCAAGCCAGAGAACAGGGTGGCAGGTGGCATGGCACACTCCCCAACAAGGCCCTGTCCCTCGACCCCTGAGCAAGGGGGCAAAAATTGTCACATAATTTAAACAATACTTCCTCTCACTTATATTGAACTATGAAAGTCTTTCTAGATCACAGTTGTACCTCTGACAGCCTTCACTGCAGTAAGATAAGTGAGCCAGGTTCTGCTAGACACTCATAAAGTTGTCTCACCATTTTCCTGAGGGCTACGATGCCTTCTCTGGGATAGCTTCAGATTTTGATGGGGTTTTCTGCAAACCGAGAGGAAAGTCTACACGAGTTCTAACCATTATTCCTTCAATTGGCATTAGTACTTCTTTCCTAGAAACTCTTCACCCAATACAGTCTTAATTTTGTTAGCCTATTTTCATGGCAACCTCTCTTCAGTTGCTCGGAAATGATCCTGTAACTTACACAAACAGGATGATCTCCCACATCATCATTGCTAACTACTTTATTCTTCTCTTAGAGCAAAAATTCTTGACTTTCTAAATACAGCCTTCCGCTTGCCACATAAAATTTCATACAATTTCTGTTTAAGATATAAATAACATGCGAGACTCCAGCAAGGTACCATCTGAGGGCTCAGCACAGGCAGTTGCTTTCTAGTTACAGGTTATCCAGCTCAAGAAAGTTCTACTATGTTTAAAACCATTACAAAGCTTTTAAAAAATAACTCACTAGAAGGCACATTAAAATCTGTCTTTGGTGACTGCAGGCACCTCTAGCAGATAACTGGAGCTAATCCAGTACCAGCATGCACAAGACTACCACCGAGACTCAGGCAGCATCTCATACTCAGGAGCAAACATGGATATTCTGCAATGGTACCCAGCGGTGTGGGCAGAGAAGGAGCAGTATGGGCTCTTGGGGGGTAAGTGGAAAGCAAAGGACATGTGTAATATCTCCCCAGAGCCCCACACATCTAACTCTTATTCTGTATGTTCCACAGCGAAGAAACTTTGAAATAATATAAGAGCAGAAGATCCAGAACTAAGTGGCTTTTTCTATCCTCCTCCCGGGGGGACTAAGTTGCAAGCAGAGGTGGACATTTCAGTGATGAAGACGAATCATCTCTCAAGTAGTCTGCAACCACTCCTTAGTTAGCACAGGGATATGCTGACTTACTTAGTGCCATATATTCAGGGAAAGCATTAAGTCATAGATCTGATTTGAAAGGATTGTTGATTAAAAAATCCACCCTCTTTTAAATGGATTAATGAAATTCTTTTTCATTTATCTCATCTACACAGAACTTTATTTTATATAACATGTGGTTGACCTATAGACACCAAAGTGTGGTGTTTTATCTTTTCTTTTCCTAACTGGGAGAAGATTTACATGTATGTCAGGATTTCTGGTGGAAATATGGTCTCTTTCAAAGTATGCTGATAATAGGAATACCAGATTAATGAGCATCCCAGTTGAATTCATGGAAGCAAGGCATGAAAGTGAAAATGTACAGTACTGAACAGAAGTAAAGAAAAGGAGATATACTTTGCTATTTATCACCGCACTTTAAGTAACTGTGAGTGAGCAATAGATCTCCAAGAAAATTTCTCAAGGTTTTCTTTACATTAAAAACAATCTTTTGTAATCTGTGCTCTGCTCCTTAAGATGTGGTTCTCCTTAAATGTAAGACTGAGATTACACAAGGATAAAATATCAGCACTTCTATTGTCCTCTCAAAGTTGCAAGCAAAAAAAAAGCAGCATGCATGCACGCATCTCAGACAACTTAATTTTCAAGGACCTAGCTCTGGTAATTTAGCGCATTTCTGTCTCCCATATAACAATGGGAAGCCAAACCCAGTGTGAAGGCAGAACAAGATGGGACAAGGATGCTTTTACCATGGTTGGCTGAGAAAGACTGCCATGGTTTTTGCTGGTCAGTCCTTTGGTGCTTGCAGTCGTAGAAGTTCCCCTTTACATTCAAAAGGAATATAGTGCATTTGGCTGAGCTGCAATCTCTCCTCACCCTCTCTCTCACTCTCATCCCCACTCTTTTCATCATAAAGAAGGGAAGATTTTACCACCCTGCTTGCAAACAGATGCAGAGAAAGGTTTAGGAAATGGCATCCAAGGTGGACAGGGTCCCTGAGGAACTGTCATACAAAAAAGTGATTGATGACATCAAACAGCAACAGTACAAGTATGACAAATCTGAGATCGTAATTACAATCAAAAATTAGGGAAAACAAAACTAAAAACATTTTCCACCATCACTATGTAATTGTAACATTACTGCCACAGGAAGCTGCGGAGATAAAAACTGAAAAGAAAAGGTCATGCAACATACACGAACGTCAGAGATACAGAGTTACAATTAATGTTAAAAATGTTTGGCTTTTATCAGCATCACACCTGACGTAGCTCATGACCCATTCCTATTTAGTATATGCATTTCTTTGTGGACTACCACCAAATACACCAGCAGCTGCAGCTAATAGACTTTAGGTCTGATTTAGTATGGCAGCTCCTGTATTCCCTCTAGTTTCTCTCTTTCTCACAGTATGAATACATCAAATACATATGCACCAGAGCAGAAATAACATTTCCAGTTAAAGCTCTTACATAAATTAAGTTCTGCTTTATTGATTACTACTGGGTCAGGAAAAATATTTTTTCTGAGCAGATTTTTATAAAAATAAAATGTTTCCATCCACGTTTGTTAGCCAAACTTTTGAGGCCATTAAAAAACTTAAAGTACGAAATTCGTTGAAAAAAAATTTTAATTAAAAAACATTACCGCAGATTTGGTACAGATGCCTTATGTCCTTATTGTCATCTCTAGACTAGGGTCCTTGACCAAGCAACCTCTCTCATGATGCCCTACAATCCCTTCTCTTGTTGAACCAGCTGGTGCTTCATGGGAGCTAGCTGGGCCCCAGCCTGCAGGGGAAGACAGGTGCATGAAACATCCAACACAGCTTTCACTAGTCATCATATCCACACACTTACAGACAGATTTTTCACTAGCATACCTTTGGGTTTCTTTTCATAGATAATTGAATTTCCAAGTAAAACATGAAATGCACAGTTTTACATTAAAAAAAAAAAAGCGCTTTGATGTATAATTTTCAACCTGTCCTACTCATTATTATTCTTTTACTATTTCCATGTGTGCTGAGGAGATGATATTATTATACCTGGGTTAATCATATATACACTGAAATACATAACTGCATCTTGAGCATCTGTGAGATAGTTCTGACAGGCCTGGCAGATAACCTGGGATCTGTACCAGACCTTGTTTCCCAGTTTAGTAACTGCAAAATAAAAGCATCTGATGCATCAGGGCAGTACAGCAAAACAGTATGTACTGACAGGGGCTGAGCTGGTTTTACTCTTTATGTAAGTAGAAGGTTGCACAGCTTATTTTTCTGTCCGTGAGCCAGAAGTTCGTAGGCAGCAGGGCTAAGTCGATCCAGAGGTTACTGGAAGGGAATTTCACTCGCACCACAGCGTGTCCTCTCAGCACAATGTTGGCTCCTTCTAGCATCTACTTTCTTCCTCACTCCACCTCTCCACCTCCTCTACACTTTTCATTATTATTGCTACATTCAATAACCTAGCAACAGGTGTTATTTTTTCTCAGTCCAGCAACAGTAAGTGCTAAGTAGACTATAATTCCAAAATGCAATGTGTATATCATATTTTGTGACTAACACAATCTTCCAATCAGGACATTTTGATCTTCCCGGTATAACTGGAGACTTTTTCAGGAAATGATCTTTTTACATGCTCTCATAAACTCTCAGGATGTCTGGTTTTGTTTCACTCTCTCTGCTAAAGAACACCAATAGTTTCTCTTTGGTTTTCCAGTGCATGTTTATTGAGCTGATAAAGACTGCAACATGTATTGAAAGAAACACTTGGCTTATTTTATTTTATTTTGGCAATGATTAGAGAGTGGAATCCATTTTAAAACCAGGAGAAAAATAATTGCCATGTCCCAGTTACATTGCATCTTGCATATATTTATGTATATATTTTTATATACATACGCATACTTGAATGCATGCACACACAGATTTTTATTTTTTATTTTTACGGGTACCTTCCTGACTTGCAGCCAACCCATGGAAATGCTAGCCAGCTAATGCATTTAATTGTACCGGCATATAATGGTAGACAGATTTTCTTCCCTTCATGCTGCAGTGTGAGAGGAAGCTTTCAAAGGAAACAAAAGAGCACAAGGTAAGGGGAACAAAAAACCTAATTTCCCCTGTACAACAGAGACAGATTAAAATGCATACACATCTAGATGACATACTCAAACATAGTGTCATGCCGTCCATATAACTCATAGAATACATGCCCGAACTAATACATGCCTTAGGGAATAGTTAGTGGTGAGTGGAAGCCTTGTTTAAGTACAATAGTTATAATAAAATCTGCCTAAACTAGCTGAAGCTCTGTTTTAGGTACATGCAACAACACAGAAGCTGCAGTCAAAACCTCAGAAAATCCGCTGAACTTTCAGCCCTCTTTGTGTCTCTGTCCCCCCTCTTCACACACACACAAACACACATCCCTTGCTAAACTTCAACCAGGAAATAAAGAAAATTGCTTTAAGAAAACAGATATTACTGTATTGTTATTATGGCCAACATTCAGCAGAGTACGCAAAAAAAATACACTTTTTGCTTTTATGTTTCAAACTTAAGTTAAAGAATGAAAAAGACTGCAACTTCTTTATCCAGTACACTGAGTTGAAGGTAAGGTCATTGCTTGCCAGGAGGCTATGACTGACTAATTAAACATTTTTATACCACTCATCTGCTGCTGGGGAACATGTCATTAAAACACAGGAAACATTAATCTGCAGACTAATGCTATAAAAAGAAAACTTTTACACAATCTTTACTTCCAATTAAAAGAAGCTTAAAAAACATTAACCCTTAGAATACTACCATACCACCACCCAATAAAAGCTCCAGGTGGATGTTTGTCCTGCTCTGCTATCTATTTCTTCATCTAGTCACACCAGCTTTGCCTCAACGT
The DNA here is from genome assembly GCA_013399475.1 of Chauna torquata. Lineage (NCBI taxonomy): Eukaryota > Metazoa > Chordata > Aves > Anseriformes > Anhimidae > Chauna > Chauna torquata. The sequence goes on along the minus strand of VXAL01010220.1, from coordinate 10,533 downwards.
AAGTGAACTTGTGAAAGTTACATTCTCTCAGAGCAAGTATGCTGATTCGCTCTTTTGCCTACATAATCACAGATCTTAAATGAAAAAATTAGTTCTGTGTATTTACTACATGTTGTCTATTTGGAACAGATTGCAAATACTTTTCAGAAAAATCGTGGGTGATCTCTACATAAATCCCTATGTCTTAGGCTAGTCAAGAGCACAGCACATAGTATTATTTATTCGTTATTTATTTTTATCCACCACTGTGGTCCATCTTGAAGCAATTCCTTTCCTCTGTGAAGGCATCTCTACGTTAGCTCCATCTGCTTCTAAGAGAAAGTAATGTTTTGGACAGGGTTTTGGGGTTGGGGGGAAGAGGCAAAGAGGGATATATGGATGGACACAGATTTCTATGCTCTTGTCTATTCAGCAGAAGTATGCAATTTGCTATTGGTTGTGAGGTGCTAGTTAGTCTGTTGAACCTCTAGTTCTCTCCCTGAATCCCCCTATTTACTCTGTTCCTTTTCCTTTCTGTAAGGAGCTATGTTTAAGGTTCAAATCCTTTAAAAAGGGGTTTGTTTATACCAAGATTAGAAACACTTAATTGAGAAGGTTTAACTAGCGGCATGCATTTTGTCTTAGACCTTACAAATCTGTATACATACAGAATGCATTCAGTATTTTTGTTAGTATGCTACTAAGTTAGAGGAGTCCTCAACATTTTAAGGCCTTTGCTTGCTATGGACACATATGTAAATATGTGCAGATAAAGAAATATGCACACAAACATGGAATATTTGTATATAACACTATCTCAGTCTGCACATTTGGAAGTTTAGCACATGGATGCAACAGTAGCATAATATCACTGCTTTTACTTTTCCTACATACTTCTTTTTTTTTCTTTTTTTCTTTTTTTTTTTCTTTTTAATAAAAGAGTCTGTTATCCAGGCCTTGATGTTACACAATCATTTAGTTAAACTAGTTAAACTGGATCAGATTGTTGCTGGAACCATGCTGGAAATATTTACAATAAAACTCACCTGGCTTCAAGTATTGTTCCAACCTTGAAATCCAGCCCAGTCTTGAAAGTTCACAAAGGTTCATTAGCTTATTTGAGTAAAATGTAGGCTCATTTTCAAGTAAATTTTGGCTGATACTTAGTT
>VXAL01010219.1:162975-226792 GCA_013399475.1 Chauna torquata | reverse complement strand
CCCTCGCGCCTTTCATTGACATGTCAAGTGCTGATAACCTGGAAGTGAGGCAGCGAGCTATTTCATTATCCTTAGCTGGAAGAGCGTTATGTGCTCCAAGTGACAAGTGACTTCTGGCAGGACTGCTTAGCGTGCTTCTGAAAACAAACAAAAAAACCGACGGAGGTGTTCGTGTTTACCGCAGTATTCCTTAAATTACCTGCAGTATTTTCCCTGCGGTTCTGTCATCACTAACAGCAAAAATAAAAAAATAAAAAAAAATCCTAGCAACTTTTTGCTCCTTGAAGTGGTGATACACATTTGATTCCTCTGTGGGTTGAGTGAAAGCAAGAGGTGTTTCTAAAACTCATTTAAATAAAAAGTAAGAAAACCAAATCGTGGATTTGTAAGTGGCTTCTCAAGCTTAAGTGTTATTATAGGTGTGAACCCGTGTGCCGTCTTCTGTGAACCTGTGGGTTTTTTTGTCAGAGAAAAATACTCTCTTGCGTACTGTATGCAGTTCGCCTGGGAGATGAGGATGTTGCACAGTCTCTCTTGAAAGAGGAAAAGTACAAACCCCACCCTGAACTCCCAAGCAGGAGCTGGAACGTACATTTCTATTTGTGTGCTGGAGAAATGCTTTAAAAGGAGAGTAACCTGTGCTCAGAAGAATGTCAGTTTTGCATTATGAAGTACCCATGCTTTTTTTATGTCTTGAACAGTTTAAAGCTAGAATGTGAAAAACTGGCCAGTGAGAAGACAGAGATGCAGCGACATTATGTCATGGTAAGCAAGCTGCATAACAAATTCAAAATGTCTATTAGCTTGGTATACTGAGACTGAAATACATTCGGATTGCTGGAGGCGAACAGAAAGATTATAGTTGGTGCTGCTGTTGTGGAGGTTGCATCAGTGCTTCCATTATGAATCCTTAGTTTCAGGGGTTTGTAACTTGTTTGCAGCAGTTAGTTTCTATGTGAAATCTGCTTTTTAGTGTTTGAAGCAACTGGGGATATTTCTTCAAAGTGATAGCAGATTACTTGTCAGCCCTTTAAAGGCGTGTGCAACTTCAGCAGTATTCCTAGGGACGATGCTTTCACTTTGCTGACTTCTCCCAGCTACCATATCTCCATGAAGCGATTTGGGGTAATATTTTTCTGTGAAGGCAGTAAGCCGAAATTGTACATTTATGTCTATAAACCCAAAGCCTCCCTCCTTAGAAGAACTGTTGCTTCTGGGCTGCTGGTTCATTGTTTTACTGAAATCAGAATGGCAGGGATCTGAACTGTGAAAGGGATTTCCTCGCTGGTTGTGGTCTTCCTGGTTAAATAATGAGCATAGGAAGACATCTCCAAATATGTAATTGCACAATGGATCGTGATAACTCCAGAGGAGCTCTTGCTATCCACTCCCTTGTACATCTACGAAGGATTAGCCGTTTCTTGTATGTATGTGACAGGTAACGCACAAGTATTCACTAAAAAGGGTAAATAAGCTTGAAAAATTCTTAACCAAGAGCACAAGCATATGTTAAGGCTTGCATTTGTCTTTTTCATGCCTGATTTGCTTAAGTCTTGGAGATTGTTTGGTATTAACATTAAACACTGACCTGAGTTCCCTGAGATTCTCAGGCACAACAGGGGATATTTAGAATGGTGTATCTGCTTTGGCCCTGAATTTACATGCTCTTTCATTTTTTGCATCCCTGCAATTTAATTGTAGCTTTTTTGTGTTTTTAATTTAAAATATTGAATAACGGGTCTGTTAGTCGTTGCTGATTTATATGTGTGTCTGGCTTCAAGCACTTCGGGTGTTTTTTTGGCGTCTTTTATGTGTGCTGGGAATAAAATCTTGAGCATTTTCTGTGTTTTTTTTCTGCTTGTGATCTTCAAGTCTGTGATTACTTTTTGTGATTTTTTTTGTTGTTGTCTGTTTTTTTCTTGGTTTATGGCCATCTTTTGTAGATTTGTCAAGAAGCAATGTAGATAAAGAAAAAAAGAATATGTTATGGTGAAAAGCTGTCTCAAATTCCAGGAGCTCTTCTAGCTAGTAAACATTTTCAGGTCTCTGTGTCTTTGTACAGATGGTGTTTGAGTCAAAGTGAATTTTGGAATGTTTTTTTACAATTGCAAGGTCTAATAGAGTCATTTTCTTCTTTCTTAGTATTACGAGATGTCCTATGGGCTGAATATAGAAATGCATAAACAGGTAGGTAAATATTTTGCTTTGTGTAAGAACGTTCAGTATAATTTCTCCCATCAGTCTTTAAACAGATGCCTATTATGTGCGAGTTGCTTTAATTGCATGCTTAAGTGCATTCGAAATTTTTTGCGCTCCACGCTGCTCTGAAACTTCTGCCGTGTGTGTGGTGTATGGCTCTGTGTAGGCTACAGTGTTGGTCACCAGCTGCGTGTTGCTGTCTTGACTTTCCATATGCAACATCCGCACATGGCGGCGGTCCTGCTGCACAGGGAGGACCTACGTGAGCGGGGATGGGGTTGTGGGTTGTAGCATCAGATCTATGTGACCTCGAACCATTGGGGTTTACTTTTTGGAGTGACAGATACATCGTAAATGTGTATTGGGTGTCAGGGGATGTGCATTTGTGTGTGGAAAAGGCTTCTCTCTTCTGTTAACCTGGACCAATTTAAGCTGGAACTGCAAAAGTAATTGATGCACAGCCATGTTCCTGTCTCCCTCAGGTTACTTGCTTGGACCTTTATCCAAAAACAGTGTCTTAGCTTCTCAAACAGGAAAGGGTAAATCAACTTTCTGCGAGGATGTTAGCTTGCTCTTTTTTGTGCCTTCAAGTCTAGCACTTAGGCCAAGATTAGCAGGAGATTACTTGGATGGAGCATGGTAGTGTAAATCAGAATTTCTTATTCTGTAATGTGTGTTTTTAACCTTCTCTAGAGGAGAATGAATTAAACATCTGACCTCTTTTCCAGTGAGGGAACTTTTAATATGGTGGAATTTAATACTGACAACTCATTTTAGCAAACGGTTGAGCAATTCACCAGTGTTGCTGGGGAGTGTAAACTAGAGAAATAAAGAAATGGTTGAATGGGAGAAGAAACACCATCTGAAAATTGGTTTGTATGCATTTCTGTTCAAAGCAAGGAATCTGGAGCATCTCTGGGTTGTGGAAATAGGATTTCTTTATCTTGTTGAGAGCAGACATAAAAGTCAAATGTTTTTTCATGTTATTTAGTATTTATTGTGTTTTGTATTCCATTAGCCTCCCAATGCCGCAGTACTGATTAGGAACATATGTGTTAGATGACGTATGAATACGAAGACAGTGGGTTTTCCTGCCTCAAAAGCATTTTGCATCCGAAGCTCCAGACTTGTGGAACCTTGTGCATACATATGCAGGCCTATGGGTAGACCTGTTGAATTCAGATGTACTGCTCATGGTTGTGGTACCTGCCCATAAAGACTCAAGCATTGGGTTTAAGGAACCGCTGAGAGGAAAAGGCTGCGGTTGTAGTGGGTGAGGTTGTACTGAGGGGGGTGATGCCGGTCGGGGGTGCTGGTGGAAGGGCTGTTCTCTGCCTGTCGGAGGGGCTGGATCTGATGAATAGCCAGATTGTCTCAGGTCCTTGTTTAAAAAAACAGCACGGGTGTAGCGAGTACGAAAACAATTCACCAAGTCCAGAATCCTTGCAGGCCACCTACGTAGCAAATTCTTACATGCGTTTGAAAGCAACCATTGCAGTCAAACTTGTTTGTATTTCTAGGTGCTCTGTTTTTACAGCAATTAGTTGTATGTAGAGTTAAACTGACTGCACAAAGTTATGTGGGACAATACCGGCTTGCAAGTGGAATGTGTAATTACGTTGTTTTAAGCAGGGAAACCCACTTAAAACCAAACCCTTTTTAATTTCTAAATGCTTTACTTCAGGAATTGTATACAATTATGGCAGTGGAGATGTCAATGATATTCTGGAAAAATTAAATACCTAGTTACAACTAAATGTGGGGATTACGAAGGACAGTTTTAATTAAACGCCTTTTTCCATTACTGTTCAGTCTGTTCAAATTAGTAGTTTAAGTATTCTACTCTCATGCAAAACATTTAAATATTTTGTCAGATGTTGATTCAAATCAGCTGCAGCTAAGAAAGTTGTTCACTATCATTCCTAAATCTGATATGAGTTTTGTATCTTTCGTTGTCTCCCCTTGTATTCCCACAGCATTTTTTTCCTTTCTCCTCTTGCTTCAGCAACTGCAAGATATTTCCCATCTTGCTTTATGATCACAGTATTGGGGCCCAATTTTGTATATATAGGGAGATGATTGTTTCATTTGATGTGCATGAATCTTTTTTAGTCTTCCACCTTAAATTCCCTTTTCTTCCTTTCAGATCTTTGAATTTTACGTGGCTGAAATTGAGCGATTCACTTTTTTTTTCCTTTTTTTTTTTTTCCCCTAGCTTTCTAAATTCAATCATATCAAAAATCCTGAGGGCAGTTTATCACATTATGAAATACAGACAGCCCTGCAAACCACCTACTTATTATATTTTCTTTCTTTTTTTCACTTTAGCACAGAGGCATATCTGTCTTTATTTGTTTTTCTGGGCAGACAGCCTTGGTTCCTCTTAGGTTCTTTTCCAGATGTACTCGCTGGATGCCCTTGTAATGGAAAGCAGGCAATAATGCAGTGAAGTTGCCCTTCGGCGTAATTGGGCCTAGTTCTCGAGATCAGGTTAGGCTTATTCACTTATTAGATTTGCGTCTCAAAGGGTTCAAGAGCAGGACTCCCTGGAGTCCTTGGAAGTACCCTAGTAATTGGTGGCCCTGATATTTGAAACCTTTGTGTATTTTTCTGTTAAAGCTTCTGTTCTTCTTGGCTGCTCCCAGCCACAGAGTATTTATTTTTAGAGAAATTTTTCACTGGAACAGAAGATGATGGCTGTGATGGAGTCATGACTCTGTGACTTAGCAAATTGATAAAAGGATAAACGTGGAGCACAGCGATACTGTGTGTGCGTGCCGGGCGGGGGAGCGGGGGGAGACCATTTCTTTTCCCACCCCTCATGTGATGCTCATCATCAGTCATCCTGTGTTGATTTTGATAGAAGACTATTAAAGTGAAACCTATGGGGAATTTGTCATTCTGAAAGGAAAGCTAATGTAATTAGTACCAATTAAAGTACATTTAGTAAATTGGATTTAATCTTAATTAAGCCTGCATAATGTTGCCAATTTTTAACAATTATGTTTGAGAACATAATTAATTTAAATTTTGGTAACTGAGTAAATAGCATTAGACTGGTAGAATTAGTCATTTGTATTTTTTTTTAAAGACAAGTGTAGGGTGTGTTGTGACATGTGGTGTTATAGCCTAAAACATTAAGCTAATTTTTGATATACTGTACTAGGATCAATAGAGCTTCAAAACAGGCAGATTCGGAAAAAAAAAAAAAAAAGGCAAAAAAAAAAAAGCCAGTAAGTTGGGAATTTGGGGTTGCAGTATGAACAGATACTTCCGTACAGTTTTGAATTTCAGTACTAGAATAAATGGGAACGTTTGAGTGTGGTCTGAAGATGTCCCTTTCTTACTAAGTTGCTTTTTTTAAGAGGCTCAGTGGATAGTTTATGAATGAATAGTTGATGTGTTGCTCTATGTTTCTAATTCAGTGTTGCTACTTCTTGTTGGTGGTCATTTGGTTTAATTTCTGAAATTAGGCTGTTTTAATGTTATGGTAAACAGTTTATTTAAATTGCTGTAATCAAACATGCTTTCTGAAGGTTTTAATTGAGAATTGTAATTATCACTTAAAATAAGTGTCTGAATTTGGCTACAGACAATAGATATTTGTGAATGGGACTGATGGAAAGCAAAATAGGATACAACATTCACTTCTTATTTTGATTATGTTTTTGGAGGTAGCTGTACGTAAATGCTGATTCTCTCTTTTTGGTTAGGCTTCTGTCTTTGAACTAATTCACATGTTGCAATGCTGGATTTCAGCATTTTTGAAGGAAAATTCAGATCTGTTAAGAAGCCTGTTGTTAAAAAATAAATGATTTCTTAAGATCACAGTAAAGGAAAAAAAAACACCACCATTTCAGTCCAATCCATGTAAATTTTATTATAAGACTTGGGCAACAACCATTTGAGTGCTGCTAAAATATTAATTGGATAGAAATGAAAGGGCTCTACTAGCTGATAGGATATCATAATCATAGCTGCAGTAGTCGATGGTAAATGATGATAAATGGCATTAGGAACCTTTTAGCAAACTGTAATAACTACGAGGAGGGAAGCTGTATGGATTTGCATTATATCTGATACCCTCTAGTACCAAGTGGATTGCCAATACTGCTTGTTTAGCATTTTCTAAGGGCAATAGGATATTGATTTCTGACTTACAAGGAACGGCTCTATTTTCACCATTGAAAAGTATTGCAGGTTGTTAAGAAGAAATTGACTTGAAGAGGCCTGACTGCTGCCCATCATGGAGCAAATAAAGCAAAACTGCCGAAGCATGGTGGAGCAGCGAGATGGGGCCCTCAGCAATTTGTTGCTATTAATTTACCATGCTCGACAGCAAATCAATCGGCATCTACTTCATCTGCTGGAGAAAATGCTGTCCAGGGCAGATAAAAGGCCCTGCGTGGTACGGGGAATAGGCTGGATTGGCCAAACGGAGGCTGCAGTTAATGTGTAAATAAGTGAAATCAAGGCCACTGTTGCCGAGAAAGCTGTTTTTAATTAGGTTGGGGCTTTATAGTGAGCTATTTAAGAAAGTAGTATGGAGCTTGGAGAGTAAGGGGAGATTTATTGCCGACTGAGTTAATATATGGGTTGTACGGTATCACAGCCTTGAGTCTGCTCGCTTCTTAAGCCTTAGTAAATTATTTTGGTAAAAGGGTAAAGATGGAAATCAATTTGTTTAATTTAGGGCTGAGTTTTGACCATTTTTCATCTTCATGGCCATAAAATGCCTATATCACAGAGAATTGGTTTGTATGTATGCTGTATATGTAACCGAAAAGTACTTTTTTATTTCATTAGCAATGGACTAGACTTGGCATGAATGTGCGTACATACATGTGTGTGTGCACCTTGTTTTTTTAACACAGTCTGTAGCTGAATGTGTATTGTCTTCTGTTTGAAGAATAGCTGGAGAGCCAACTAAAATTATACTGGCTGAATTTGTTCTCCATTATAAACAGTAGGAAAGACTTAGTACAGACACAGGCAGTGGGTAGTCAGAACTGAACTGGAAAACTTCAGAATGAGAGAGATTAGAAGTGAAATTTTGAAGACTGCAGCTCACACAGGACTATTAAGGAGGACGAGAAAAACAAGTGGCTTTTCCATCAAAGTCACAAAATATAAAAAATAGGTTTTCAAATCAGTTTGACAACTGAGGCTTGTTTGTCCCAGTTTTAGATTATTTAGCCTCTGAAGCCACTAGAATAGCTTAGAAGCTTATGAAAAGTTAGAAAACATGTTATTCTGCAGTTAAACCCAAAACCTTTTACTTTGTAATAACTGCTAAGTTCTTAAACAAGATTCTGTGCTTTTTTTTTTTTTCATGGTACAGATGTTATACAGCCTTTCTGTTGCGAGGACCTGTTAATTACTTAGAAGTTTGCTGTTTCTGCTTCTCTGTGAGTTACTGTTGAGCTAACCTTTCCCCCCACAACTGCAGAATAACATATATTAGGACAGGAGCTTCCATTTTGTCCTGGTTTTGCCGTTCATAAGCACAGGAAAATGTCATTTTCCCCCACTTGTTTTGGCAATTCAGGCAGATGCCCAAGACACAGGAAGTAGCACAAAACATGCTGAGCAAACTTTTAAATTAAGACATATGTTCTGTTTTTACTAGCAAAAGGCTGTACTCGACAGTGCTTAAACATAAAAGCATTTTTCTTCCTTTGAAAGATGCTAATTGCTGTGATGCCGCCTCACTGGCTGTGTTAGTTTGTGGGCACACTTGTAATTACAGAGGGGGCCAATGGTGATCCTATGGTTAGGCTTGCCTAACACTTTTCTGGTGTAAAAAATGTCTTGCAAAAATGTGTCAGTGTTTTTGTTGTTGTTGTTTTCTCTTGCGAGAAACTCCATCACTTTTACTGTTTGCAGTAAGGGACGTTGTTGTGGCAGGAACCCCCTGTTCTTTTTCAGCAGTGGGGGAGAGGAAGGGCAGGGGGGGAGGAGGAGGTGGTCCGCAGCTTCCCTGCTTACGGTCAGCTAGTATGGCTGGAAATACAACTCCACCATGAGGCTCGTGCTGAGCTGTCGGCGCTTGCCACCTGTGATGCATCTGACGGAGGAGGAGGGGCAAGCGATGTCACGATTTCATACGTAATTACATTTGCATCATTTTGTATGATGAGATTTGCCTTCCTTTCAGGGGCAAAAAAGAAGTGCCAAGGTTGTTAAACGCAGGAAAAAAGCATTAGCAGATAGGTTTCAAAGTGAGGTACTGTGCTAGGATGCCCAAGCTTTACAGCGTGTACGTTAGTTTGATCCTGCCCCATTGTGTATGCGCATTGTGGTGCAGTTTTTAGTTATACGCTTGCTGATCTCATTACCAGTTTTCCTAGAGGACCTCTTTCACAGCACAAAATAGACATTAGGAAAGTAGAATTAAGGATGCAGAGGCGACTGTAAATCTGGCTTGAAAATGTTTGGCTGCTTGGCTCTGCAACTGAAATAAATAACTTTTACCGTAAGGATCCAGGGATGTGAAATAATAGTGATTGGAAGCTCCTCAAGGCAGGGATTCTGTTTTTCTCTTCATGTTACAGTGAAGGGGATGCCCTCACAGGTCAATCACAGTGTATACCATGGAGTCAGTGCATTAAAGCACAGAAACATATTTTTTTGGCACTAACACCAAGGCTGTCAGACACTGAGAATGCAGAGTTGCCAATTTGTCAACTTCTATTTTTTTTAATGAGAAGATACTACATAATATTTGTGGAGTTAGTAGAGAACTGGATTTATCACAAAGGTGTGCCAGCTAATGAACAGAGTGATTATAATTGTTACAGAAGTCACTTCTGCTGCTGTCTACAGATTGAGCACATCTGTTGCCACTGACTTTCAAAAAACCTATTTAGCCACAAGGCACAGAGGGAGCAGAGCAAAGATGATAATGTGAAACACGGCAAGTGTAAACTGATGCTTGCATTAACTAATAGATGACAGTATACTTGAAGCTGAACCTATCCATGCTGAAGAAATCCAATTCTATGAAAGAAACCGAATGTTTGAATGAAAAAGTAATCTTTATTTTAAAATGTAAAAATACGAGGTGTTTTTAAGAATACCTGTTTGTGTCTCTGTTTGTCTATGTATTTTTACAAGTTTTGTCTTGATTCAAGATGATATTTTTACATTCCACTATTACCTTGAAGTACTTCTCATGTAAAATTTTTCCCTTCATATTGTTTATCTCAGTGGTGACACAAACATTGTAGTAGTTAAGTGTAGTGGGAAGCATATTGGCACGACATCAGGAATAAGTGTCTAACTTTAAACATTTTTTTTTTTTAAGTATAATCAAAATATATCATAAATAGTAAATAGAACTCTACCTAGTATTTTCTTGCCTGTGTAGATAGGATTTAGGCTTATGGAATCATCTTTACTAGCCCAGGACAGATATGTAATGTTCTGGCATTGAACACTGTGGTGTTATGGCTGAGATGTTTAAATGTGCAGATGTCAGGCCAGTCAAAGTTATAGTCCCCACAGTAAACTTGAATTGGTCTCTTTATGGTTATGTATTTGTATGGTATGTTGTATTGCCAACTCTAAAAGTTAAATCATGCCAGTCCCCAGAAAATTATGAGATTGGCTTAAAATTAATCATGACATAAAAAATAATAAATTTGGGGTTCTTTTTATTTCCCTTCTAATTTTAAGTTGTCAAACTGCACTTGGCTCGTGCTTCTTAGTTTTTTCTCCAGCATTCTTCTATACTCATTTTTTTGCTAGTAAAGTGTAAAACATCCTAAGATTCACAATGAAGTCAAGGGAGCTGGATATGTGATGCAGCTGGCAAATTTTGTCATAATTTCCTATTCTTAGAAAGTGTGTGAGATGTACGCTACTAAGAAAAAATAATACCAAGTTAAAATTATATACGTATTCAATTTAGAATTGCTTATTAAGTTTTTGAGGGCTATATACCATGCTGCCACAGATATGCTGGTGGTGATTTCTCCTTCTGTGTTAGAAGGAGAGGGAGCACAGGGTGTAGTTTTGAGTGGAGGTCTTCTAACTTGGCCTCTTTCTTTTGGTCTGCTTAAATGGTTTCTCCACAGGATCTTATACAGCCAGAGGTTTCTGACATTTGCTGGATGAGATTCAGCTTCTTCAAAGGAGGAAAAGCCTCTTGCTATTATGCTTGGGATGTGGAACATTGGCAATGAGAATGTGTGCTTTTCTTTTTTCTTGTGTTTGCTTAAAAACCTCAGCAGAGCATCTCATAGTTGAGCAAAAATCAAAATCTGTCCCTTTCATGCTATAAAGAGTCTGCATAATAATAGGTCCTGCCACTAGATTTTGTTTGCCTCATGTTGTGTACTGTGCGCATGTTGTGGATGATCACTGAAAGCCTTTAATTTTTAAAAATGTTGTTCTTTCCTCCATCTTAAGTGCAATAAACTTCTCATGTATTTACTCCCATCTACTTATGTGCCTGGCTTCTCTTGCTGATTTAGGGGATTTGCAAATGCAGAAACCCTGCAGCCCTCGTCCTGGCTTACCCCAGAAGGAGCAGTGATTGCGCTGGGGCTGAGCAGCTGATAATAGATGGGCACCCCTTCTGGGAGGCAACCTCTGTATAGAGAGCATGGTAAGGCTGCTGCTGGCTCATCAGAAGGGTTTTAGTTACTGCGTGGCCAGCGAGACGGATTTACTATTTCAGAGGAGTGCTTCTGAAAGCGAAGGGGCCCCTTCCACCATGTCTTTTCAGAGTTTGAACCCCAAATCACCAAACCGCAGGGCCTACACATGCTCTCTGCAAATACTTAGTGAAACTTCTTGATACTTGGAGGCAGCCATAGGGAAAGGTATTGAAAAACACTGACAGTTTAAAAACCAAAAGCAGCAAAAAGGTGTAGCTGAGGTCCATTGTGTCCTCAAGGCAGAAAGCTTCTTCAAAGGCCATGCGGGGTAGCCTTGGCTAGAGTGAGGGGGTGGTGGGAGGTGAGGGAAAAGCAGGCAATCAGAGGTCCCCGGAGCTGGCACTGCTGTGTGATCGTTGGGTCTCCCAGCACAGCAGCTGCAATGGGCTTGCATGATGGTCCATGGACTTCAGCATTTGGAAAGTCTGGCTTGCAGGATGTTCTTCTCAACAGCTGCTCAACGGCTGAAGCCATCATTTGCTGTGTTAACATGATAGCATTATTTAAAATTAATCATAAGGCAGATTGGAGTGAGTTTTTAGCCTGGGGTTGAGGGAGAGGAAGTCATTTTGATTGCTCGTTTTATCTTTTTGCTCATTCCTTATGACGCAGATAGCGAACAGGACTTCCAGTTTTATGTATTTGGATATCCAGTTAACTGATTAATTACTCCTGTTTAGTACTTTGTTCAAATTTAGCCTTTGAAACCCTGGAGAAGGTGGAGCAATCCTAACATTTATCTTCGGCAACCACTTTTTGTCATTTCTCACCTTTACTACAGATGAATAAGGAATTTGCAGCTGTGCTTCATGGCCAAAACACTTCTGGATCTAATTCTGAAAACGCAGTGGTGTTCTCTTTCCTATTAATATACACAAGGGAGCCAGAATAACTGCAGTGCAGCACAGGCAAGGCTTGGAAAGGGTCAGTCGTGGACTTTGCAATGTTTGTCCACACGTTTTTATGAAAGCTGCTTCGCCAGAGCCCATGCAGGGCAGAGTTTCTATAAGTGGCCCCAGTGGTGTCTCCGAGTGGCTTCCTGGCTCACGTGGGAGATCTTATGTTGGATTTGAGGTAGATGGAACATTGTCTAGCAGCTTGACAGCCAAGAAGCCAGTGGCAGTGTAGACTCTGCAAGGTCATTTAACTCCAACAGTTGAGCCAAGTTATGTTGTGGTTTTGGCATTAGGAAGGGTGTCGAGCTCCACTGCTTTTTTATGGCATCTACAGGATAAGGAGATGTGAATTTAGTACTCATCCTTTGTGAAGTACTGTGGGGCTGGAGAGAAAAGCCAATGTTGGTAAAGTGTTCTGTTTCCTGCTGTGGACGCTTGTAGATGCCTGCCCATGGGCTTGACTGTCTTGGATCTGGAGAAAAGGCCATTTAGTTTAAAGTGTGAGATGAATTACTAGTTGTGGTTTCTCTGACTGTGAGCTCGCACTCTGTAGCCCTTTGTGAAAATCTCTGAACATTTCTGTGCATCTGTCTCCCTCTCTGAAATGGTGATGGTATTTACATGACAGGAGTGATGTAAGATTTAATCTGTTAACTACCATTATTAGATGAGAGGCTCTAGAGAATCACAGAATATTGAATGAATATATATTTGCTGTGGAGGGAAGAGGACTCTTTCCAAATGCATGTCAGCTTTGTAACAAGGTCCGGCAGTGCCTTAACTACTATGAGTTTTCCTTTATCTTTACGCTCCAGGAGATGACACTAGAGATACAAGAGTTGTCCTACTGCCTGCTCCTCTGTTACTTGTATTTGGAGATAGAAGTTTCGAAGTGGGGGCCTGGTCCTGTGATAACACTGGGAGGAGGAAAGCAAAGGTTGTAAGGCCAAAGATGACCAAAACCCTTATACTAGATTTTTGGTTTGAGGGAGGAGGCAAAGAACAAGGAATGACTGGAGGAAACTAGTTAATTGGTTTTATTCTCACGTCTCGTATTTCCCTGCGGTACCATTCACTCTGTATGACAGCCATCCAGCTTCACAGTGCCCTCTTTGAAAGATGGCACTGTGCTGATGTGCGAAAGAGAGTCAACTAGAATACCCCAACTGTCTGCTCTTTGTAATTTCATAAAGCATGTGACTGCATAAAACATGTAGATACCTCTGCTTAAAATATCAGCCCGTGGTGTTTGAATAACACAAGAAGGTTGGAAAGACTTTGTACATAAAATACACTCTGCATGTTTGTATCAGCATGTTAACGAAGAATAAATAGTGTATTCTTACACCCAGTTAAACCAGGAGGCCTGCTGTCCTAATTGCAGAAGGCTGTTGCAGTCTGAACAGGTTGCTTGTTTACAGTTTCTATCAGTACTTCTTAATTTCTGAGAACAAACTGTGTTTTTTCCTTATTCTTCACCACAACAAAACAAAACAAAGCAAAAAACAAAAAACAAAAAAAAAAAACAAAAAATCCAGGCATTGGTGAGGGGCTCTTATTTATTGCTCTAAAGCAGTAACTGTGGAAGAGACACTGCCTTCTCTGGACATCAAATGCCTTTTTTATGTCGGAGTCATTTGCTGTGTATTTGTCCATGCGTGACTATGGAGGTGTTACTCTTTAAAAGTAAGTTACTTGTAGGTTCTTAATTTAATTCAGTCAAGAGAGATGCCCTGTTTCTTTTGCAGCTGTGTGCTTCCATGTTCTTCTACAGATGGCTGTAAAATCAAACAGGGCTAATAATGTGTCTTTAACAGGGTAACTGCAAGTGCAGAGTCCTGCACCTGGGGAGGAATAACCCCAGGCACCAGTGTCGGTTGGGGGCTGACCTGCTGGAAAGCAGCTCTAAAGAGAAGACCTGGGAGTCCTGGTGGGCAACAAGTTAACCATGAGCCAGCAATGTGCCCTTGTGGCCAAGAAGGCCAATGGGATCCTGGCCTGCATTAGGAGGAGTGTGGACAGCAGGTCGAGAGGTGATCTTCCCCCTCTACTCAGCTCTGGGGAGGCCACACCTGGAATATTGTGTCCAGTTCTGGGCTCCCCAGTAGGAGAGGGACGTGCAACTTCTAGAGAGGGTCCTGCGCAGAGCTACGAAGATGATTAAGGGACTGGAGCATCTATCCTATGAGGAAAGACAAAGTGAGCTGGGCCTGTTTAGCCTAGAGAAGAGAACATTGAGAGATCTTATCAACCTGTACAAATACCTGAGGGGACAATGTAAAAAGGATGGGGCCAAACTCTTCTCAGTGGTGGCCAGTGACATGGCAAGGGGTAATGGGTACAAATTGAAACACAGGAAGTTTCATCTCCATATGAGGAAGAACTTTACTGTGAGGGTGACAGAGCACTGGAACAGGCTGCCCAGAGAGGCTGTCGAGTCTTCTCCTGTGGAGATATTCAAAACCCACCTAGATGTGATCCTGTGCAGCATGCTCTAGGGTTGGACTAGATGATCTTCAGAGGTCCCTTCCAACCTCAACCGTTCTGTGATTCTGTGATTCTGTAACATGAGGAAAAAGGCATTTTCCATGCGTTGCTAAAAGACGTTTAGCTCTCTCCCTCTCACTACTTTGCTTGGTTTATCTCTGCAGACTGGTGATGCCAAAATATGCGTGATGTTTCACTTGTTGGCAGCATTAGGAAATTCTATGCCTGTGGCATCCTGGAATTTTCTGGGAATGGTTTGTTTCTGACATTCTTTCTAAAACCACATTTAAATGGGGATGACAATTGTTCTTGTTCTTGGGTTTGGTCATGTTGATAGATATGTAAAAAGCAGTAGCACCACAAAACTGAATAAGAATAGAATCCCCGTGAGCATACATACATGTGGAGTGGGTTTTTTCTGAGGTTGTGGGTTTCCTCTGAAGATGAGTTTTTAAACATGTATATGAGATGCTTTTCAAACTAGCATTAGCAGCCTCTTTATTACCCGCTTTCAAACCCCTATCTGTTACGTAAGACTTTCTTTTGAGTATATAAATGTCCAGCTTCTTTGCGTATGCAACATTTTTTTCAAATATGCCTTCAGCCAAATAGTCTTTATACCTTGTGAATGTACAAAATTATGATATTTTGTGCTTTTATGTAGATGCAGTTTACTTAGCTCTGTTTTCTACCTGGAACTCAGGTGGGTATTTCTTCTAAAGCATTGATTTTTACCAAGTCTTTTTGTATGGTTGAGAAGAATCCTGGCATAATCTTAGTTTACACATTTTCAAAGAAAAATACCGCTGTAAGTATGCACTGTATTAAGGGTCATGAGGTTTGTTTAAGCCTGCAACAGAACCTGAAGAGTTTGAAAATCTGTAGACACAGGAAATACCTCTCAGTATTAATATGAAGCAAAGCACAAAGCTCCCAGGTAGATGAGGTACAGCCGCCAGGATCTGGGGCTTGTGGAGACCAGGTGCAAGTTTCTGTTCAGTGGTGTCACAGGCTTCCTATGAGACCTTGGACCATCTGTTTTGACCACTGTCTGTTAAGAGACTGGGGCGATACAGCAGATGCTTTTGCACCACTGAGCTGTAGTTCCGGAAAAATGAAGGCAGAAGGAAGCTTGCAGCGTGTGGGGCAAGTTGAGTGATTCATCATGGAGCCAAAGAAATCCAGCAAGTACTGAGGGTAGCTCATAGGAAAATGTTGAGGTCACAGGCGTGTCTTAAATCTTGCACTGCTTGAAGGCTGAGACACCTGAGGTAGTGCTGCCAGGACATGCTGCCTTCATTTAGTAGTCTCAGCCCAGAATCACCTTTAGAAGAGTGGTACCGAAACTTTCCTTCAAAGCCTGAGCACAGGGCGTTTTTTTCTTAAACAAAAAACAATAATAATAATAAAAATAATAATAAAACAGAAGAAAGCTGTACAAGGCGATGCTCTTAGTTCATCTTATTTCAGCTACTTTTCTGTCTGCTAAGGAGACCCATGTTTCATCTCTCCCAGGAGAATGTGTGGAGACTGGGCTATCCAGCAGAAAGCTGTTTGGTTTGCATGAGAGGCTTATTGGTTCAGTGGAGCTGAAAGAGGAGAGATACTATGCTATTGCCCTGGAAGGACTGTGGCCAGCTGGAAGGAGTTGTGCTGGGTTCCAGTCCCTGTCCCAGACCCATTATATGTTTTTGCCCACGGTGTTTTTTCCATGCACAATGAGCAGGATCTGGAAAAGGGACTTTATTTTTGCTGTGGAAGGACTGAGAGCTTCCTTCCCAGAGTTCACAGAAGCTTATTAGGTAGGGTATGCTCCTAGGAGGTGTGAAAGAGAAGTAAAGAAAGAATTATGGTAGTGTATGTAATGCTCTGATTAAATTCTTTAACCACTAAGCTGTTACATAGAAGTTTCTCTGTTCTCCACCCCTTTTTTATTTTTTTAACTGCAACTGCTGCAGTGTTTCATGTGGGAATCATTCTGGCAGGGGTTCTCAGCTCCCTTGGGGACATGGGTGGAGGAGCACTGACTTGGAAGGGGGTGTTTGCCAGGACTTAGTTGTGAGCTGGATGCCAAAGACACTTCTGAACATGTCTGGAAAGGGGACTCAGAAGTGCTTAATGAGGAGCTTCAGTGCTGGAGACAGACACTCCTGTCTGCTTCTGGTGACTTCAGCATTGTGTGGTCCCTGAGTGGGTAGGCAAAGGGGTGAAGACTGTAGTGTTGGATTTTAATGCCTAAATCCTTGTGCTTCAGCCTTTATATGTGATGTGCAATTATTGTTAAGATACACAGGTACATTTATGTATGTACAGGTGTGTTTAGATGCCCCGCTGCGCTTAGGAATTCTTGAAAATCATCTTGAACATCTATCTGCTGACTTTCTGCCCAAATTAGGTGACTTGCCTGCTTAGGCATTATTAAAAATCCCATTACGTACCTCCTTGAGACTCCACCTGTGGCCTTCACTGCCTCAGTTCTCTGCCTGGGAAGTGGAAATAATACTATTACTGAAGTGTAACGCTTACCGCAGAGGAACTTTTGGAGACAGACATGTTAAGAAATAGGAGGTGGGATATTATTACATGGGAGTCACTTAGAAGTGGCTGTGTTTATCTCTCTAGCCTGTAAGATGCTTGGGGCAGGGTGTTATTTCCCAAGACAGTTTTGTCCTCATTTTGCCTCCCATGTGAGTTCAGCTGTCTTTTCCATCCCAGCTGCAATTAGCATGCTCCAGTGATGTGCCTTTCGGCAGTAATGCAGTCAATGCTTTAATTTGTATTAAGGAGGTTTGTCCCTTGGTAATCTGTCTTCTCAGCTTCTGTTCTCCATCTGTAAAACGGGATAATACTACTTTTTTTTTTAACTTGGTGGGATTTTGGGGGGGAAAGACAAAAAACTTTCTTACTTTGCGGTAGTGTGTCCCTAATTTCTTTCTGTGTGCTGCCTGCCTGGGACCAGGGGCCTGCCCAAACCTTAACAAATGCCAGAGGTGGGGCTTATTGCTATATAGCCAGTGGCTGCAGCGCAGTGAGATCTTGATTCTCTGGTATAAACAATTGTATTGTAAAGTTGAAGAAAATACAGGTGATGTTGAAGACTTCTATACCTCCTGGTTCCAGGCAGAATTAGTCTGAGTCTTTTGGTGTAGATCTCAAGTACCTAATTTCCCAGTCTCTTTAGCTTCATTGGAATTTCTACCTGCCCATTGGACTATGAATCTGTAAAAGGTTCTTTTTTGATTTGTTTGTTGCAGATGTTCGAAGAAGATAATTGCAATATGAGTTATCAAAAGATTAGGCAAACCCACTTAGTATTATACAGTGAGGATCACAGCTTTGCTTGAGTCTTCACTTCTCAGTATGTGAATAATGCACGTGTGAGAAACTAAATGTAGTTTTGAGGATAAAAGGAAGTTGGACTTCGGAAAAGAAATACTAGTCAGAAGGCTGTTTTCGCTACAGCCTAGGAGAAGGGTTTTATACGTGGTGTTTTCCACTGAAGCACTGCTGTGCTTTTCTACCTTGTTGAAGCAGTGGGACTTAGAAGGTTTAAGCATCACTGTCTGTATATGATCATCACTTTGCCACTACCTTTCTTGGTTACCCTTCCTGACAAGGGTGCTAATTTTGGATGCAGAACAGCTGTGAATTTAGTAGGACTGTAATATCTCTCAGTACACAGTCTAGCTTGGTCTGTAGAGGTGAAGGAAGCCTAATTTACAGCCAGATCAAATGAGCTCTACAAAGGTTTTGCAGTGGATATTGAGAGTGATTCTGTATATCTGTGGGCTGCACTGGCAGAAAACGGCATCTATTTTTAAAACTTTGCTTAAATGTCCTGAGTTAAGATAAAGTGCTTTATGGTGTGTGTAGATGGTATCCAAGAGTGTGACTGAAGTACTCACAGGTGTGCTTTGACCACCTTTGAACAGTCGTACTGAGGTCCTGCTATGAGTAGCCTGGGAGCCTGGAGGTCAGCAAAGGTTTATTGTGCTGAGTATTTCTTGGTCAGTTCTACAGCTAGTTTAAAGCAACTTCTGTTTTGTGTTCATAAGCTGAAGTTATACCTGTGATAGCAAAGTCAATGCACCTCTCATTGGTGACTTAAAAAACAAACTTTTTCTCACATCTCTTTCCTTTGCCTTCACTTATGCTATGTGGTATGTTACAGTAATGAAAAGTGACTTTTTCAATAAAGAAATTGGTCATTTTAAATGCCTTCCCTTTATATTAAAGGTTAATATTTTCCAGCTTAATTCTTTTATCTTCACTGGAGCTCACACAAAGAAAATGCAGTCTGAGCTATCCACTAGTCATCAAACCTATTTCCCTTCCTCCTCCCCCTGGCTTTTTCTATTATCTTTGTGAAAAACAGGCAGTGATTATTCATGAACAGCTTTGCAAACAAACTGTAGGTAGTTCAGTGATTTTAAGGTTTCCTTTCTTGTATTCTGGCAAATTTCTAATGCAAACAGAATAGCACAACTAAGTCTCTAATTGTCGTGGGAAGCTACTGTTATGAAAGGGAATAATTATAATAGTTTGTGCAAAACAGACTCTCATAAACCAAAATAAATACAACCTTTGTGTATTTTTTTGTGGGTAAAAGTATTAGGATTTGAATGAGTCTTTTTCATATAAACACTTACTTAAAACCTTTTTGATTAAAAAGGTGGAGAGATTACAGACCTAGCTAACTAAATATGAAATTAGCAAGCCCAGAGACTGCATTTTGGTAAACCATAGAATTACTCAGTGGCAAAAAGCCACAGATCCATTTAAAAAAAGAAAAAAAAAAAAAAAAGAGAGCATGGAAATGTGGTTTTGCTGTCTGACATGCTGTCTGCTATAACTGAAAAAACATGCATTGCTTTATGAGTGTGTTTTTTTCACAGTCTTGACCACAACTTTTAGTTACTTAATCTGACCACTACCAGGCTAGTATGTCCACCACTTATTTTCACCAGTATTTATTTATTATTTTGAATTCACTGTGCAATTGTGCATGGATGGTTTGGTTTACCAGATGATCTAAGAGGTGGCTGCAAGAACTGGTTGAAACTTGCAGCTGAAACAGATCGTGATGCTAACCCGAGAGGTGAAAAGGTTGTTATGTGGTTGATAGGAGCACGTCTTGGTTGCATCGTAGTGGAGGAAGTGAAACAGAATGCCTTCCCAGGCCGAGAGAAGTATCGGTATATGTCACAAGACAAGAGCAGTTTGCCAAGAGCGCTGCGGTGTGGTTTGCTCTTTCAACTGTGTTCTTGTTTTCTGATTTAAAGGAGGAAGGTGTCGAGCACTCACAAGAAGTCTCAACGCAGAGGTTTTGGGTGTCTGAGACCGCAGTTTTCTGTGCGCTTCAAGCTGGCAAAAGGTGGCATTGATAGTGAAAGGGGTGATCCAGCATTTGCCTTTAAATCTTCTTCTTTGGGTTAACCCCACGGTAAACTGGGTCTGGAAATGGGATTTGTATTTAAAAAAAAAAAAAAAAACAATGTTTGGGCTAGTTTTAGCTTGGGTAGGTTCATTGTTTGGTTCACAACACACCCAAGAAAACACTAGCAGCACAAGGGTGGGGTGAACAGGAGCAGCTGGATTTGGGGAGAAGTGGCACATTCAGTGCCCCTTTTTACACCAGTGCATGTGAAAACTACAGCGAGAGCCTTTTGTCTCCAGAACAGATACAACATAGCTGGTGAGAGCCTTGTCCGTGTTTCTGACCCAGCTGTCTTTAGAGGGGAGTCGTGGGTGCTGAACTGGACAAACATTGTGAAGGAATCCTGTTTGAGTGATGATGATGATAAGAACATGTTTAAGGAGAAATGTGCTCGTATTATTATCACATGGTTAATCTGTTTATAGAATTATCATTTATGCCTTTCATTTGCTTGCGTTTGACCTACTTTCCATGTTCTAGATGTTTTTATTAAAGTCTACGTATGCAGAATGTTGAAGTGCATGCTTAACATATGGTGCATCTTGAGCATTTGTCTGAAATTAATGCAGTTCATAGTAGCTCTCCACACAAAGTGTGATCTCACAGGGAGTTACAGCACTGGAAAAGGTTTCATGAAATCTACCAGAGAGTTCTTCTTTGCTCCATACCTCCTGTTCTGCTTTTTACAGCGTTTTCTTAAATTTTGTGTTTCTTTAAAAAGTTTATGTTTAGTTGAAATCCTTCGTGGATGAAAGGTATTTGAAAACTTCAGTAATGGTGATGTAATTTCAAGGTAAATGTTGTTTAGTGTTGCTTGACTCAGAGTCTGTCCTGGCAGGAGTTTTACTGGGGAAATGCCATTGAAGTGAATTGAATATCAAGATGTACTTAGTGTATCCAGCTGTCTTGGACAAGTGAATTTCCTGGATGTATTAAGCATTCATGTCTTACAAGTGTCTTAACATTTGCTTTGCAAATGTGTCCTCTTAGAAGGTTAAAAGGAGTATTGTAAACTGCCTGATTATTTTAGATGTACTTCACTAGTGAAACTACCACTTGTTAGATATTCACATTTTGAAGGATAAAATTACCTGTTCTTTCCTAGTCGTCCTCCACTTAAGAGAAAAATGGTGAGTGCTGCAAGAGACTGAAGTTGCATCAGTGCTGAAATCCGAATGGAGTTATTGTCAGGAGAGGTGGTTATGATCCACAATGATTGAAATTATGATCCATGACAATTCATACCAATATTTTCTCCTCAATAGGAGCCAGAGCTACAGACTGTTACTTTGTTGTTGCTCTCAGAAAAGCAGCATTTTGCTGCAGCAAGAATCCCTTCCTGTTAAAGTAATGGTGGCAGCGAATGTTGTACTTAAAACATGTGGATATGAAGCAGTGTCGTCTGACTGGCAGCAGAGATGTGTGAAATGCTGGAACGTTCACTGTGTCATTATTGGGTGAATCTGCTCAGTTTGCTGGCTCGACACTACCGTCCCACCAACTTTGTGGGCAGCCTGCCCTAGAGAAAAGGAATTGGGATCCTGGCTGGCTGTGTCATTGTACGTGGTGCAGTGTAAGCCCTGAGCGGCAAGGCTGATTATGGTTCATCCTAGCTTGCCCAGCCTTTGGGTGCCATGGTGTGGAAGTTCATGGCTGATACTTCAGTAGAAATGTGGTATTGTCATCTCAAAACATGAAGAAATCAAAAGAGTCAGCACGTGAAGCTGAAACTTCCTATTACATTCAAGTAAAAGAACATGTGCTCTACTACTTGCCTTCAGTATTTTATATAACTTTCATCTGTCTATTGAGTGTTGATTAAAAAAAAAAAAATTCTCTGTAGGTGGGAAAGGGAGAGAGCTGACTTAAATGTAATCTGATTCTCAGATAATCACTTAATTCCAGAAGGGACTTGATAAATACCATGAAGGAGTATGAAATACCTATCTATTTATTCACCTTCAGAAAGAATTAACAGGTATCATACTTCTACAGGGTTTAAAAATTGAGATGGTAGCATGCTTTATTTGTATTTGTGTCCTTGCAAGGATACAAAGTTGATTCTAGATTAGAGCATTGCTATAAAATCCACTGCACTATTCTTTCATCTCTTTCAGGGCATTATTAAAATTATATGGTTTTATGTACTGGCTTAAAAAGGGCAAGATTTTTATCTACTAAATTATGTCAAATACAAAAGTGTGTTACCTTAATGTACAGAAATTACACCTGAGTCTTGCTCATTTTCATAATACAGCAGGAAGGTGCAGTGGAAAAGGAGTTAAAATGTTGTTTCCTTGGCATAGACTACTTTTCGTTAAATAAACATAATTTTTTTTTCTGAACTTCTTAACCAATTGATAACTATCCACCACATGGTGTGAAATCTCTGGGTAGGAAAAGGAGATGAAGGATTGGAGGTGAGACATGGCGAAGTTTTCTAAGTGTTAGAATTCTTATAACTAGACCTAATAAATCCACTGCACAGACCAGTGTGCAGATTCCTAGTATTTATCTTTTGTAGAAGCAAACATAAACTAATGTAATTATCAATGAATCGAACAGCCTATGTGCTCCAGCTTTCATGGTCTACAAGGATGAGGTGGGTGACAAGTAGTAACTGTATTCCTGATGCAGAAAGGCTGATTCCTGGTCTCCACATGAGTTTGAAAGAAAATAAGCTGAGTTCAGTAGTCACGGTGCTTTTCCTGTTTTTATGGGGACATGCTTTTTTTTTTTTTTGCCCTTTCTGTAAGTTTGTTGATCAGCTTTATGTAGTTCATTGAAACCTGGAACAGCACAACACTTGCTGGAGAAACTAAATTTTTTTTTTTTTTTTTTTTTGTCTGGAGGAAAGCAGAATATTGTGTGTTCACATTGGTTGCAGTGTTTTCTGCAGGGTTTGAGACTGAAACACTAAAACCTCATACATGTAACTGGAAGTCTGGTACAATCTTCAGCGTTCTCAGCTTTGATAGCATATCAGCTTCGTAGTGATAACGTTGGGAGCATACTGCTCCAAAGTAAGCACTGGAACCAGAGAATGGGTGTAGGATGATGGGGGCCTATTGCTTCTTCTGAATCTTTGTGTTTGCAAATGAAGGGTAAGTGCTGGTGGGGGGATCAGGAGGACACTTGAACCAGCTCTGTTTTGTAGTGGGAAAATTGTTTTAGTGTTTCTTTTGTGACAACATTTGATATGAGCATCAGAGCCCCCTTTTCTGAGCGCTGTGTGTGTAAATTTTAAAAACATGGCTTCTTCTGGGTTAACCAAGTAGAGGCATTCAGCTTTTTGCTGAAATGCTGGCTCCTTAATATTTTTCCAAGGCAGTTAAGGACATTTCAAGGTAAACATAAGCCTACTGAGAACAGGCTTTGACTCTGTCACCTTTTGTTGGTTCTTTATGATGTGCAGATTGAAACTACTTATCAGCAGTATTTCTCTTTGATTACTTTTCTTTCTACTTCTGAGAAACAGAGTATGAACTTGTGATGTAAATAAATAGGGGACTTACTGCATCTGACTGAATTAAAACTCTGCACTAAAACCACTATACGCATCTAATTGTAAGGACAAGCTGAGATTAGCTCGTGTCATTTCCAGTAGGCGCAGAAGAACTGTGTTCAGACTATTTGGAGGGACAGGAAAGGAAAGGATCAAGGAGTAAGAGAATGGAGATTGTGCATGTGCAGCTGCATTTCAGCTGTTATGGGCAAACATTAAAGTGGAAAGTTCTGACCTAATTACAGTTTGGAGATGGACACAAAAGATTGAGCTCAGGGCTGAAGCTGCCTTAGTGGGATGCCACAGGTTTATAAGCTTAAAAAGAAAAAAGCTTAAATAAGCTTAAATAACAACAACAAGAAGAAACCTGTGAAGTCAAATTCCTTGAGTTGGTGGACGGAGTTGGAGATTTCTCATTCTTACAGTATGAGACCATATTTTAAAAATTTGTATTCCTGTGAAATGCTGCCAGGATTTCTGGCAAGTGGTGGGATAGGACCTTTCAGAGTACTACAGCACTCTACTGATGGCTTTCCTGAAACAGCACATCGCTTCTCCATCACCGCTTCTTACTTATTTCAGTCTGCTTTTTGTGCAAGTTACTTCCTGTTCCCTTGGAAGAAGGGAAGTTGAAGCCATTTTCTGCCATTTTAAATTCCATTTGCAGCCTTTCTTCTGGATGCTCTGCAAGTACTTCTGGCATGGCAGGACAGAATGCAGCTTGCTGCCTGGTGGCAGCCTGGAGACCTGAAGGTCTGTGGGACACTTCAGGCTATGCATTTCTGTGTCTGTACTTGCTAGTAGAAGTTGATATTAACAAAAAACATGACTTCCTCAAGTGACAGGCTTGAAGCACGTTTATGTTACCTTACTTGATTTGCTTTTTGTTGTCTTAATCATGCGTGATTCAATATGTACCTTTTCTTGCTCAGTTGAGCTCCATGTGGTTCTTGAGACGTTAAATAAAAGCCATGCCTTACTAGTTCACCTCAGCGGCCCACAGATGGGGATGTACGTTAGTAAATTGATTTTGAAAATTCTGCCTCTCCAATTTATTGCTTATGTCGTTGTCTTCAGTATTTTGTGGAAAATAAGCACCTAAATTAATTTTTAAAGGATAGGTATCAAGTTTATAGTACTTCATGGGCTTAGTTGGGATGTTTATAAAGAAGGTTGATTAGGAAAGCAAGGGGGAGTATCCACCTGTGTCTATTTAGGAGAGTCTGGTTGTTGCATTCAACTCTTAAGTGCATTGCTCATTACGTACAATTAAAAATGAAATTTTCTGAGTCAATTGCTCAAGCTTAGTGAAGAAGTTTTCTGCTTAACGTCCATCTCACTAGAGATCTTTGCCTTCCATTCTCTTTGAGTACAGGACTAGATTCTTTGTAGCTCTGTTTCCAAACAACATTCTTTAACGGCTGAAGAGGAGTTTTATATTCAGGGCTTGCGATATTTTCTCCAGTGCTGTAGAACTGGAGTAAGCACTTCCAGACAACAGTCTGTGATTAAAACAAAACACATTCTTCTTTATGAAAGAAGAGTTAATTTTCTGTGAAATACTAAGATTAGCTTTTTTGCTCGCTTTATTCAGGATCGTGATATGTCTCGTACAGTGTAATAATGTTTTTTTCTCACTAATTTGTGAAATGCTTGTTTAGATACTTAGGGTGTGTGCATGTGTTCTTGGTAAGCACTTAATAAACTAGATTGATCTTTTTGGCAAAGGCTGCATTGTGTAAAACAAATTAAACCTGAAATAACAGTTGTTTCAGATTATTTTTCTGAAAGTGTAATTGCATATATTCTTTTTCCTACTGGCTGCTGAAATGGGTTTCCCAATAGTGTTTTATTATTCTGTTTTATTTTAACAATACATATATAGTAGGTTTTTTTCCATTCCACTGACAGACCTACAGCCTCCAGTGGTAATTCTTTACCAGCAATTTTTTATAATTGTAATAACTATGGAACTTCATGAAATGTAGTGGAAATATTTTTCCTGAAGTTTATACACTATAAATAAAATCCCAATTTTTTTTTCTCTGCTAAAAAGGAATGCAAATGGAGATTTTTATAGCAACAAATGGATTCTGAGCTCTGTATGTATTAGAACATTTCTGAGTATTTCAATATCTGAAGTTTATATGACTCTTGCTTCTCTCGTAGTCTCCAGTTGTGCTGAGAATTGGGACATATGCTAAAATACTTACCAAGACACTTAAAACATGTTCCCATATTTCACTATGTGCTTAAGTCCAATTTTAGCTGTGTGCGGCAAGAGTGAATGGAACTAAATCCCTAGGTGCTATCGTCAAAGGGGTTCAGGAGTGTAGTGGTCTGTCGCGTGCTCCCTTCAATGTGCAGCTGGTAGCTGCTGGGCAGCAATTGTGCCACGGGCACTCCTGCACTGGTAACCAGCTCTGTTTTGGGGTGGGCTACCTCATGGGAGCTTCTGTGCAACCCTGCTCACAGGCTTATCTGCTGAACGTTTTTCAGAAGTACTGAAGTTTTTAGAGGCGTTTGCATATTTGAAGGTCAGATTTTTAAATATACTTGTCTGCATATTTAGGCAATTAAGTACCATTTAAACATTGCACCCTTGTTGCTTTAGTCAAAAAGTTGTTGTTGGCTGAGTTGTGGACTTAGGCAGTTCCTCTTGCATTGTATGCTTTCAATAATGATGAGGGGCTATTGACTGATACAGGTCCTCATTCCTTTACTTGGGTCAGATTCTGGCACAGTGATTTTGTTATCATCTCTTTATATGCATAACAAAACTTAACAGAAAACATATTTATTAACATTGCAGTTAAATATTTAATAGTTCATTTTTATTTTTTATTTTTTAAAAAGCAACCATATAAGTGGTTATGAAAAGAGCTTAGAACTGCGAAAATAGTGTCTTTCGTAGGTGGCTTCCAAAGGGTGCAGACAATACAAGCTTGTGTTAGATAAATAAAAAAGACAATTCTGACTCGAGCCTTCGCTGCCTGCCTCTCCCTCATCCTTTCTGGTTCCATGCTGGTGTGTTTTTATGCAAAACTAAACATCTTTTGTGTTTAGGGAAAGGAGTAATAGAAGTGTCGGTGTTTGTTAACGTATTTGACAAACTATGGCAGCAAAAGCTATCCTTTTTATATTTTGGCATGAACAATCGCCCTTTTATTGGGCCATTAATGCTATTTCAGAGCATCATGCTGTATCCACAGGCAATAATTTAGCAGCTGTTTATCAGGAGCTTTCATAAAGCTTTGAATAGTATTATAACATTCAGTAACCCTAACAACAGCATTTCAGAATCTGTGCCGGTTTAAATGGGATATCCGTGAATGTAGTTGTTCAGGGATGCATGACCCACATAACCTATAAATTTGATTGGAAGTTACAGTGCTGGCATAGGCTGATGGATAACAGATTAGAGCCCTGATTAACCATGTGATTCACAGGCTGGGAATATATTGTCCTAAGAAAGATTCATCAGATGCAATCAGAATTTCAAGTGGTCAGATGAAATTCAAATGTGCGGTGTGCTTTTTCTTTTTTTTTTCCTTGTGCTTTTTTTCCTTACGTTGCCCTCTGTTATTTATTTATTTATTTATTTTATTTCCAATGCTGAAAAATACTTCTTTGATGAATCTGCTCCTCACCCTAAAGCTGTCTGTCTGTTATTCATCAGAAAGCAGGTCGCAGTTCAGTGAGCAGAAGAAAAGATTTTAATAGAAGCTGTGCCAAGGGCTGTAATGCATCATTTTAGGGCCCTAATTACATTACAATGACAAATATCAATGGTGACAACAGCAATAACCTACATCCTTTAATGGCTATGCTGGAAAAGGAGTTTGGGCGCTGCGCCATTAGATTAGACTTGGTTTCAAAACATAGGCCATTAGAAGTGTGTGTCCACAGCATTATTGGCCGATAACTGAAGCCCAGTGGAAAGGCCTGTAAATAAATGATGCCTCTCTAAAGCTTGGTCCCGTGGGACAAAAGAGGCAAAATTAGATGGCCATGGAAGCAGCAGTGTTTCCGAGGCAACTTTAGCTTTCAATGTGAGGAATTGGCTGCCTGATTTTTATGAAATCATACTTTTTCCTTCTCCTGCCAATTAGGTTGATCATGAAAAACCCATTGGTATGGCATCTAAGAGAAGAGAGAAGATCTTAAACTGGTATTTAAACGTAGGTTTTTAAAAATCTCTGTCAGTGTGGAAATGTAAAGCAGACTCATGTTTTTGTTTTGTCTCTTACTTTGCACTTTATGCCAGGTGCGAGTTTTCAGGCCTTGTCTAATGGCAGATGGGGTAGGCCTACCGAGACGCTAGCCTGCGTTATCAGTGCCTGCACCTTCAGATCTTAGGGTGGCCTTGTGAGGAACCCACTCTAGCTTGTTTCGGTCAGTTAGCTCCTTTAGTTGTATTGCAGTTGTAGTAAACAATTGAGTGTGTTGCTGTTGGATTATTCATACAGTTAATTGCAAAAGTGGTTGCAGTGTCAAGATAGAGGATACTTTGTATTTACTAGATGAAAATATGTGGTTTAAGATTTGTTTTGTACATGACCTGCTTGTCTTTTCATACTAAGCAAAAAACAAAAGGTGTGTTTTGGTTCTTGAGTCGTTACGGTTTGGGATCGTTAATTTAATACCTAACACTGAGCAATGTGATGAGAAAACATTCTCGCATCACTGACTGTTGTTGTGTTAACTGTTCAGTTCTGGACCACTGGAAATGCTTACTGCAGACACCATTCCTTGGGCAAAACGAACAGTATCCTCAGGCAATGCTACCATCCTTACACTTAAAATAATAAGCATTCACTTAAAAATGCCTGTTACCTCTTGCGTTTGACTATTTGACTACACAAGGTGCATCAGGAGACTTTGATGTTAAAACACCAAACGCATTTCATGCCTTTCTTTCATCCAGGTGTTCTCAGCTGTGTGTAAAGGCACTTTGAATTCTGAAATCGTATAGTCTTCTTCCCCCGCTGATAATCCACTCATTGCTATATGTTGACAGATGTGTTGTGTGAGCGTACAGCTTGACCATACTTTTTGCTGTAGATATTTGCTGATGGTTAACAAAACAAATTTTTTGGTGTGAAATTATGATTTAGAGAGATTGTTTGTGTGAAAATTTGGGAAAGAAGCAAGTCCCCCTTAAAATTTTGTATGCTGCTTTGGGCATCATGTTTCAGTCCCGAGAACATCCCTCTGCCACATGAGTTTTGTGTGAGTCCAACACTTCTGAGGGGTTTCCAAGTGGCTGCCGTCTGGAAGGAGGGTTGGCTATGGTGCATTTCCAATGCTTTTGGCAACGCTTATAAGAACATGATGTAATCTAACATAAACCTAGGTTAACTTTCCTCTGCAGGCCATGCCCTGGACTCGTTTGTAAAAAGACCTCTGATTTTTCTTTCCTGAATTAAGCAGAATTGAAGCCTTACCAGCAATAACTTACAGGCACTACAGGTTTATTAACTGAGGGTTAATACTAAAATGCTAATCCTTTCTGGAATATTTGTGAGATTTGGATTATTAAAGGCTTCATCATTGAGTATTCAAGAGTAGTTCAATGTCTGTCTTACAGTTCTTAAAGTTTGTTTTGGCAATAGCAAGAGGTACCGAAAGACAACTTTCTGAGGATGTTAGCATGCAGTTGCTTTGGAGTCGAACCAAAGTGTTGTGGAATAATAAAGCAGGTCATGTACCCTTCATGAAGTCTCCCTGGCTCTAGCAGACAAACACAGATAGGGTGTTTTGAGGTTTCAGGCTGCAGAATGTCACGTCCTTCCTAGCATTTGTGTGCGTATCCAGCACTTTCTTTCCTGCAGCCTGTGATCTCCAGGGGCAGGCAGCCCATGTCTCAACCCAGCTGTACCTCTGTAGTCCCTTGGTGAAGTCTAGCTGCTCAGCTGGGGTGTTTCCTGGCTGTGGCTGGCAGTCCAGCAACTGCCCCGCATTGCTGCAGAGGAGAGAGGTCTGCTGAGTGCCATG
Organism: Chauna torquata; assembly: GCA_013399475.1. Classification (NCBI taxonomy): domain Eukaryota; kingdom Metazoa; phylum Chordata; class Aves; order Anseriformes; family Anhimidae; genus Chauna; species Chauna torquata. The sequence continues at coordinate 197,608 of VXAL01010219.1, read as the reverse complement.
TGAAGTGCCTTGCTCCCAGAACTGGTGTTTTGGCTTGCTTAACATCAGGTGATTGTATCACCACCTTTTGCATAGCAGCGCCGTGAGGTGGTGTGTGCACTTCTTACTGATTACTTCCTCATTCTGCTCCCCTTGCCAAGACCTTGCAATAGTTATTTTTACTCTTCAAAGCAACTGTATTTCTAGAAATTGCTGTGAATTTTATCGAAGTGTAGTGTTGCAGGTGGTAAAATATAATTGTATGCACAACCACACAACTAGGAAAGCTCATTGCTGTGGGAAGTGAAGACCATTTTAACAAGGAAGTAGTCTTACTTTTGGCTGTGCCTAGGAAGGGCTTCTCAGCTGTGTTGTGACTGGCCTAGCAGGCCTCCATGGCTAACTGAGAAATACTGCAGAGGGATATCTCAGAATCTCTTGAAGCCCTCAGCGAGCTCTTTTTCTTCTCTATACATTGGGCTAGGCGCTGTCTTGCTCACTTTCCTTCATGGAAGGGCTGAACTGTTCTGTACTCTGGTGGGACTGATACCAAGACATCTGTTAAGGTTGTGTAGCTGCATGTATTCGATCACCTGTTTCAGCTGCTTACACCTTTTTGGAAGAAGGGTGTTGGCATGATGTTTCCCAGGCTCAGAATCTGCCTGAGGTGAATTTTTGTGCGAATGCTGGGCAGCCACATTTCAACTACTTTCTGGCCATAAGAACAGTTGAAGAGAGAGAGACTTCTTTGTGGAGGAGGAAGCAATTAAAAGAAAAACACTGTAGCTGAATACTTTATTTGAGGAGAAATGAAGTATGTTGAATGAAATTATTTTCGTTGACTGAGCTATATTCTGGCTGAACTAGGATTTACGAGTTTGATGGAGAAGTCGGTGAAATTTTATAGCCTGTGTTACTCAGGAGGTCAGATAAGACAATTGTAACAGTCCCTTCTGGCCTTAGAATCTATGAATCTACAAGCCTTTTAAAATTATGTGCTGAGCATTTGCACTGTACTTTGTTTATCTTTTTTGTTACATCTCCTGAAGACTTTTCCTTTAAAACATACTTTAAGGCATTTCTCCTCAAATAAAGTATTCAGCTACAGTGTTTTTCTTTTAATTGCTTCCTCCTCCACAAAGAAGTCTCTCTCTCTTCAACTGTTCTTATGGCCAGAAAGTAGTTGAAATGTGGCTGCCCAGCATTCGCACAAAAATTCACCTCAGGCAGATTCTGAGCCTGGGAAACATCATGCCAACACCCTTCTTCCAAAAAGGTGTAAGCCAGTTTTATTCTCGGTGCCCTAGCAGTGGAGTAGAGGTGTCCAGCTAAGGTAGCAGTGCTGGGGCATAGTCTTCTGCTGAGCACAGCCAAGGCGAAGGTTCCCCCAGGGGCTGTGCAGGAGGTGGATATGGTTGTGACAGGCATTTTAAAGGTGGAGTTGTTTAGGAGGGGTTGTTCCCTAGTGGAGGAAAGCATCACATCCTTTTTATTACTGATTAAAGGGCAGGCCAGAGGGACTCCAGCTTGAGTCAGGGACAGCAGTGCTTTGGCATTTTCTCTTCATGTAGAAAAGCCTCTGAGAGCGGGATGTGTAATTTTCTCTTTGGTTTTAAGACACTCACAAGATTCCTTTAAAAAAAAAAAAAAAAACAGTGTGGCTGGGACCTAAAATTTGGAAATGACTAAATTAATGGTGCTTGAACCACTACAGCACAGGTATTTTGGAACTGTGCGTTGTATTATGGTCTACAATTCCTTAATCAAATATTGCTTCTCAAATAATGCAGTACTAGATCTTGCAGCATTTCTGGCTGAAGTTTAGACACACGCATCTTGTAGCTCCCTGTATTGCTTTATGTTACAAGCAGTTCATAAATCTCAGGATAAAATAGTATAGTAAACACTGTCTATTTAAAGTGGTATTTAAGTTTTATGTTGTAGAATATCTGATATTATAGGCATGTAAAGACCTTTGAAATTAACAGATAATTTAGCTTTGTGATGAACATATTTTCAAGTGTCATTTAAGGTGCCTATACTGCTGATAAAACAGAAAATGCCCAGTAGATGAATGTCAAATATGTACTAAAATGCATAATTTTAATGAGATGGGGACTTGCATAAATCATGAAAATCAGCAAGAAGATGCTGGGACAGCGCAATGTAGAGCTTGATATATAAATAACCTACAGGAGTTTAAATGGATTTTCAAGAAATGAAGAAATTGTATTGAGAATTAGCATGTGTGAATTCAAGTGTATCACAGTACGCACAAGGGGGCAGAGTTAGTTTCACATGTGCACTTACCTCCAGCATACCATGTCTTCCGGTTACATAGCTATTTAACTGTAATATTCCTTGAACACAGATTTATTTTATGTGTAGTTCTCTCTTTTTTATTGCTAGTTCTGAGCCTTTCTGTTCTATAGGTTCATTTCTGAGGGTATGCAATTTAAAAGACTGCATAGCAAAAAGGCTGGAGTGGTTGCTGATAAAAGAAGGAAGCCCAAATTGCACAAGTTTGTGCATCTTTCTCATATGGTTAGTGACTTTGCAAGAGGAAGAGTATTCTGTCCTACTGTATAATGAAGAACTGACCCTGTTTATTTTTATTATAAGAAAGTTACAATTTGTTGTAAGAAAGTCTACACTTTAAATATTCTGTCACTGAAGCTGTAATTCATGTGTTATCTCTCCAAATCTCCTCTGTCTCTGTTGAGATTTGCAGATTAGATGCACAGAATAAGAAAAGATCTGCACTATGGAAATAAAACGTAATATATTATTCATTTCTGATCACAGCTGCATCATGAAAGTGACTGCTGTTAGCCTTGGGTTTGATAACAGCAAAATGATACAATAGTGCAACAATGTATAAATATAAATTTATAAAGTATGTGGTAAAATGATTATCAGTGTAGTAGTATGTCATGTTGCTAATGTTGTCGTGATACACAGTGTACATATAGAAATAATTGGTTTATTTGTTCCCTTCACTTACAGTGGCATAGCTGTAATTTGAAGTGATACCTTCTTTTGCCTTTTAGGAGAGACTTTAGTGCAATACACAGTATTTTATTTATCTTTTTTGTTACATCTCCTGAAGACTTTTTCTTTAAAAATAAATGTCTTTGATTATGTAATGGAAATTAACTTGTCTTTGTGTCATATGGAAGTTTTAAACTGTATTTGTGTTTTTTAAGGAAAATTTTTTAGCCATAAATGATTAGCTGCTAGGAATTGTTGAACAGGCATCCAAATGCTTTTGTTAAGCTATCCTAGCCAGAGGAGGTCTGGAGATGGAAGCAAACAAACGAGCGTATGTTCTGTGTTCATGGGTGACAGTTGCATCTGAGAATTTACATAATTAAAACTTTTTTCTTCTTGTCATTTGCAGGCAGAAATTGTCAAGAGGCTGAATGCTATATGTGCACAAGTTATTCCCTTCCTGTCCCAAGAGGTAGGTAGTAGTTTGCACTGGTACTAATCTAAACAGTTGCCTGGTCGTATCTGTTACAAAAGTGGGACTTCGTGTTGAGACTGTTCACTTACGAATCTCATAGTGCTCGTAGATGACTTACCACTGCGCTATCCTCATTGTAACTTAATCATCCTCTCTGATTCTGTTATAATGTCATTTAAATGTATTTATGAAATCGAGAGTGTTTTCATGTGCTAAGCAAAATTTCAGTTGTTCAAATATTTTGCTGTCATGTACAAATGCAATTTTGCTCACAATTCTGACTTTGTCAATCTGAAATCAGAGGATAGCTTGCAGAAATGCTAGAAAGGCACGATTTGTGCTACATTCTTGGCAGTGGGCTTTAAAGTTTGGCAGAAATTTCTGTTTTGGTGTAGTGAATAGTGGTGCTCAACAGAGTAGACCCACAAATGCAGCTTTATTTTCTGCCTGTTTTCTCTCTGCATCCCAGATTACTTATTACCTTAAATCCTTATATGTTTTCTGTGTATTTGGGGAATATAGACAGAAGATTGAAACTCACTGTGAGCTAATTTCTCTAAGCACTAATTTTCTGCAAATTACGCTTCGCTGGTATTATCTCCAGTGTGCAGTAGATACTTTGAGGGGCACTGGGATTTGGGGGACTTGGTTGGAGCTAGTGAGGGAGCCTTGGAGCCACAGGCATGTGTGAAGTGAAATGGCAGCGTGGTTCTTGAAAGGAGATGTCAGGTGCGTAATGGCTTCCCCTGCCCACCCCACTGGGGGAGAGGGACTGGGAGGTGGGGTCTGCTGGTGCCTGCTGGTGCGCATCTGTTTAACGTGTGGTTTCGCTTCAGTAGCATCAGTAGCTGAGAGGTGAAGGCTGGAAGCTGTGTTTCTTTGTATTGCATACATAAAACATCATATCCGTGCCCGAGAATATGCTAGGGCTCTTTCTGCCACCTTTTTAGCTGTTCCATAAAGTGCCATTGCTTTTCAAGAGAGCTGCTCATCCTGCTACATACTGGAGGCTGTGTGCTCAACTTTAGCATTCAGCTAATGCTCTGCGTGTGTACGTGCGTGCATTTGCCTGCGTTTGAAATGAGAGCAACGCTGTCAGAACTAGAACCTGGCACTGTTTGTGAGTGCAGCAGTGATCTTTGCCTGTAAAGACAGGTTTGTGGAAACTAAATGATGTGTAATGATCTAGTTACATTGCTGGGGGACCAGAATTCAAGTCCTGCATGAATCTAAAACGAGTAACTGATGATTTTGTACTTTGCAACAGAATCACTCTACTTCTAGTTAGGTTTTTATTTGCTGCGCTGGAATAACATAGCATATAAAAATGAAGTGTAAAGCTGATTCATACTCATGCTGAAGTGAGCACGAAAATGTCACGATTCTGAAACAAAGGCAAGGGTGAGTGCTTGGCAGGCAAAGCTGTAATCTTGGCAAAGGCACAGGATCACTATTTCCATGACAGAGACATCTTTTCCTGAGCATGTGGTACAGTATTTAGAAACTGTGTACCAGTATACTGCTACTGGTACTGCTATTTTAAGATGAAATCCTAAACAGAACTTCATTGTAGTACTCCTTTATGTTGCGCTGCTCTGCCTGCTCTGCTTCCCGAACCCAGCACATTTTTCCTGGAGCAGGTCTGCTTCTTGCCAGGGAATACAAGAGCTTAGAGTACATCTGAGAGAGATGTGTTTGGTTCACAGTAACTGATAGATTTTGGCCTTTGGCTTTGATTTTGGAAGTGTTAACCTCTACCACCTCTATGTGCTCATGTCGATTTTTTTTTTTTTTTTAAAAAGGGCAGTAGTTTTTTGAGTTGTAGTGTTAGTGGCATCCCACTTAGGTGAGCACAGACTCTCTTCTTTTTCTCTGCTGTGCTTAGTGTCATGCTCTCCCACCTCTGGTACTAAATCACCCTGGAGTCATTCTCCTGAAAGGTGGTATTGGTACATTTTAAGTGCATATATTGGAGAGAGGAGACACTGTGTTGGCTCCACAACGTACTTCTTGCTTTTTTTCTTCAGTCAAAGCAAATCTTCCTTATGGTCCTCACATGCAGTAACTTCCGAACTATGAGCCAAGGGCTCTGATCTCTGTTTGACAACCTCCTGGCCATCAAGCCAGGTGTGGAGAGCATCATTTTAAAATAATTCTGAACTCAATCATTGCAATAGCTTCTCGTTAATACGCTTGCTGTAAGAAGTATATAGGTAGACAACAGAGATGATCCGAATTGTAAATTTATTAGATGATGTTGCCGCACTTCTGTCATGGGTACAGTACCACCCAGTGAGGGCTTAAGCGTATCAGTGTCAGTGTGCTTCATGACCACTGTTTACTTTTTTAGGCTTTAGATTAGAGCTTTGAGTTAAGAAGTTGTAGATCTGAAAATAGGCTCTCCTATGGTCTGTGTGCTAGTGAGCCTCTGCTTTTTAAAACCATAGCCTGTAAAGTTTCCTTCACCTGTTTGGACATCTTGTTTACGAAGTCTTACAGCTACTTCTACACACATGCTCCATGATGTCAGAGCTCTTCAGCTACAAAGGAAATGGAGAGGTCAAAACAAGTTCACAACTTCAGCATTTTTACATGCATTGACAAAGACAAAAGGGAACACTTCCAAAAAGCCAGTGTACCCGTTTGTCTTGCTTGGAAGCAAGTGTGTTTTTTAGTTCATGTAGCAAGAAGGGAGGGGGGCTAGACAGCAAAGAAGTATTGAAAGAGGAAGCGCAAAAAACCTGTTCACATATCTTGACAGTACCACTGTGGTATTAGTTTTCATGTTAGGGTTAAGAAAATCTTGCTGATTGTATGACCTCTGTTAGTGCAAACACTTTTTAAAATTAGGTTATATTGGCATATGCTGATGAGGCAAAAGAGAACTGATCTCCAGTTTCGAGTGTTCTGCTAGTCTTGGTTTCTATCTAATTTGTATCTTTAAGAAGTGTGTCTTAATGGAAGCCTCTTTATTTCATCATCTGGATTAATAGAGAATTGAATTGCAGCGTGCTTTTGCTATTTATGCAGTTTGCATACAGTCTAATTGTGGAATAGTGGCTGAAAAATGCGATCAGACTCCTTTGTATTGTGCCTGAGGGAAAAATGAACAAAATACAGTGGTTACATGCACTGATGGCAACATTATTGCCTCATAATAGCACCAGGTTAACTTGTCTTATTGCTTGTTAACTTTGTAAGGAATCAATGGCTTGCGATAACTCACTTAGAAGTAAGAAATCGTGGCCAAAATCACTAGAGATCTCGTGAAAAGGATGCAATTACAATACATCACCCTACTGTGCATTACTGCCTGCTTTGTTTCAAGGGGCAATCCAGGGAAATATTCAGGAAGTTCTCCAGACACAAGGCTTCAGTCAGTTTTACAGTGTTGTAGATTACCTAAGTATACATTGAAAATAAAGTTTTTAACCTGCCTAAATACGCAGTCAAGTGGTACCTTGTTTTTATGTTGACTCTGGCTTAGGAAGACTGTAAAGAATATCATCAAGAAATATGACCTTCCCATTTTGATAAGAAGGAATGACTTTGTGGTCAAGGCATGAGATGATCCTCAGGGGTGATCCGTGTTCAATTTCTGCTGCTGTTGCAGACTTCCTGTGTTGCAACAATCATTTTCCACCTCTGTGTGATGTTGTGAGATACTGGTATGCTCGAAGTACTTCCTATTATGTATGAGGAAGGGGGTGCCTACAAGCTGTAGGTAAATACTTGGAGGTTGTTAGCACTCAGTTAACTTAGTTTTGATCGGCTGCAGCTGGTGTAGATAGTTGATGTTCACATCATGTAGTAATTTAGCCAGTTAGACACTATTCATTTTGGGACTAAAGCTGTAGATTATGCCTCTGCTAATTTACACTTCTTCTCAGCCGAGTATACCAGCTGCAGCACAGTGTGACATTTACACAACCCTGCGGCTTTCAAGTTGAGGGCTGGTTCCTGTCTGGTCAATGTGGTGTGTGTGGCTAGGTACAACCTGTGGCTGCTGCTTTTTGACCCTGTCAGTGTGCCCCAAGTAGCAAACGACCTCATGTGCTGGAGCGTGGTATATGTTCAGTGTGAGGAGAGTTGCTCTTATATCATGGTTACCTGATTTTGAGTAAATATTGACTGTGTTTATATTCATGCAGACACATGCAAGCTGGCTGATTTACAGCTAACGAAGTAGTTGTGGCAGCCTGGAGCTCAGCACAAGCTACAAAAGCTGCTTGAGAAGCCAGACAAATGTTCATGGAGTTGTCCCCTGTCTGCTTCCATGCCATGCTGCAAGCATTATGTAGACTGAAGGAGGCTATGAGAAAAATTTTCTAAAGGTTTACCATTCTTTCCAACTTCCAGTGAACTAGCTAATAACAAGCGAGAAAGCTTGCTCTTTAACGAGGGTCTTTATTTCCCCATGCAAGATGATGTGGTCACATTTACTTGTAAGCACAATCAAATGCCAAACATTTGCATGCGTATGTGCAAAGAAACGTACAAAAAGGAAATGCTGCATGTGTTACCGAATACGGTCTTTTACCCTTAAACACCTTAGTATTAGTGGATGGTTTTCCTTTTGCAAGATAGCTATGGGCTGTAACGTGCTCACTCTTCTCTGTACATATATTCCCTAGAGGTGCTTCTAAAGCTCTTCCAATTTGTATGAAGAGCATGACATACATTATATAGAGGCAAAGCAGGTGTCCTTAAATGTTGTTCAAAAGGAAATAAATGTTGGTCTGAGATGTGAGAGGCTGAGAAGACAAAACTATTTGCCTCCATCTGAGGCTTGCCCAAAAGCTGAAACATTAAGTACAAGGAAGCTGTCAGATATCTGTAATCCTTCTACCAAGGAAGGCATCCTATTAGCAATTTACGCATATCTCACTAGTGGTTTTCTTAGGATTTTATGAAGTGGTTATTATCTCTTGTCTGAGTTACAGTGCCTGGATTCAGTGACCCTGCTGGTCCCTTTTAGTTTTCTAAGTGTGTGCTGTACTCCACTGTGAATGTGTTTTTGCTCTCTGGTTCTCACTAGTGTTTTCGACACTGCTTCATCTCATTATGCTGTCTGTAGTTCAGGCTTTTCAGAATGACACTGCTGCAGTTCTTAAGCAAGATCTGGTCTGTACTCCCTCTAAACAGATAATACAACAGCAAAATAATATGAATAAAACATAGCAGAATCCACTTGTTTCTGCAAAGTAAATTGTTCAGCGAGTTTTGCATTGGGTTTTGTTAGTGGTGCTGAAGAAAGGCTGGAATTAGGTATTTTGAACACCAGCTCCTGTGCATGCGTGTCAGGAGGAATTTCTGCTGCTTGGCTGCCGTCAGCACAGCTCGCCTGTCATTGGAAGCAGCAGGGAGCTCTGACATGTTACCAAAAAAAAAAAACAACAGGTATTTTCCACCACGCTGCAATGCATGTGCAGGAGCCAGGGCTAGGTGAGAGACAGTGTGATAAGACAATGTGATGGTGAAAAAGCCTCCATCCTATTTGTGGTCTATGTTATTGCTACCCACCATGAGACTGAAAAGAGATTTTCCAAGAGAAGGCAACTGCAGACACCGCTCACTACAGAAAACAAAGAGAGATGAAGAGAAGAGACAGGAAAGAAGTTAAAAAGGAGAAATGATACTGGTCTGCGTAACAGGCAGGGCAGCATATTGAGTTCATTGCTCCGGCCTGTTAAATGTGGTGCAAAATACAGTCTTCTCATATCTGAAGAAAATGTGTTTATCATTTGCTTGTAAGTAAGGAGGAAGGGTAGCACTAAAGCGTGTGTGAAAGCTGCAACCCCATGTCTTTACTTGGTTCTTATTTCAATTTTTTTACGTGGCTGTAAGTCTGTTTGTGATCACTTCACGGGAAGACTGATGTTTGGTGTTATCATAATGCTGCTGGTTACTGGAGCACTTGCAGGGGAATGCTTCCGAGCACCTGGTTGGAAGCGGGGCTGTCCATCCTTCCCCGTGTGCGCAGCCTGGGCCAGCCGGCTGCTGCCCCGTTCACCGCATGCGATGCCTGCCCCTTGCGTTGGCTTTGGATTACGCTGGGTCCCTGGAGTGCTGTCACGTGCCTTCTCATTTGCTCTGCCAGATCGAGAGGTCTCCACCCGTTACCGATGCTGTGGTCAGTACTGTGGAGCCCCCTGCTTCCTTACAAGGGGTCGAATGAGTAGGGGTCCCCCTGCTGAGAAGGTGCAAGTCGGCACAGGGACTGCTCTGTTTTCGCTCGCTGTGATGCATTGGCGTGTGTTGTTTGCATCTGTGACTTGAAGTAGCTTATGGGTTGCTCGGAGCAGGCCACCAGAGGGTTTGCAAGGAGCTGGGAGGGAGTCGGATAAGACTAGGTTGCTGTGCTGAGGTGGAAATGATGGAGAGGCTAATTACATACCATCTATTTTGGATGTTGTGCATACCGTGCCACTGAAGATTAAATCAATGTTAAAGCAGCTAGCAATAGAGAGTTTTAATTGTTTTTACCATACCTAATTTAGGTTCACTGTTACAAGGCCCATGGGTTTTCTCTTCTCTATGAAGGCTTGATCCCAAACCTATTAGAATCAATGAAAGATGCCTTGTGTGACTGCTTAGGGAATTCCTGTCTTACAATGCTTTTCAGCAAAAATCTTAAAGTGAGATTTTGGTACTTGACCCTTCCACCTTCTGCTTTCCTCACCTGGGAGCAAAATGATGTTTTTCCCAAATACTCTTCAGAGCTGTTCTTTGTATGTTTGCTGTAAAGGAAAAGAAACCATTTAAACTGTTGTGGAGCTGACTTATTTATTCAAAGCCTGGATGGAAATTGGAGTCATTTCTGCAATAGCTTCGATGTTTTCAGGCCAGCTTTCTGCAGGTTCCTTGGAAGTTTTTTCTTTTCCTCTCTGTGGCCCTGGGAAGGGGATTTAAGTAAATGGGTGTTGGAGTTGGAAAGAAGAATGCTCATATGTACAAATCAAGAGCTAGATTCCTGTCTTTACTTCCGTGCAAAAAAGCATTGCCGAGGAAATGTTAGGAGAGCAACAAAGACTGTAAACCTCTCAGTAAATGAGTTTTTGTTTAGTGATCAGTGTTGGTGGTGGTTTCTTTTTGTTCCTGTTCCTGTTGTTGGTTTTTTTTTTTTTTTTGATGACAGTATCAAAAACGCTATGGTCCTTTTTTTGATGTAATTGATCTCCATCTGAAAAAGGTGATGTAATTTTTATGGACACCCCCTTGCCTTATAAAGCCACATATCACAGGGCTTTCACCTACATTATCGATGTATGCTATACCTGTCCTCATCGCATGATGACCTGGAGATGATAACACATCATCAGGAACTTGAGGCATAAGAATTGTAATTTCCTTTTTAGTGGTTATCCGTGATGGTGATTCACCAGTCACTGTAGTTTTTTTTTCTAAATGCCAAGAATACATTTGCTCATGTTCAGGCCTGCTTTTTGTTCTTTACATTGGCTGCTCTTAAGTGACAGATTTGGTTTACGTTAGCACTGTTTCTCTAGAAAACTCTAAATGGGACTGCTGTGATTCTGTTTGCAACAATGTGTTATTTGCTCTCCTGGCATTTCCTTCATTTAATTCTTCTTTGCTTAAAAACAGACAAACTTTAAAACCATTTTCTTCCTTCCAGGAATCTTTCTAAGATTACCTCCTTCATTATTCACAAGTATCCATCCTTTGTAGTTGAGGTCAGCATTTCTCATTATAGGTGGATTTTTAGGCTTGGTTTTCCTCACCCCGAGAGCTTTTAGGGGAGAGGATTGGTAAGTGACTGCCATTTTTGTTTCTGCATTGAAGACCCTTGTTCCCCTTCATAATAAAGAGAGCTGCAGGGGGCGGCACCGAGAACTGGCACATCTGAGAATGCCAACCCATGGCGCAACTGAGCCCTTCCTTTGGGGCCCCCTCTCCCGGTGGGTGAGCACAGGGAGCTTTACTATGCTAAACCTGTCGCTGTAAATCAAAGGTAATTCACTGCCAGTACCGATCATACAATCTACTTGCAGTTTGTTCTGCATCCCCCCAGTCCCCTCTTGCACCAATTTCTCACTTGTAATCGTGATCCTGCAAGGCTACAGGTACAGATGAATTTGCCACCAATGGAGTTCCAAACTGGCACAGGTCTGGTTGCAAGATTAGGACCTTACGTTTATTTGTAGATGATGTTTTCAAATAAATACCAATTTTCAGCATACAGCAATTTTGAATTTACTGCAGGAATATGGTATCACTCAAACTGAGATAATATAACCGCTGAAGCTTGTAAACTGTGTTGTTAATTAGACCATGTGTTTTTGATGGACTTTTTAAAGCTATTAAAATTTACATATTGGGGATTGAAATAATTAGTTCTCTTTCACGTGTTTGACAGAATTGTGAATGGCATTTTAAATTTCTTTCTTATGGTTGAGCTGCTTTGAGATGTACCAAGGACGAGAACCTGTATATCCTTCACTGATGTGGGCACTGTGTGGTTGTTGAAAATACATTCCTTTCATTTTCAGTATGATTTTTCTTTTTTTCTTATGAAAAAGTTTCCATGGCTTTCAGGAAAGTTGTTTGATTTTTAAGGTGGCATGTAAATTCAGGAGCACACTGTGCTTGTGAACAAAAGGAAGGCAGGCCCCCTTTATAGCTGGGTTGTAAAATAGCTCTTTTTGATGGCAAGGGTGTAATTCCTGGCAAGTAATAGCATAAATAATAAAATCCTCCCCTTACCTTATACACAGAATTTGACTGTCTGCCTGTTAGAGAACAATTATTTCAATCCCTGCATGTGATTGATAAGCCAAAAAAAAAAAAAAAGGAAAAAATTGTGCTTAGTAATTTAAAAAACAATTTTATTCTGTTTCTGATCTTCATTTATAGCACCAGCAACAAGTGGTGCAGGCTGTGGAGCGTGCCAAGCAAGTGACCATGGCAGAACTGAACGCAATCATTGGGGTATGTGGTCTTTCCATTTCAGCTTTAATAGTGTTTGTGTATAGCTTTCTTCTTTCTATCTTTAATGAACTCATTTCCATCAAGTGGGCAAAAGTTGGAGGCAGTGGGGAAGTTCAGTAGCTTAATCGTTGTAAAAGCTGGTTACTGCTTGAAAACTCCCACTTGCACTGTGCTGAGAAGACTAACAGGGTAATGTCTGTGTTGTATCCATTCCCTGAAGCTGAGTGGATATCTGTTTTCTGTTGTCCTTTTTAAGTCACATTGCTTCCTTCGCATACTGCCAGCCAGTCTGCTTCTGCAGCCGTGTTAACAGATAGCCTTTGTATGATACGCTGTGCTTTATTGAGGGGCTATTCCCCTCGCTGCTGCCTGTGTGTATTTCAGCGTGGTGGCCTGAGACCATAAGAATCCACTACACATTTATCCTTACATTAAAAAATAATTTAGTTACCTTTTATTAAAAAAAAAAAAAAAAAAGACAAAATAACCATTCACCAGTTCATTCATAGGTGCCAGGCTCCCAGTAAAAATACAGATGTGTGGAGCCCCTCTTGTAAAAGCTTTACTGTCAGCGGTATTGGCTAAGTATAGAAGCCCTGCAAGGTTTATGGGTGTGGGCAGCCACAGTGTTTACATTTTATGACTGGAGAGGAAAGGCTTAACAACAAAAGCCATGGCTGCTCACACTACATAAAATAAAGGTGAGAAGTCATAGCTTAATAGCACATTATTCACATGTATAATTATGCAGCTGGTAAAAGCAGTTGTTTAAGTTATTCTAATGAAGACACTACAACTGTACTTCCCACATTCTGCCCCCTCCCAAATGCTTTTTCTTTTGTGTATAGATTATACATAAAAGTCTTTTCCTTTTTTTTTATTCAGTGTATCAAACACACTTTGAAATGCTAATTATTCCATTTACTTTCATTAAAATTCAAATTGCTGAGTGAAGATGTGGATAAGGGTCGCCGAATAATCAATCTGAAGTGAAGATATTGCTTCAATTATGCCTCTGTCTTTTAACAAGGAAATCAGGACTCTCTGATCATTGCTGACGGTAGTGTAGAGCAGTGGTCTGATTGTAGCTTGTTTTTAATAGGCTGTTTCTAACTCTATTTTGTATCCCTCTGACCACAAGAAAACACTGGTAGTCAATTAGAAGATATAAATGGAAAAGAGTAACCTTTATTTCCTCTGAAGTACCCGTTACAAAGAAGGGGGTGAATCAGAGCGAGTCGTGTAGAATCATGAATAACATTTGTTGTACGTCTTTTACGCTCCAGTGGGGAGAGTGGGAGATGAATAATTTCCCAATTAGTTTTCATTACCTAACCAAAAATATTGCCTTCTATTAACATTCTTTGCATAAAGTAAGTAGCTAAAGGTTGGCTTCTTTGTTGTAGAAGTTTTTATATGTCTGTTTTGCATGCGTGTACAGTGTTGGTGTGTATGTGCACATACCATTTTGCGTGCGTATGTACACGCACAGGCATGCATAGGAATACTTCCCAGTCTGTGTATATTTTTGTCATTCACCCTTGCATGTATTAGGGAGATTCTGAAAAGTAATTTGCTTCCTAGTAAAGAGTAAGTTTATTGATGTAGAGCATGTGACGTTATAGATACTGCCTATTGCACTTGTTATTTAACTTTATCCTGCTTTCATGAACCACTAAACTACACAGAATAAATACAATCAGACTATATGCTTGTCTGGGAGCCTGGCAGTTACTTCTGTTGGTCTGCCCCAGCAGACAGAAGTAAATTTTCTATTTTGTCTGTTGCTGTCTGAATTTATCTTTTCAAATCAATTGAGATACCATTGCTTGAAATTTTTGTAATATGAGTTTTGTTTCTGTGCATTAAAAAGGGATAGCTCTCATCTCCCTCAGAAGAGTGATTTTACCTTTCTGTACTTCCTTATTTCACTCTCTTGTTTTATGTTGACTTAGGAAATGATGTGTAGCCGTCTCTTTAGTTTTAGAGAAACAAGAGCAATACTGACTGAAAATTTCGTATTCATCAGGTTTAAAGGGAAGTAATCTAATTCAATCTTTAAGAGAGTCATTAAAAAATGGAATAAATAGGATAGCAAGTTATCAAAAGAGCTTAAGTTCTAGTTGCATGAATACCTACAATAATTTTGTGTCTGTACTTGGAGAGATTTAGAGTCTGAAAAAGTAGCATGGGACTAGAAAAGGCTTGTCATACTTTGTAAAGTGAATACCAATTAAAAAAAAAAAACGTAATTAGAAATCATGGCTTTTTTATATCTCTAATTATATTGTCTTATTATTTTGCTGTTTGATAAGTCTGACAAAGTTTGTGTTCTTTTAACACTGTGATATTTTTAAAAGCTTCTGAAGTTCATTTGCTCTTTATGGTTTTTCAAAATATATGTTAGTTACCCAGTGAACTGTTTATTGGAAGAAGGCAGAAGCAGTATCTGAGTTTCTGAAATACAAATGTAGCTTAAATTTCTATATGTTTGGGGGCCCTGTTCAGTTCACCTCATTGACGCTGAACTGTTCTGGTACGAGTGGAGGAACTACGGTTAGAGTTTAAAATGGATTTTACTGGAACGGAGTATGGCACAGGAAAAGAATTGAATGTGCACAAATCACGTCTCTCTTTGTGTTTCACATATATATGAGTGTTCTCTGATTTAATGGAATCTGATGAAGCACCTTTTTAACTTTGCAATATTATTCTATCTTCATTGGTAAATGAACCAAATCACTGATCCATGCAGTTTAAATGCAAAATACTGAGGTGAGCCTGGAACCTGGAGAGACTGCTTGTTCTCCTGACAATAAACTCGTTGTGTTTAATGGAATGAAACACAGTTATAATGACTTCTTTCACAGGTCATGTTCAGTTTAAAACTGTTGACGGACTGAAACAAGTTAAATATCATCCATCTTCTTCTTGAGAGATACAGGGAGAAAAACTAAACTAAAACTATGTATCGTAAGCATGCTGCAAGAGGATTGTAAATCTGCATCTGGTATTTGCCATGGGTGGCATGGCGTAGGATTCTTGCTTGGGGTACTTTGTAGTGCACACTCAGTGCCCCTTTCCAGGTTGGGTGCCGTGGTGTGAGCAATGTGATGCATCCAGTTGATCGTCATGTGTCATAGCTGCCGTGTTTTTAAATTAGAAACTGCAAGATCACACTGTTGGAGCAACACACAAATTGTAGCCTTAAATCAGTAATATGATCTAATTAGGAATGATGTTTTCATTTCCTGTATTACTAAATTGAGTCGTCTAGCTCTCTTAAAATGTTGGATTTTTTGTTTTGTTTTTGTTTTTTGTTTGTTTGTTTGTTTTTTATCCATTATACTACATAATCAGAACATGCTTTGTGAATGTGGTTACGTTTTAATAAGGGAACCAGGGAATTAACTTGTAACTTTGTAAGAATTTTATCAGAGTATGTTTTTTCCCTGTTTTAAAATAAGTCGGTTTTCAACTGCATTTGGGCAGTAAGACACGAATGGAGGCTCCTGCTTGTGTGCCTGTTTATCACAGAAAGAGATAAATGCACCAAAAACTTAAGAACAGGTATGTGATGGTGTTCAAAGAAAATGCAGTTTAGCACAAGAAATGCTGAACCTCAATTTTTAGCAGTGACATTTTAATGATAGGAAGCCTGCAAAATTATTTGCCATCAATTGTGAAGGCAATAACAAGCCTTGGTGGTTTTTCACACTCTCTGTGTTAAGTGCTTTCAGAATGACAGCGTAAACTGTGTTAGAGAACTCCAAGGAAGTAAAACTGATTAAAATGTTCATGCTTGAATGGTGCTGATGGAATAGTTCATTTGGACTTTCTCTACCTCCTGCAGCTCAAGCTGAAATATTAAAATTCAGTGGATTTAAATCTCTCTCCCCTCAGCTCAGGAAAAAAACATTACATTTTAATAGGTTTTAAACTCATAATTCATTGGTTTGGAGCAGCACTATTAAATCTATTTAAATATTACTTGTATTACTAAGGAAATGATTTAAATGATTTTGCCTTTACCATTCTATACATCTGAGTAAAAGGAAAAAAAAAATCATTTGGTTTAATTTTTAAGCATTTTGTTTTATTATGTCACTTTTATTGTCATCTTTAAAAATAAGCGAATGGCAGATACTGGAAGAAAGGATGCCTCTGTATTGTGACATATAACCATTAAGCTATAAAGTTCCTTGCTTAATACACTGCTTGTCAAAATTTCTATCCTGTGTTTGAGGCTGAGGTGCTTGTTTGCCCCATCCCAGAGGGTGTGTAATTTCTGGTTGTTTTCGATCGAATGTTCCATTTCTACAGATGTGGAGAACAACGGCTGTTTAACTAAATCAAATGCCATCTTTATAGGTTTGCAGGTATGCAAAGCTTTGTAAGTGTAGTGATGCAGATAAGTGCACACAAGTTGTAATAAAAACAGCATCAGTGCATGCTGTTACTCCTGTGGCACCGGTGGTCCAGAGCTCCTGCTGCTAGGTGCTAAGGTGCTTTTTGCATTGGCGTGCAACTTACAGAGGCATTTCTGAC
The DNA here is from genome assembly GCA_013399475.1 of Chauna torquata. Classification (NCBI taxonomy): domain Eukaryota; kingdom Metazoa; phylum Chordata; class Aves; order Anseriformes; family Anhimidae; genus Chauna; species Chauna torquata. The sequence continues at coordinate 180,666 of VXAL01010219.1, read as the reverse complement.
TCTTCACGGACAGTGGGTTTTTTCTGCCTCTCATGTGTGCTTGCACAGTGAGGAAGAGAGGAGAGGGGCTTTTGGTTGAACTGCAGCACTTGATGAGGACAGACTTGGGCTGATGTTGCTGGTTGTAACTTGACAGAGGAGGGCTGAGGCTCGGCCCTGGAGCCCAGCAGGGAGTGGGGATGCTCTTTCCAGCCCCATGCTCAGTGCCCAAGCAGGCGGTTTAGCATGGAGAGGTGTGGCAGAAGCTTTTCCTGTCTAAACCGTGAAAGTTTACATTCCAGTTGGTGTGGTAAAGTCGTTCCTACCAAATATGTGCATTCAATAATGGGAACTTCAGAGAGGATGAGGAAGGGCAGCAAAATGCCTAACTATTGTAGCACTGGCACAAGTCACTTGTCTCTCAGGCCCTATTCTATTGTTTGTTCAAGGGCTGTGCTGGTGTTAAGAGGTGGTTGAAGTTTAAATGCTGTAAAACAAAGTGGCTACCTGCTGTATATTGTACACAGATTGTTATAGTGAGAAGGTGGCAGGTGATGTTGACTTAATGAGTATGTGCTTTGGGTTGTGTTTATTTGTGTACGTAAAGAAATAGTGAAATTCATTCCTCCCTATTTAATTACTCATTTGCTGTTTGTATATTGAGAATGTGTGAGATGTGATCTGCAAATTTTTTGATGCTGCCTAATCCCTGAAATTGAGTTGTAGAAGGAATTGTAGAGATAGAAGGCTTTTGGGCAAATGTTTTTTGGTTTGAATTATTTGTCTGAACAGGTTAAAGACACTGCTTTTTCAGAGGTGGGGGGAGGGGGGGGTGTTGTAGGGTTTTTCCCAGGTGCCAGCTTCAGAGAGAGCCTTACAGGTGAGGCCTGATTTAAATAAATCTCTTCCATATGCAGCATTATTCTGATTTAAAGAAGGTGAAAATGAAATGCACAAGATCTTTTTAGGGGTTTTTGAGAAACATAATTAGAATGTAAATAATTCTAGGTTCCATATTCACTGAAAAACCGCTCCAAGGGTGGATTTTAAATGCTGTTGCTACACTTGGAATGGGCTGCCACTATTTTCCTCTTTACACAAGCTGTTGTAGCTACTGAATTTGTATTGGTCTATCACTGTAAGAACAGTCAGTAACATGTTGCAGGGTGAAGTGCAAGCCACTTATTACATCCCACTGCCAATATGCTGATACCAGAGGCCCTGCTCCTTATGCTTAAGTAAGTGCATATGACACGAGTGCTACACCTCACATACTGTATCTGATCAGGCAGGAGAGCTGACTTCTGCCTCCATGTTCTAAGGGTTTTCCAAACCCTGGCACCACAGCTAATTGACCACCATATCTTTTTTTTTCGATTAGGGTTAATCAGTGCAGATATGAGGAGTCCAATGGAGAATTTTCTTCATGCTCTACAGTATGAAGGTCCCAAACAAAGACAATTTGCTGAAATCCAATGCAGTGTGAGTTTGTGTGTTGCAACCATGACAAAACAGAAAGGAGCACTGAAAGGACTATGGAGTCTGTGCTTATCAGTAATTGCTATCCAGAAATTTGACTTACAAGGGGTTGACTTTAAAAAGATGCATTAAACAAATGCATGTGCAACAGATGCATGCTATGCATTTTATGCTATGACTGCGTGGCTCTTTGACTATGACTTGTGAGGAAGTTTGTAAGTGAATTACTGTTGCCACATTAAAAGATCTGGTGGTAGAATTGCTTATGGATTTAGCAACTCAGCTCTCTCTGTGACCAGTGGCATTACTTTTCTTCTAGCTTTTACTGTTTGATTCATTATACATCTCAGATGGTACCGACACTAAGTCACAACGGGGACACCATTTTCCTACTGTCAGTCCAGAGGAGAGAAAGTCTCTTCCCTGTGTCCAATGGGTAGGGCATGAATGGAGTGGGTGGATAAATCAGGTATTTCAGCCAGCATGCACCTATACAGACCTGACTTCTGCCATCTGTTTGTCTGTAAATTGAGACACCCCATTGCTGCCATCGTTATTCTTTTCTCTGCGATGGTCTTTGTAAAACGGTTTCAAAGCAGAGGTTTGGTATGCGTGGCACATGTGAAGCCACTGGCATTTCTTATGGTAAGACCTTGAGCACAGCTGCACTGGATGCTTTCTGCCTTCTCTTGCAGATGTGAATTTCCTTTTCCTAAGCTAGCAAGGGGATGAGGAAGAAGGAAGAAGAGAGCTTAAGTGGCATGATTTATGCAAGAATTTCTGCCCTTTATTAAATGATAATAGAAAGTGATTTTAAAGAGCCTATTTCTTCCTCCCTCCACTCCCAGTGTGAAAATGAGAGAGGAGTCCTGGAAGCAGAAAAATGAACGACTGAACTCCAAGATTCTGGGAAAAATGCATCTGGCCTGTTGTAGGGAACTAGTTTTTTTTCATTATTAAAATGCTGGCCTCTTTAACCACAGGTCTTTGATTTGGTGGTGGATCATATATGAGTATGATCCACCATACATGTATGTGTTGTTGCTTTCATCCTCTGTCTGTGCTGTTTCACTGAGTGAAAAATAGTCATAAGGGGGGGGAAGGGAGGACAAATGGTGAAACACGTATCCCTGACAGATGTTCCTGTATATATGATTAAGAACGGAAATGTTTTGTGCATATATTGCCTTTCATCCCATGATAACGATTCTGGAGTTGAGTTCTTATTCATAGATCACTTTAAAGATCTTTGAGGCAGTTTGTAGAGATATGATTCTGATAGTTTCTTTGTTATTTATGTAGGAGTTCTAAATGCTCACCTTCTGATTAATGACAGCTATTGATTTCTCCCTTCTCCCCATAGTTCTCTCAGTGAAGCTTGCTTTCCTCCTGTAGAATCAGTGTCCTCAAAGACAGAAATTACTGATTCTCAAGGAGTAAGAAGTTTGGCATTTGCTTGGTGTTCTATTTTGTTTGTTTTGCTGCTGTTCTTTTAGTTTATCTCATTTTTCTCTGTTTTCGTAGTTTTCATTCTTTTTTCCTGGATTTTCTCTAATCTGTGCTTCCATTTTTCTTTGTAAACAGAAACAAACACTGTTTTGCTGCAGATGAACTGTATGTGAGGGTATAGAGTTCCCACCAACCTCTGATGCCATCCTTTCACACTGGACCTATTCATTTGCAAAATTATCACTCTCTTACAAGACTGATGTTAAGGATAGTAGGTTGCCCTGCCCTACACCTGTACCACAGTCTCTTTATGGCAAGCTAATCGTATGATATATGCGCATATAGCTCCAGGACTGGAGGAGCTATTGCATGGCTGTCTTTCTATGCTGTTTTGCCATGTTGTACTTTAACATCAAAAAAAACCACCTGTTTTGGGATGGTATGCAAGCAGAAAGAGGAAGTACAAACAGTACACATCACGTCATGGGGTGCGAACAGGTATGGCAGGTAAAAATTTGTATCATCCTAAACACACCCGCAACTGTGTGTGCCAGAGTACTTCCTTTTCTTGCTGGTCTTTGAACCATTGACATTGTGTACACTTGAGCCATTGTTTTTATCTCTTTATATTCTTTGTCCTCATTACAGTTTTGTATGTATGCTATCATAATAATGATTCTCTCTGAACAGTCAATCACTTCATCTAATGAATTTCATGAANGAGACATTAGTTTGCTAACATTAGAAATGTCTTCAGGTTAGATGAGTATGTTCAGCTTGTTTGGATAATGGCTGTGTACTTTCAGGGTCTGTAAGGGGAAAAGTGGTAGATTACTATGACACAGAGCTGCTTGGAAAGTATCCAGTAAAAACTTGAACCTTTTCCAGGAAAATAGGTTTTGAATACGCTGACTATAACAAGAGAGCATTAGAAGCTAATTTGTTAGTGGGTTTATTATCACATTTTACTTTAAATTTGATCTCTTAAGATGGGTGGGGAGAAGAATTAAGCTAAGCATCAATATTTATAATTCCAGTTGTAAAAATTAGTGATACGTAGATAAGAACCTTTCGCAAAGCCTTTTTATGCATTTGTTTAGACATGGCTTTGGGAGTTATTTTTCTCCTTGTTACTGTAGACTATGTAGAAGAATAACCAGAAAATTTTAAAAACAAACCCAGATTAGTAGCAACTATATTAACCCATATCAAATAAAGATAATATAAGTCTTGAATATTTTTAATTCAGTTTTTAATAACAAACTGATTTAAATGACTGTCTTCCTAAACTTATTACCAAAAAAGCGAGGTTTTCTTTTTTTGGCTTCTGACTACTGGTTTTACTCTTGCTGTTACATTTTTGTGTGTTGGATATTTCTTAAAAACATTGCAATTTAATAACATTCTGTATGGTGTATTTCTTGGTAGCTAACTGTAGCTGGTTTTGTTTATAAATAGTTCTGGAAAATTTACAGCATAATAAAGCTTGGTGTACTGCCTTTTCAAGTTTTCACCTATTATGAAAATGCATGCTTGATTTTATGCATACCATAGTCAACTGTGCTAGGATTGTCTAAAGTTAACCAGCTGCTAAGAGTTCACAAATGACATGACTAAGGGTAACAAATTAAAGAGGAGATGTAGTAGCGGGAGGTGAACGCTTTAAGCAACATCAAAAAATTATGTGGTTGCTCGACTGGCTTGTTTTCAAGCTTTCCATGCAAGTTTTTAAATTATGTCAGATTTTATCATCTAAATTCATTGTATAGGCAGAAATTGTTGTAAACTGCCTTCCATAGTGGAATATTTCTGTATGGGGAGAATATCTTTCAGTTGTCCTACTTCATATCTTTGGCATTTTGAGGACTAAAGAGGAGACCATGGCTTTTTCTTACCACTTTGTAGCACTAACCTGATGCCCAGTGGGTAAGGAATTGCCTGTGTTTTTCTAACATTCTCTGTCACCAAGCAGCTGTGTACAGGCCACCCTGGAAGCTAATACTCACCAGTGACACTGATGGGGAGTGTAAAAGCAAAACCAAGCTGTGAATGTTGTGGGCATTTGAACACAGTAATAGATTTCAAGGGTCTGGAAGTAGCAGTTGGGGAGGTGCTGCCACTTTCTGTCTTTGCCTTCTCGAGTATGTGTGTTACAAAACAGGGCTTAATTATGTGATAATTTACTTTTTTTCTTTTGCATGATTACTGCCAGCTTTGTCCCCACAAAGCATTGTATTCTGAGAGCAAGTCTGCCCAGTGTTTCACTTGTATTTTTTTCATTTCTGTTTTCAGACGAGTGTCTCACTTTCACCATACAACATTGTTTATCGTGTTGGAGGAGCCCATAGTCCTTTCCTGTACCAATGTAGTCCTAGTCCACGAACCTCATGTTGCTGAACTTCCAGTCTCACCCCAGTCTATCAACATGCACAATGTTATCTGCATCTGCGTGGCATGAGCATGTGGGGCAATAATGGAATTTGGGATGTTAACTTAGATGTATTTAACAGGCTATTTTTCATACCACAGTGTTTTCTATGTGCCATTGCAGAGAGACTAAATCCCACCAATCTTCTACTGTACTGGTGAATGGCAGTTTGTGACTGTGGGGGCCGTCTTCTTTCCGGATTTCATGTTCCTATCACTTTTCATGAAAGAGCTTAGACCCTTTAGAAATGGTTCTCTGTTGCAGGAAGGCTGTGGGTTTTTGTTTTGTTTTGTTTTTTTCCCCTACTCTCTTCAGTTATTTTCAGAGATGTCTGCACGTCAACCTGCAGGGAAAACGCATCAGTTCTTGGTCAAGAGGCCGTGTAGTTCTTGGTGATCTCAAGCCACTGCACTAAGGTGTCATTACATGTATTATTCTTAATGCCCATGTTATATCTGGGAGATGTTAACAATGTTTGGCACATCTGAGATGCAGAGCCTGTGGTGCTGTGTTGCTGAGTTTTGTAGGGAAACTCCCAACAAAGACCACTAAAAAGGATTGCATTTGCATTGCAGTTTTATTTAAGCTCTTTGGAAACTATCCTGTATCCACACAGGAGGTCATATAATGCAAATTGGGTAGATTGGTTGGCAGATCTCTGTGGATTGTACAGAATTGTGTAATGAGTGTCCCTTACCTTGTATAGTTTGATCAACAGTTAAATAGTTAACAAGAGCAAAACTCTGTCACTTGGTATGTTCAGGCTCTTCTCAAAGCCATTGCTTCAAGCCACTGGCAAACTCAGGCAGACATCTTCTTGCATTGGTTTATAGCACGTTTTCAAAGAGGAACGATAAATTCTGTGTTTAAAATGAAAGCTGAGATTCTGGAACACAGGCTATTTTGTCCACTCCTTTTCTTTCTGTGTTTATCTTCTCTCTTTCTCTCTCACTCCTCCTCCCTCCACAAATCCAGCATGCCAGCTTGTTCCCTTGCTGTAAGGTAGCCCCACTCAAACCCTGAAGCTAAACAATACACAGTTGGCTCTTGTTTCGTTTTGTTGTAGTTAATTTTAAATTCTGAGCAATGAAGCATCCTTCCATAACAGCACCAAACAAACAAAAAAATGTGTTTGATGCTTTCTACAAGAAGGAGTACTTACTAGAATGACATGGGCTTGCAAGCAGGGAAAGGATTGATCCTTCTTTTCCACCTGCAAGAATCTTGTTTCTGGTTTTTCTTTGTTTTTGTGCCTTTTTTTCCCCTATTTTTTGTGTTTCTGTGGTTTTTTTTTTTTCCTTTTTTTCCCCCTTCCTTTTGGGTTGTTCATCGTCTGTCCCTGGCACAGGGCTAAGTCAGATGCCGTGTATGTGGCACTGCCATTCAGATTCCACAGCCTGGATAGTGTTTTGAAAAGGATCTGTACCTTCACAGGAAGGTGTCAAGGGATGTGTGTGTGCAGTGTGCTGCAGGAGTTACATGGTGTACTGTATGTGGTTTTTATTCTTTTACTTTCAGCTCACCCATATGTAAAGATTTGTGCTAGGGAGGGGAGGGACAAAACAAGTGAAGAGCATTTGTCTCCTGATTGATTAGAGAGCTAAGTTGTGAGGTGGAAAGTGAATTTAGATTCAAATGAAAAACAAATAAAAGCAGAACTTGAATCTCCGCAATTAGGAATTTAAAATGGAATGTTTTTATGCAAAGTGAGTTAAGTTTTTATTTCTTCCTCTTCCAAAGTCCTTTATGAAGACGTGCAGGGGAGAGAGCAATCCTAGAGGACTTCTGATTTGATTTGCCATGAGTCCTGAGAAGTGACTGCTTGGAAACTAAGAGAAATTTTCAGAGTTAATCTAGTTACTGCATGAACAGGAATTAGTTGGACAGTTAGTGGGCAAGCCTTGGACCTAAAGAGATCTCTCTTGGGATATATTTAACATAACTTTTTTTTTCTTGCCTTCCCATTCAGTAGCAACAAACAAACTATCTACCCACAATGGTTAGTATAGCACAGAGCTTGATACAGCACTGGTTGAGGTCAAGCACTCCAATTCGAACCTCTCAAGGGCTTTCTCTATGTGTTGCCAGTGTACTGGTAAAAATGACTTTAAACTCTTGTCAGCGCAGTTACTGGTGCATGCATCACAGTCCCACTCAAATAAACCTGTCACAACACAAGAGTCAGCAGCTAGAGAAGAGTACAAGGGCAGGCCTCTAGCTTTTCATTCGAGCATCACTAAACGTGCACAGAGTGCCCAATTATTTCAGCATTATTGAGCAAGCCTACAGGAGGACCCAAGCCTTGCTACATTAGATTTTCTTTAGTAATTTGCTCAAGTACCGCTGAGGACACTTAAAGGGCTTAAAACGGTGGCTGCAACCAGTTTCCTTTTCTGGATTGTTAATTCAGGTTTTCTCTTTCAAATTAACTCTCACTGCATGCTGTGCAGTAGCGCTGGGAGAACTGTTTAACACTAATTTTCTCAATTTTCAGCTTTTTTTTCTTTGCATTATATAACTGCTTTTATAGTTACATATGTTTTGATTAGACGTGTACGTGGTGTGTTTCTGCTAGAAATAAAATGCAAGAATAAAATGTAGCTCTGTCAGAGGAACAAAAATTTCACTAAAACTGGAGAATTCCTTTCCTTCTTTTTTCTTTTTTTTTAATTTTTGTTGTTTATTCAGCCTGAAGTTTACAGATTGTGTTGTGTCCAAACATATGAACGTTTTTAAAATGCCAAGATGTTTGTGAGAGTTAATACCTGGGTCGATCAGCTGTATTGGTTGATCTGATCAGTTATGTTTGATGTACAGGATCAATCAAACAACCTCCCACTCCCTGAACAAATTCAATATCTTTGTTTCATTTTTCACAGCAGCAACAACTCCAGGCCCAGCATTTGTCACATGGACATGGTCTCCCTGTGCCACTCACTCCGCACCCCTCGGGCTTGCAGCCTCCAGCCATCCCACCCATTGGCAGCAGTGCTGGCCTTCTGGCGCTGTCCAGTGCACTGGGGGGACAGTCCCACCTCCCGATCAAAGATGAAAAGAAGCACCATGATAACGATCACCAAAGAGGTAGGTGCTGCCAGATGCGTGCATGGCTTCATTTGTTTCTCATTCCTTCTTTCTTTTATTTTTTAACTCCTCCTCCTGTTCTGAAAAATAAACAAACAAAACAACAAAAAATATTGACAAGAATTCCTAGCTGATTGCTTTAGTATTTATTACCTAGTGGTAGCCAGAAAATGTGTTCAAAAGGGGGAGTTCTGGTTTTATAAATCTGGCTGTAGAGTATTAATAATTAACTGTACAGAAAAGTTAACATCTGTGCAATTTATTATTTAACAGATATCAGGATTCTTTCTTCCGAGTATGATAAATGTATAATTTCATGTAAACTAACTAGTACTTTTCTCTTTCTCTTTTCCCCCAACCTCTTCATCCCCTGCCGCTTCCTGCTCCCATCCCTGCGCGTGGTGGCTGCTCTGCATGCAGACAGAGACTCCATCAAGGTAGGACTCCATTTTGCAGGTGGAAGGATAGGCTTGAAAGAGCCACACGTTGCATTTTTCTGACGTGCGGTCTGGAGTGGTGGAAAAAGTCACCAAGTGAAACCAGGCTGCGACATTCTTGCTGATTAGCAGAGTCCTGCATAGGCTGTGTATCACACTTAAGAGAGTGGCTGGTCATAGTGCGGCTAGCATTGCATGTGATATACCATCCAGTGAGGCTGGTGATCACATCTCTGCTCCTTGGCCAACTCCTTGGTGTAGAGGCTGTTCCTGGATGTGGTAAAGAGGGCTGCCCTGAATCTCTGTGTAAGCTTACGAGATGGAAAGAATTAGCCAGTGGTTTTAAGTCTTTGGAGGCTCTAAAGCTATAATTCTGGTATATCCGCATAATACCATCTCAGTGCAGTTACGGAATGAGAGCTGCGTCACTTGCAGGGAAGAAGTGGGGTCCCACCTGCTGCTCTTTCACAGCAGTTGGCTGACCAGAGAGGAAGGAGCTGCTGTTCCCTATCCTGCACAAGGTCGCACTCGCTCTAAGAATCCTGCATTCCTCTTTCAAAAGTCAATTTTCAGGATTTGAATGACTGCAGTGTACGTACGTGTGCCATCCCTATAAACAGGTGTGATACATACCTTGAGGCTTTTGTAATTTTGAGCATTCAGTGATTCGTACTGCAGCAATTCAGCATATGAGCCTGGATGCCTGTCCACGCTTGATACCATCAGAGTCTTACAGAGTCTCCTAAAGTTTTAATGCTGCAACTGGGGAGGTGCATCTTGGCTCTGCCCTCTCCTGGATCAGTCTGCTCTCCTCACTGCTATTGGCTGTTCACTAGCTCAGAGCAAAAGCAGTTGTTGCCAGTTGTGCAGTTACCTGTACAGCCCTGGGTAGTTGGATGCAGTTACAGAGTAGAGCTTGAACAGCTTGCACAATCTTCAGGAGCATAAGATTAAGCATTTTTAGGTTATGGTGAGTGTGAAATGGAAGAGGCTTACAAAGGGCAAGATGTGTGCACCCACCTTATTGAACACTTGCAAACAATTTGTCAAGCTTTTGGTGGTGCTTTTTGAAGAAACGCGTGATTCGTTCTTGGGGGTGGCCAAACAGCAGAAGAAGTGTTCACAGTACAAGTCTTAGCTGCATTTAATGAGATTGCCAGGAACTGGCCAGCAGAATGTCCGCAGGGCTCCATTTTGGGGCCAGTTCTCTTCAGTGTTTTTTAAATGATCTGGATGCAGGATTCAAATGTACGCTAAGCAAGTTTGCAGATGACACTAAATTAGGAGGAGCTATTGACTCCCTCGAGGGTAGAGAGGCCTTGCAGAGAGAGCTTGACAGACTAGAGAGCTGGACAATCACCAACTGTATGAAATTTAACAAGAGCAAGTGCTGAACTGTGCACCTGGGATAGGGCAGACCTGGATGTACATACAGACTGGAGGACTAGAGGCTGGAGATCAGCCCCACACNTGAGGGGAGGCCTCATGGCGGCCTGCAGCTTCCTCACGAGGGGAGCGGAGGGGCAGGCGCTGATCTCTTCTGTCTGGTGACAGCGACAGGACCCGAGGGAACGGCATGGAGCTGTGACATGGGAGGGTCAGGCTGGGTATTAGGAAAACGTTCTTCACCGAGAGAGTGGTCGGGCACTGGAACAGGCTCCCCAGGGCAGTGGTCACGGCACTGAGCCTGCCGGAGTTCAGGAAGTGTTTGGACAACGCTCTCAGACACAGGGTTTGATTTTTGGGTGGTCCTGTGTGGAGCCAGGAGAAGGACTCAATGATCCTTGCAGCTCCCTTCCAACTCAGGATATTCTATGATTCTACATTATTTGTGTGCCCTGGACAGACTCAAGAGAAGCAAAGTGCCAGGCACAAGCTTTGCCCCACTAGAGACCTGTCCCGCTAGGGGCTGCCATGTGAGAGGGCGTGCCTCTGCATCTCCAGCAGCTCTCGGTGGGGACATGTCCCATGCCCATCCCCACGCATCTATTCTGCCACTGGCAACTTTGCTATATCCCAGCAGAATGAGATTGAGCCAATTGTCAGTTTTACTGTTACCCACATGGTTCTGCATAACAACCAGGAGCTGACAAGAACTGTCAGTTTTTACTGTGAGCAGCAACGGCACTGAAGCTGTCTATCCACCGACATAGGACAGCAGCGCATCGGATTTCACTTTAGCTTTTTTGTCACGAGGGCTAGAAACTGGGATTATTGCTTTGTGCAGTGAAACCAGGCACAGATTAATGATGATTTCAGCAGAACACCCCCTGTTCACTCTGAGCAAGTAGTTTTTCTTTTTTCCGCAAATCCAAACAAACAAATAGGGCAGATATCTAAATCTTAGAATATAAAAATACTTGGTTTCTTTAGCAAGTTTGTATACCTGTATAGTTGAGACTACAAGACTTTCACTCATGAAGGTGAATAAAGAGAACTGCCAGCTTATAGTGTATGCCAGTGACTGTTTTAAATGTATTTACTACTCCTGTTTCTGTAATGTCTGTGGGAAGTTGAGGTATTTATGCTGGTATGAGTATTGCAGGAGTGTTTATACTAAAAAGGCTGATTTTGTTTGGTTCATCTGCAATTACTTAGAATGATTCAGATGCACTGTTACTCATACAGCTTCTGACACTGAGAGGAGGGTGTCGCTACTTTGTACTGATTTATTTTGAAATGATAAGTAGATGTTTGTCTTGTACGGTGTTCAGGTTGTGAGTTGGCTTGTGTGTTAGCATTATGGGGCTTGCTGCCAGCTTTGCAAGGTGAAATAGTTTGCTAATTTCCTTAAATGTTTTCAGTGATGCCCAGAGTAGCAGTTAGTCGCTTGTTCTATCGATCTGTCCTCCCTTAAGTGGCTTCTGGTTAAGAGAGGCTTTTTATGATCGTCTGCTGTGTGACTTGAGATGGTTTTTGTCAGCCAGAACGTGCCAGTTGCCAGCAGCTGGAGTCTGTGTGCTTGTATGAAATAATTTATTCATGCAGGATAATGCTCCTTAACATTTAACAGGTAATGAACGTGACATAAATTTTCTTCTTGCTTTTAATTTTTCCCTTTCCTCTTCTAATGTGCAAACAGGCAGCTCTGGTACTCTAAATAATAAGTAATTTTTGGCCATCTGTCAAAAGGAAATTTCAATACAAATTTAAATTAATGGTGCCTGAAATTTTTTATAGCTCCTCTAAAAGCCTCTAATGTGCAGAAAATTCTGAATCTGCTGGTAGTAATTAGTGTAGCATGTAATGAGGATATGGGCAACGTTATACAGCCCCAGTGTAACGTTTTGATATGGTAGCAAAATTTTGATTTATACAAGGTTGTGCCTGGGTTTAATTGTGAGAGACACTTTAAAGTGTTTTCTTGCTGATACAGATTATTAAGCAGGAAGCAGGGCAGATTTTAGAATAGCTCATAAAGCGTAAATTTACGCTTTAGTGTATGCTTCAGATAATGAAGGTACTGTACCCATTGGTACAGAGGAGCTTGATTCAGGTGTCCCATTCCCCCTCCCCAGTTCTTGCCACCACTTCCAGTGTCTTTGATTTGTCAGGCAGTTTTGTTCATGAAACTTGTTGTCTCCAGTTATGCTCACTGTGACCCTCCGCTTAGTTCTGCCCGGGGAAAATGCTGTGCTGGAAAACTCAGACTTCCTCCATGCAGGGGACCCACTGTGTGCAATTGCTCCCTTCAGACAAGCAGAGTGCAGGTGAGGAGGAGAAAGGCTGAGCTGGTAACACCTCTTATGGGCAAGATTTTACAGGTTCTTCAGGGATTGAGGCAGGCGAGTTGTTCATGTCACTGGTGAGCACTGAAGCCAAGATCCGTAGCTGGAGCCATGGAGTAAGGCAGCCTGGCATCAAAAGGCTGTTTCTTTTCAGGTACAGTCCCGTTCCAGTTTGTTATCACTCTTCTAAACACGACATTTTCTGTCTGATAAGACAGCCCAGGCTCGCATCCTTCCCAGCGCGTCCCTGGAGCGAGCAGTTCACTGCTGAAACCAAGTAGGGACCTTCCAGATAACACGAGACTGTCCAGGAGCTATTCCTAAATAGTAGATCACCATCTGCACAGCAAGCTCCATGGAGGAGGGCAGCTTTGGGAACTCTTTGATTTTGTATTGGATTCAGACCTCCAAATCCTTTGCAAAGTTCAAAGTGTGGAAGAACTCTAGACACAGTGAACTGGGTCACAGATCCGCTTTTCATGCAGCAGTGAGGCAGTGGACTGGACAGACAGGAGGGGAGGGAAGGGTGGCAAGCACAGGGGCTGTGCTGAGAGTGCAGTGGTGGCTTAAGGGGTCTGAGGGAATATAATGTGTTTAGACATGACAAACAAACAGCTCTGCTGTTAACCATGTGGCTTTTCTGAGAAGACCTGATGTGTCCCCTTTTCAAGGCAGTAAAAGTTTTTTTTTGTTTTTGGTTTTTTTTTTTTTGGATAACAAATACATAAAAGATGATTCTGCAGTGTGCTCTTGCTTTCTAATTGCACCCCGCAAGGATTTTTCCACCTCCTATAAGGACTGCTGGTGCAGGCCACATGTCATTCTTCCTGGTCCTGCTCCTCACCTACCCTCTCTGGGACAAATTTGACACAAGTTTCTCTGGTCCCTAACAAAGTCCCTTCTGTAAAAATTACCCTCCGAAGAAGCTTAGGAAGCATTCTGTGTGTGCAGGTGTCACCTGGCAGACAATAATCAAGTGCTAGCAGTCTCTTCCTGTGGCTCTGGCTGAGACACCTGGAGTAAAGGAGCCCCCATATGCTGGCTGAGCTGCGGGTCTGTCACAGCCAGTGGTGTCCCTTAGCAGGGTATTCAAGAATTTCAGTCATCTGAATCACTGCCTTGTATATGGGATTGAACTCTTGCAACTTTTTTCCATGTCTGTTGTTAATACATTTCTGTTCTTCATACCCATCCGGGTATACGCGCTATCTTTTCTTTTTTTTTTTTCATTTGAATTCTAAATTATTTGGGGCTGAGACCATGCCTGTAGTAAGACATGCCAACGTTGTGGAAACTCTGTTCATTTCTTTCTCAGGGTTTACTATGTCAGCAGCAGTAAGAGTCAATAATTAAAAGCTGCAGTCTTGTGGCTAGAATAAAATAGCCTGTTTGAGATCCCTCTGGAAAAAAAAGGTTTACATGAAAGGATAATTTTAGCTTCTGAAATAACAAATCAAATGCAGATTTGAGATCAATTTCTGTCCAATGCGTTAGTCAACTAAGGGAAGTCTGTCAGGGCAAATTCAAGTGGGTTTAGCAATAAGATTACTTTTGCCTTAAGCTGTGGGAAGGCTTATAATTATATATGTGGCAAATACAGAGAAAGGGGACTGGTGTGAGTCTCATATTCTATTTACATTTCTGGTGGCAGGTGCTCCAGGGCTTGCTAAAACCTGAGCCTGTCTCAATTTAGCTTCTCGAGCTGTTAGCTGCTGTTAAGTGTTTAGACCTCTGTTCATTTAGTACGCAAGTAAGAATAAGCTGCTTACTCCTGCAGCTGTTGATACTTGTAATGCTTCTGAAAAGAACAAGGTGGTTTAAAATAAAAAAGACCAAGATACATGATCAGAATTCTGGATATTACGAAATGTAATTACATTGCTCGGACTTTGTTCTTCTGCTGGTAGAGCAACACCACAAACTGATGTGATGTACTGCAGTAGACTTCATCTTAATTGTCAAGTTTCTTTTAAGTGAGACTTCCTCCAGTGATATGAGTTTCCTGCCAAATGCCATTGCATTCAGTTTGTATTTAACGAGCCAAAGAAACATAGTTATCTGTTACATGCCTAAAGAAAGTTACAGAATTTATTTCCTGATCATTTCATTTTGCCACTTTAATACCACTCAGCTGAAAAGCACTTCACAGGCTTGAAAAATCAAAACATGTTTCGCATTCATGTCATGGCTTCTGTGTGCTCCTTTCTCTGTACGGAAACAAGGCGTTGCATGTATTTTGCTTTCTATAATGATGAAGTGGTAGTTTTGAGCTGAACATGTTTGAACTAAACTTTGCTCCACAAGAGTTGTGTTTTTGATCTTCATGGGTGTTTTGAGGATGGCATTATCAAAATATAATGAGTAACTTCTGTTGGCTTGTGATACAATAATTTGTTCAGTATTAATTGATATCTGCCTCTGGGCATGTAAGCTGTGCTGAATGTAACAGGTGCCCTAATTCCAGAAAATGTGTTGTAATTGTTTGTTTGTGGAACAGATGAATAAATATCTGTAGGGCATAGCTGGTCCTCAGGTGGTGAACGTGAATGGATTAATGATGCGATTGGGTGAGACATGCTTGTTTGTTGCAGTCTCGTCCAGTAACTGTCTGCTGAAGCAGAACAAATATTAATTAGCAGGGTCCTGTTTGTTGTATTGGTGTATCTTATGGAGCTGATTTTTTGGCAGTGCTTTTTTTTTTTTTTAAATAACCTTTTCATGGCTAGACTCGTAGCATGTCATTCAAGTCTGTGTTTTTTAACAGATTTTAAAACACAAACCTGAACCTCAGGTGTATATATATATTTTTTTTTTAAACTGAATTTTACATTTCTTTCATTCAGTGTCACATCATTTGCCTTTTTAATGAGGTCATCTGGGAATTTTAATTTAGTGAAGACTATTCATATGAAAGTAACAGCATGTACTCTAGTATCAAAGAATTAGTTGCTTCTTCCATGTCTGGTGGCTTCACCTTTACCAATGGCTTTTTTCATTCTTCTGGATATAAACTGTATGCTGGCCTCTTTCATTGTATCCTCATGCCTGTTACTGCAGGGTGATTCTTACTCAGCAGTGTGCCCACGTTTGCAATGAACTCCTACAGTGCTTCTCACTATCAAAGTTTATTTTGCCACTTGGTGATTTAGGGTAACTCAAATGTTCTCTCTCCAGATGCTCTCTTCACTCAGGAGGCAAACGCTTACATGGGCTGCAATTTCTAACCTGAGCAGTCATGTCTAATTATTTCCATGGCAACAGACTGTGATGTTGATAATACAGGATGATGACTTCACATTGTCGAGTAGGAAGAGGAAGTTTGCTGGGGTGAGGAGGTGGGTGGAAAGGTCTTCTCCAGCACAAAGTCTTTGACAGTGTAATAGCTAGGAGGAAAGAACTAAAGGAAGGGGATGAATTTATTTATTATCTTTTTTTGAAGTTCTCGTCATAATGTAAGTGTGCAATTAAAATCATACCCTGGATGTTGGCATTCATGGTTTACACCAGTTTACTCAGAGCGAATGTGTCTGGAATGAAGCACGTGTTTGCAGGTTGGGTTAAACAGGTGCTAGTGTAAGCGATGGGAGAAAATAGGTAGTATTCATCAACTTTTACCAAAGCGGGACACAAACTAGATGGCTGCTTCCTGCTTTATGGATTTATGTTGGCACAGTGATTAGTTTTTTCTCTGTATTGAGCAATTAGTGTTTTAATTTTGAGTTGTTAAGACCTTTACGTCTGAAGTAATTTGAGACATCCCTTGTTTTAATGCATATCAGTGGATTCATTGGGCATTCTAATTATCTATTAGAGAAGAGCAGAGCAGATTACCTTGTGGAGTCAGCAGCATGGGTGAAATGCACTGAAACTTTTTGTACTCTGGGTAGAGTCACCGAATGCTAATAGTAGGTTAATGCTTGTATTACCTTGCTCTTGCCGTCTCTATCCCCGCACTGGGAAAGGAGTATATTCCCAGTCAGAGTGTTTTCAGTTTCTTAGGTTGATTTTAGAAGAAGTTAGAGGAAATGAGTGGTCTGACTGATTCCTAAGTTGCTGTGAAAGATTGTCAAGTGCATCATGAATTGCAAAGTTTCGGATGTGTTTTTGAGCAATTACGCTGGCCAGCGGGAATCACCCTTTGAGGAGAATTTGCAGGAAAGTTGCACTGTGCCTCCTGCCTCTCTCCAGTACACTTTTAATTGAGTTGAATAATTAATTAAATATCTAAAGCTCGATTAGCCTATTCTGCATAACGATTTGAAAAGTTCTGTGTTTTCTTGAGCGACATTTGGCCTTTTGAAGAACAAAAAATTGGAAATGCTAATGTTTTTCAGCCAACTAAGGGAAGAAAATAAAAATGTCTCCATAGCAACAAAGCTCCTTTCTAGATGGTTTCCTAAGATATGCCTGAACCAGAAGCAGATGTCTGATTTGAGAATCTTGCCTCCTTCAATGTAAACAAATAACTTCTAGGCAGGTGTTGGAAATAATATGGAAATCCTATTAAGGAGCCCTGGGTTCCTGTCACTCAGGAAGCCCTTGCCACAAAAGAGTTGGTTGTCTGAATAAAGGCGGCAGAGTAAATTCTCATTAGGCTTTAGCTTTTCCCAGGAAATGATTGTCTCTGCGTGCTCTTTCTCCTGCGAATCTGAATGTAAGCCGTTTCTTCTATTGATCCCCTCTGCCGCCCTCGCCTTCTCGCTCTCCTCTGTCGCTGGATTAACGCTTAATGCGTGCTGCTGCTGCTGCTGCTCATGATGATGGTGATGCCGGTGCCGCCAGAGTCGTGACATTCGTGATTGCGGCCCCGTCCCCGGCCGGACAGACGCCGGCGACGGAGGAGCGAGGGGAGGACGGAAAATGGGCGATGGGGGAGGCGGAGCAGCCGAGCCCTGGGCGGCTCGTGGCTGCGGCTCGCCCGTGTGAACGCAGGGGCAGCCCTTGGCACTGCGGCACCGCGCGTCGCCCGGCCGCGGGATTTTCCTTCGTCTTTCGGAGGGGCCGCGGGGAAGGTCTGGGCTTGGCGGGGCGGCAGGATCCGAAACGAGATTGCGGGTTTTCTCGCAGCGTGCCTAGGAAGTCGGTGTGCTTTTTTTTTTTTTTTTTT